>VZTF01009449.1:0-71067 GCA_013397755.1 Cnemophilus loriae
TGTTCATCCACACAGGGCTCCTGTCATTTTTGCTTGACTTCCTCTTCTCTGAAATGCATTGCTTCTGAGCTCAGAAGAGGTGATCCTTGAATATCAACCAGCTTTCTTGGGCCCCTTTTCCCTCCAGGGCCTTATCCCATGGTACTCTACCAAGCAGATCCCTGAAGAGACTAAAGTCTGCTCTCCTGAAATCTGAGAGACTATTTTTTAAAAGAAAAATCTTAAAACATGTTCTGTTAGTTTGTTGTAGGTTTTGGGGTTTTTAATGTTTTTTTTAATTTAGTCATCATAATGTTATGGTAGGAAACTATAAATTTGCATTTTGGCTACAGTGATTTTTATTTTTTTCTGGTCAAATTTCAATCCTTAAAAATACATTTCAGAAAAATACATTTTGTGATCATATATGTGCCAAGTGTCTCACTTTCTAAGTAGCTAGGGGAAAGGTGGTAGTAAATAGAGATGAGATATTTATTTTTTTAAAGAAAAAAGATCAAGCATAGCATTTTAAAGTCTTAAAACTAGGATTTTGATATTTCATTAATAAAAAGATCACTTAAATTTTAATTTAAATATTGGATGCTTCAAATCTTTTGAATGAAGAAGTCAGCAATTTAATACTTTATGTTTAAATATTAATTAGAAACACGCTAAGTAATGCTGTCTTTTTCTTCTCAAAAGGGCAACATGACCAAAGTGTCCTCTGGATGATTCACTCTTTCAGTTTTGTAAACCTGTATATAGCTATTTGAAAGTCAAGTCAGGGACATTGGTCACTTCCTGTGAAGTGGATACTACTGCAGTTCTAAAGCTGGGACCTTGAAGAATGGTCAGCCTTTGGAAAGGCAGATTGTCTTTTTCTGATTCCTGTCAGAATCCTTGTGAGTGCATTTTAAAAAATAGCTGTGTGCCTTGAAAGGAGGCGAGGCTGGGCTTGGAATTTAGAAATATGCAAATAGCTTGAATGCAAATAGAAAAATACTTGGTTAAAACTTCCAGTGCTTGTGTGTCAAGCTAGATGTGTTTTGTATTTTGAATTTTAGGAATCCGATCATGGGATACAAGCTTGATTGAATGCAACTTGGATCAAGAACTGAAACTTTTTGTGTCTCGCCATTCAGCTCGATTCTCTCCTGAAGTTCGAGGTGAGTTTAAAAGCAGAAAAGTTACTAAATTACACTCTAAAATTGCCTGGCCCATTAGTTTTAGGGCCTTTTTAAAGCTAAGAAAATTAACTTTTTGATTGAACAGTTTATTCATGTAGCATCAATCTAGTAGTACAGAGACTGAAGCTTATTGTGGTAGGTAGAGTATGTACAAAACAATTAACCATAAAGGTTAGCTCTATAGTTTGACAGAGCCAGAACTGATGTCACAGCTGTTGCACAACTGCAGCTCAAGCCATGTATTTCTGCCCAAAGGACCTGGACTTCTCTCTTTTTTGGTATGAGAAGCTGAGTTATGGTGAGTCTGCCTTCGCTCACAGGAACTTTCTTTGGCTTGAATGAGGAAATCAGTAATGTATAGGGCTAATAAGACTAAATCTCTTTTGCTGCCTTTTTTTCAAGCCCATTCTTCATTAAGAGGATTCTTTCAATAAAGTGAAACATTTGTTTACCAGTTTTGTGAAGTGTAAAATTTGCGTTTGTTCTGGTTTCATGAGAATCAAGCGTTTGGTAAGTTTTCTAAGATCTCATTACTCTAAATACTGATGCTGAATGAGCATGGATGAATTTAATCGGGTTTCTCATACAAACATATATGACCTTCTCAAAGTAGTATAGATTTCTGTCATTGGTGACATCATTGTGGTCATGTGCATGTTGAGTCCTGTCGTACAGTACAGCCTGGAACTGATGAGTGTTAAAAATTCCAGCTTCTGGGATATCTCTCATGCATGGGGAAAAAAGGCTGTGAAATTTTGTATCATGCTACTACATCACCTTCCTGAGGTCAGTTGCTGTACTTTGTTGACAAAGAGACCCTGATGCCTTGCTAGCATGACAGCACTGACTTGATGGTTTTGAATAATGTACAAAAATATCTCGTGTAACTAATTTTTTCTTTGTGTAGCATATGTTAAAGCAATTTTTGGGGTATCTCCACATATCTAGAGAGAGTAAAGCACTGCCACAGTTAAGAAAAAATTATACATTTCTATGATTCTTCCTCTGGTTTGAAAACCAACATAACTAATAAAATGATATGCCGCATGAAGATTTTTGAGTAAAGACATGAAGCCCTTTATTTATATGGGTATTAGCGGGGGCCTAGAATACTTGTCTTTCATTTCATTTTAAGTGTCATGAAGCCAATTCAACTTTGCGGTGACATTTGTTGCTTTGCTTTACAGAGAGGGAATTTATCTTTAAGAAATGCAAAATGCAATGTATCCCATTTTTAACATATCCGTGTTTTACTTTAAAACTTAGAGATCCTATGTTTCTCCTGTAGCAAAAATATTATGGCATGACTAGTATTTTTACTGTCTCTTTTAGATGATACATTCTAATACTACTGCATGAATTAAAATAAAACAAATACTTTACCTTCACATAATAAATAAGATAAGATTGTGCACCACTTTTGCTGCAGAAAGAATGTAGAATTGTTTAGGAATTTTTCTCTGGGAATTGTATTTTTGATTGATTTTTTTTTTCCTTGTTTGTCTAGACTTCCTGGTTTAATCTGTTGTTGTGTTGAATTCCAGCTTAATTGCATGTGACTGGAATTCATCAACATCTCTGGCAAGCAGAAATGAATGTGTTTTTCACCACTCCTCAATCTCTAAACAATAAACTGTCAAAATCTGTGTTTAAAGAACATTAAGGGAGCCTGAAACTTGAATAAAGGCAGTATCAAGGGATGAAGCTATTCATTTTGACCAACTTATTGTCTAAAATTTTGTGGAGAAGCACATTTATACCTCCAGAATCCCACTATAAAGATCAGGGAATTATTTTAGTTTCTTTCTGCTGTTCTCCAGTGTTGAATTCTGCATGAAGCTCCTTTGTATCCTCTCTGCTGTTTGGCAGAGAGAAGGTTTTTTTGTTGCCACATTTTAATAAGATTTCAGAATGTTTAATTTCTGTTACTGCACCCAAATATTAAGTTTTGAGTGTTCAACCATTGAAACGATTGACTTTGATACTAAAGAGATGATTGTATGTATTCCTTTATGGTCCCAAACTCAGAAATGGAATTTAGGTAACTAGGTGACGTTTTGTCCAAGGGAAGTATTCATCCAAGGTGATGGGGTTGTCTGTGGAATTTAATTAAACAACCTTTTTTTTTCAGCCGTTTGAGTCTGAAGTCTCTGTGCAACTCATGTATAGGGACAGTTTACTCTTGAGGAAGGCTCCTGGTGTAGTCAGGAGCTGGCTGACTGAAGCCTGTTTGATTATCATGTTTAATTATGGTAATTGCAGTGCTGGCTCAGTACATGCTTGTATGCTTCTCAGAACAGCTTGAGGATGTGGACAACAGCAGTGTGAAGGGTAGGAATCTTTCTCCAAAAGGAAGCTTGGAGGAAATGGGGCCAGTCCTGTCCCCATGCCATACACCTGTGATGTCAAAAGAGAGACATGCAAGAGATTGTCAAAGCATTTGTGTGTTTTCGCTTCAAGAATTTAAGGTCTGATCCTTCTCCCTGTGTAGTGAATAGCAATGTACATACTGGTACTGCAGGGAGCATGATTAGATCCCAACAGTTTTTTTGTGCTCTTTTCAAGGATTGTATTCAGCTGTTGGACAATTTATGAGTGATTTATGATTCCTGAAAAATAAGATTCAGGATGGAAATGCCAGTGGATCTTTTCTACTACCTTGTAAAGCAGCTGAGTTAGCAGATTCCTTAATAATAAGAGATCTTGGAGAGGTGGTGTTGCCTGGTGCTGGTGAAAAATGAGTAATGCAACTAATTAAGTGGTTGCCACGACAACAGGCAACATGGTTTTAAAGGCGTACTCCAGTGGTGCCTCTGTTTTCTTTGTCGTGTACTGATAACTTCCATCTTATGGTAATATCAAAAGGACAAAAGAAATGCAAACAATGTACAAGCTGGAAAAGGAAATCTGCATCTGGTAGTGAGGCAGAACAAGTGGAGAGTCTTGGAAAGAGCTCATTTGAAATTGCAGCTGTACCTACCAATCTTTGCTTAATTAACAAGACAGTTTCAGCTGCATAGACCAGCTTCACAAAAGACCATGTTTTTGGTTGGGGGAGGGTGAAGCCGTTGAAGGCCCTTCTCTAAGACTTTCACATTCATATTTGATCCCTCACTTTCCGCCTGAGGACACTTAATTGTTGCACTGGTGCATATTCAAGCCTTTGTCTAGATAAAATCAATTTTATTTAAATAGCTGTTCACTCCCAACCTTCTAATAAATACTGCTCAACCTATGCACTGTGGCTACTTTGTTCTTTGTCCTGTGGTTATCAAGAATGGAATAGTACCAGGAGGCCTCCTGTTGCCCATTAGCCAGTGCAGACATCGACTACTGTTGATCAACTACTGTTGATCAACTTCAGTGAGTCCTTCCTTACCTGTGCCTAAGACTTTTTTATTGCCAGCTTGCCTGCAGCCAGGGGAGACCTTGGCAAAGTGCAAGACATGTTTTTATTTCCTCTTGGCAGCCACCTGCAGCAGCGTTGGGCTTGCCTCCTTCAGGCTTCCTAAAAAGTCATTGCTCTGTGATACTGTCGTTATTCTAAAAAACCTTAACTTCCCTTCTGAAAGTTACTGTTTCAAAAGTTACTGTTTAGGACTGCTAGTAACCTGTGGAGAATTTTTGGATCTGGGAATTTTGGTTACAAATGTGCACAGCTCAATACCTCAACAAAGTGGTGTATAGTCCCATTTCCTTTGTCAAAGCAGATCTAACACCAGATAACATCACACCTAGTAGCTTGCCGTATGAGCTCGTGGAGTCACTGATAAAATCCTGAACAGCATGGGTTTTGTGCTGATTTACTTGCAAACCGCAGTTCATCAAAATTCCTCGTGTCAGGAGGAACTTGAGCTAAACCTATCATTTGAAATGAAAGAAAGGGAAAAGAGACAAGAAGTCAAGACCAGATTTCTCAGACACTATCAGAGTGCCGTAACTGTCTACGAATTAATTTTGCTTAAGATCTCAGGTAGTCTGTTATGCACATTTAGGGACATGCTACAAATATAATTCTTTAGATACTTAGAGGCTGTGATGATGGCTGGAGCATCTATTGAGTGGAATCATTTTAGCTCGTTACACACTTGGAGAGGTTAATTTTAGTTGGCTGCTAGACTTGCTTTGTGTCTCAAGGTATTTACGCATTAAAAGAAAGAAAATGGAGGCAGGCTAGGACTCCGAAAGGTAATTGAGCTGACTCATGCTGCAGCGGCTGCGAATGGTGTCCCTGCCGGGTGACCTGCAGCTGACAGTGGCCCAGGGCTGCAGCCGTGGTGCTGCCCAGCAGCACAAAGCCAGGAGCCCCTGGGTCCTGGTGGAGGATATTGATGGGAGCACACGCACTGGACGGCTCCTGAGCTTTTTGTGGGGGGATTGCTAGGATTTTGGTGGTTCAGGAGAGGATTACAGTGTAATAGCCTATGTGTTTGGATACAAGAATTGTCAAAGCCTTCTTTTCTTAGTAATATTTAAAATTCCAGAGATAGGCTAATTAGTCACTTTATCATCTTTTTTTTACAGTAAGTAAGGTGTTGCACTTATGTGACAATCATTCTGGCATTGACTTCCATTTTTGCTTTTTTTAGGAAAGATCTCAAAGAAAATCAGCATGAATTTGCATTGCTGCCGAAACACCAGTACCTGCTGATGCTAAACTCTTAGTGTGAATCAGCAAAATTAGTGATAGGTTATTTTTAAATGCCTTGTATCAAAATTAAATATCCTGAGTTCAATCATCTTAGAATAGCCCATGTTTTATGGGAACAGGTTTTGGCTTGTGTGAGGTGGATACCAGAGGCACAGGATTAAGTTAGTTATGAATAATGATACTATTTTAACTGCATTATGAAATTTGAATCCCCATTCCTCTTTATTAGATTGAAAATTAAACATACCTAATGGTATATTCACAAAGATTATTTTGTTAAGAGTTATCTGGTAGAATTACAGTTCTTAATATGTCACTTGTGAGATTCCTCATTCTTTTTATTAATATTTTGTCTATGTGGGATTTCTGAAACTGAAAACTTCAACGATATTTTATTTTTGACCTCTGCCCAGTATAGTGTACAGATGACCTACCTCTCATCTTTTCCATGATGGATTTATGGTAAATGTGTAACCAGAATATCATTGCCACTTTTAAAATCTAATTTCTTTTTGTCATGTGCAACATTTTTGTCACATGTCTGTTTTTCTTAATTTTGTTAAGACTTTACGTACTTTACTTGTCTGGAATTTCTGTTACTTTCTCATCTAATTTATCAGTAACTTGAGAGAAACATTGAATGTTTTAACTGGACTTTATAATGAAAAGCATCTTGATCCAAAGGCCACTGAAATAATTGGATTAAATTTTGCATTAGAGAAAATACTATCTAGTATTTTGAAGGTAGAACAAAGACAAAAATACCCTGTAATTAGTGAAAAAGTGAACTTTTTATCTTCTTTCTTGAAAGACAAAAATTTACTTCATTTGAAGTGAATTGGCTACCACTATATTCAGAAATATAACCAGACCCAAGTAAGAAGACTTGAGACACTCCCTGTCTCCAGGCTGGGTGGAATGGGGAGCTCATGTTTATTGCCATTGCCATCTGTAGAATGAGAGTTGCCATTGTGGCTACTGCTGTCAGCCTTGCAACAGCATGAAGAGCTCCAGCTGTCGTCTGCCTCGTAGAGACGGGGACAAGAGGTGCAAGTCCGTGTGATCCTGACCATAGACTGCCAGGAGTACCCCACAGTACCTCACAGTCTCTGTGAGTAGGGGAGTTAAGCACTGCAGTCAGTAATAGTCAAAAATAGAAAGCTGGATAGTTCTGTGACAAAGGTTCATGTTTTTCCATCAAACCCCCAGATGGTCCCACCAAAAAGACAAAATGGTTAGTTTGGGGTTGTAGTTCCTGTTGGTAATCTGTTCCTAGAGCTGAGAAGAAAAGCAGTGCTCCTGATGACCTGGATTTGCAGATTTTGATCTGTTTATGATTTAAAACCAGTTGCTGATAAAACAGAAAATTAAGTGTAAAAAAATTGTATTAATAACCAACTCATAAACAAACATATGAATTTCAGTATTGCTTTGATGTTGCAATTTTATGTATTTTAGTACTTGAAAGCTTGTCTGTAATGGTGAGATGAGTCACTGTCCTGTGTCCCTATGCCCGTCTCCTGCATAGGTGGGTGTGGGACATTATGTCCATCTGTAACTCTGGAAAGCTTGGGATTTTATTTAAAACAAGTAATCAACCCCACAAAGGAACCCTGCAAAGCAAAACAAAAAAACCTCTTGCAACAAGATTAGCCATATTCTTAGACTGTATAATCTCTGAGCGATTCCAAGGAACTATGCAGACTTTCACCTGGAACTCAACTCTCCACTGCTGAAGGCTACCTTTGGAAGCTGGAAGTATTACGGCAGTTGTAGCTCTTCCGGAGAAAAGACTGATCCCAGCTTTGGCTCCCATGTCCTAAGTCATGAATAAGATTTCCTAGGTCTTGGAAGCTCTTTATGGTGGATTGAGTATCTCCCCCACACCTGAGAGACTGGAAAGAGCAAAAGCGAGAAAACTCATAGGTCCAGGTAAAGGTGAATTAATAGGTGAAGACAAAACCAAAGAAACAACCGAAGCCGAAGCCAAACGAACAAGCACAGTGAAGGAAATGGCTCAGCACCTCAGACAGGCAGAATAATGCCTCTGAACAGCCACCACCTTAGTAACTAAAAACCCCACCTTCTTCCTCTACTCTAGCTTTTGTTGCTGAGCATGATATTGCATGCTGGTATTTGTGTTCAGGTCAGGTTTTTTTTTGCTGACACCATTGTTGAACTTCTCGAAGTAAAGGGGATGAAGTTTGACAGAGTGCTAAGAGAGTCCAACTACAGGAGTCTTGCTTGTGATCTTAAGGCTTGGAAACAGTAGCACACATCCTGTCATGGGTACTATGGCCCTCCAGCATGCCTTCTTAACCTCAAACTGTGTCCTGTGGTTTTCCTGGTCTTCTAGAACTTGCACAGCACTTAGACAGACTTTAAAAAAAATTATTTTGTATGTGGCAAGTACTTTAAATAGATAAAGAAGGCAAGCCTGCAAGAGTATCTCAGGATAGGATTTAATGCTTGTCGCAAACTAATAATTTAATGGCATTGCTCTTAATAATTTATATAGTGCTATTGATTTTTTCAAACCTATCATTAGTAGCTCTAAAGCTCAAATTCTAAAAGTTCATTAGACATGGAAGATTTAAATATTTTTCAATACTAATTAGGCTTTTGTACATTTACCATTTCCAAGCAACTTTACAAATTGTAGTCTTCCTGTCCACTGTTTCAATAATTCCATTCTTTTTGTGTTTCAATCCACTATCTTAGCTAGCTAGCTATCTAAAACATGCTTGAACTTATATGAGGTGGTTTTTTATTGTGTCCTACAATGTGACTTGCTGAATCAGATCAAAAACACATCACCTTCCAACATAACACGTGAAAGACATCAAAGTTACTCAAAAGAAATCCAGATGAAGATTGCATATTACTTAAGTGAACCCTTAAAAAGTAGGGATGGGCATTTTTGGTCATAGCACCGTCTCAATGGCCTAAATAGTTTGGCTGCACCAATTGTATTCTTGAAGACTCCCTAGTGAGAATAGTTGCTCTGCACCTAACAACCATCTGTACCTATTAAAGCCTGTAATTATAACAAGAATCACATTTTGTCTTCAGCTTTAGTGGGATAGTGTCATTGTATGTCAATCAGTGGATTATCATGTGAAGGGAGACTTTGCCAACATTCTCATTTTGTGATGACTAGCAGGATCTGATGGTATTAATCTGTTAGGTGCTGTTGAGTGGAGGAAACCCATTTGCTGGGTTGTGCTAATGGGTGAGGGTTGCGGGTTCTCCACAACCATTTATAGACTAATCACAGGAAGGAGACCAATGATACCAAGCCATCAGATTTCCTTAAATAGTATAGACTTACTGTTCAGTCTCTTGAACAGTATAATACAACCATGCATTAGACCCCTGCTAACCTAAAAAGGTATTGTTTGATTTCTGGACTGTTTCATGGGCTGTGTGCTGCCTTTGAATTAAATTGCTTTAAACTGAAAGCAAATTCTGGGCCAAGGAATCAGCTTCTTGCAGAGAATCTGGAAAACACTTAGAGATTTACTTTATTTTATGCATCTCTACTTTTTTGAGTTTCACACAGCATGTTACATACTTGAAGAGTTGATGCTCCTCTGACTTTCATTCCTAACTGGAGTTTGTTTCCATGGGGTGTTGGAGGCAGCTGGACATCTGTGAAATTACTTGTGTCCTCATGTACCTTTCAGGCATTCCTAGAGTGCTCTGAGAATCAAATGAGTTTTTTTACACAGTGCACGCTGCTCTGCAGGGTAGCAGTAGTGTGGTGTATTCAGCGTGGTATATTCAGGGCAAAAGTCCAGTTCTGGCAGATTTAACACTTTTTACCTTCTTTTCTTGACTTTTAGTCGCAAAAAAACTCCAGAGACAATGTTAAAAGAAGGGGCCACCCTAAAGTCTTTCTTTCACAATTGGAAGTGAAAGAGTGGTATGCAGGGCAGTCCTGTGTAGAGCTACCCTGACAGCCCCAGATGAGCTGGAACCTCCACCCAGGAGAGTGCAGCCCCAGACTTCAGTCCCTTGGAGCAGAATGATCTCACCAGTGATGGGCCTCTCAGGAGACCCATCAGGAGCATCTCACCACACCAGCATTTACCTTCACCACATCTCTGAGTTAACAGGGCTCTACTGCCTTGTTTCAGAGATAGCTTTGGTATCCCTGCAAGGACAGTTTTTGCATGGGCAAAGCATAGATCAAAGGCTTTATTCTGTGACACTAACATTTAAAACTACTTTTCCTATTTTCTGACTTTTTCATTTCTTGGGCTCATTTTAAACCTTGTATACTGTTCCGTTCTTTCCTGAAATGGGTGGAATGCTGTTTTCAAATTAGCAGATGTTTTTGAGACTTGAGAGAAGCTTGTGTTCATCCTAGATGAAACTTTTCTTCCTTTACCCCTGCTCTTCCTCCTGGAGTTTTCCTATATGTTGGAGTAAGTCATCGTAACTTGGTAAAATGTGAATGGCATCTTGTCAGTATTGGATCTTCCAGGTTTGCTGCCTTTCTTGGAGCCACACCACAGCTGACAATAAATAAATGTGTACTTTCTAAGAGATGAGTTTAGGGAAAGCTGTGGTCAGGGATGCCTGCTCACAAATTAGGTTTTGTAGTTTTTTCTTTTGTTTCTGGCTTCCCTCTGATATTAAATATGTTGGAATTGACATCTGTCATTTCCAGCTTTTTTGTTAGTCTTACTTTTGAGTAGATAGACATCTCTTTGTCAGTGATTGTTAACTTACTCTAAGCAATAATCAAATTGTATTTAGACCAAAGTCCTGAACCCCACCAAATCTTACTCCCGTATAGTGTCCCATGTTTCTGACTGGCTTGCAAGGATGGGACACTCTCAGAAAACACTAGGGCAATATTAGACCAGTTGTTTTTTGTTAGGTAGTTTAGCTAACTTGGTTGGTTGTTGGCTGTGCAACTGGACACACTAGAACATTTAATCTATAATCATTGAAGGGAAAAAAAGAGAAAGAAAGATGTTTTCAACGCAGCAGAGACAGTTCTGAAACCTGCAGATGTGGGTTTTGTGGATCTGCCTTGCTGTAGTCCTATGACAAGAGTTGCTCTTTTATAAGTGGAGTTACCAGAGAGGTACTGTCCACTATTTGTAGTCAAATCATAAACTGGCCACGTAAAGATTGGAATCACAGTTGCTATAGGTGATGGCACAATAACAAACAGAGTCACTGCTGAGTTTGATTTTTTTTTTTTCAATTTTTAGCATAGAGGTTTAGACTTTCAATTTTCTCACCAAATAGTTAATAAAATCTTGAGAATTATTTTTGAGATCCTGTGAAATAGGAGAATCACAGAATCATAGAGCTTGAGTTGGAAGGGAACTACAAGGATCATCGAGTCCAACTCCTGGCCCTGCATAGGACACCCGAAGGATCATGCCATGTGCCTGAGAGCATCGTCCAAACACTTCTTGAACTCTGTGAGGCTTGGTGCTGTGGCCACTTCCCTGGAGAGCCTGTTCCACTCCTCAACCACCCTCTATGTGAAAAACCTTTTCCTCATATCCTACCTAAACCTCCCCTGATGCAGCTTCATGCCACTTCCTTGAGTTCTGTCACTGGTCATGAGAATGAAGAGATCTGTGCCTGCCCCTCTGCTTCCCCATCACAAGGATTTTGAAGACCACGATGAGGTCTCCCCTCAGTCTCTCCTTCTCCAGGCTGAACAGCCAAATGTCCTCAGCTGCTCCTCATATGGCTTCTCCTCCAGAAGAACAGGAAAGTACAAGCAATCTCCGTCTTTCAGCTCTATTTGTATTTCCTTATTATTCATGATGTCTTTTAAATTGTTACTATTTTCAAATGTTAATCTTTTTCAGTGCAAAATAAAGGTGTAGTACTCTTCTTCTGGTTCAAAATCCACTCACACCAAAGTTTCTGTGTAAAATTCATCATATCATGCAGGTAAAGCTACTTTATGGAAAAAAACTTCAAATTAGCAGTTACAAAAAAAAAACCAAACCAAACTAACCAAAACAACTGACAATCCACATTACCCTTCTCTTTTTTGGAAGTTGCCTTACAAGGAATTGTGCTCCCTCATGCTGCTTTTGCCAGCAGATGGCATTCTCAATGCCCATGCTCACTGCTGTGCAGTAAATGATCACATTCTAAAGTCAGTATGGATACTTCTGTAATGTTTTTAGGTCTTAGTTCTTAATGTGAGGCATACATTTCCATTTTTCTCTGAGATCTTGCTTGGAGTTTAAATTTCGGAGACTTCAGCTCTGTTGACTGTGAAAGATGAATCTGTCAATGTGAAACGAACTCAGCAAAGTTCAGATCTCTCACTGTCGATGAAGGAAAAGCTCATTCAGGTCAAGAACTTTCTCAAGTTGAAGACCACAGATAGTGATCATTTTACGAAAATGTTTAACATTAGCTCTGCAGAGCTAGTAGGGAAAAAAGCAAGATCATTACACACAGCTAGATTTGTGCATGAATTAACACATCTCTAGATACAGATGGGAAAATCGGCCTGACAGATCATGCATTCTCTGTATTTTCTGGGTATCTCCAATAGGCCTGGGCTCCTGTTTAGCAACTGCAATATTAACTACACCAAGACCTAGAGTAATGCCTCTCTGTCTCTCAGAGCAGAGCATGGAATAAAAGACCTGAGACCTAAACAAGTAGAGTCTGACTTACTTGTCAAGTTTAGTATATCTCAGGTTTTTTCCCTGTCTCAGTCTGTGCTATGACTGTCTGTTAGGAATATAGGAGTACAGTAGCGGTTAGTTTGACAAAGCAAATCAGTATTGTCTGTCTAAAAATACTTGTAAGTGTTTGTACAAGTTAAGTCCCAGTGAGGCATTTTTCCTTTCTCAGAGATGGAAAAAAAATCGCAGCTTTCTAAGTGACTGTAGAACACAGGGTATATCATAAATCAAGAGACCTGAAGTTTACTTCTCAAGTTTGTCCCTGAACTATGTAAAGACTGACTGTGGCAGTCATGCTCAGATGCTGTGGACAACCCATGATTTGGATTATTCAATTGCAGTAATGTAATGGCATTTAATTCTTTTTGTCTTGCTTCATCTTTCCATCAAGGCCAAGTGTGCCAGTAGGGAATCTAATGTCAGTGATTTATGCAGTGTGGTCTTCATTAAGATTCAAAATGAGGCCACCAACTCTCTCCAAGTAAGCTAGTAAGCTACTAGCCAGATGTTAATGTAAACTCTAAAGGGATCACTCAAATTGATTTGAAAATAACAGTAGTAGAGATGAAAAGCTGAGATTAGCCATTCGTGAAATTGTGTAAGTCCTTCAGATTTCTGAGCTGAATTAAAAAAAGAACACGTGAGGACCTTTTTATTAAACAACACCTGCATACATCTGCATGGGCAAAGTCTCCTCATATATGCAAATACTGGTAAATGGACAATCAAATACTTTTCATCTCATTTGATTGTGGTGGAGTAGCAGGGCTCTCGATGCTTACTGAAAGCAGCTGTTTGTTACCACTCATTGGAAAAAAACAACCCAAACAAAAAAACAGAAAATGCCCAAAACCATAGGCAGCAGTTTATCTTACTGTGATTACTAAAAAACACTTTGACAAATTCTGCTTTGAATGAGTGTAACTTAAAAGGAATTTTACAGAAAACAGACAGGTGTCTCCAGATCTACCCTGTTATATATTAAGGCAGCATTGGAGTGCTGTTGAAGAATTTCACTTTGTAGATCCTAGGAATGCTGGTGAAGAACTGCAATTTGTAGATCCCATCTACAAACAGGTTGAGGGAAACGGCTGTGGGAACTATGGTTTGTAACAGGTTTCTGCATATAGTAACATGCAACTCCGCTGGGTTGCTGTGACACCGCCTGAAATAAAGTATAGCAGTTCTCGTCTATGGTCTCCTTGCAAGTCTGCATGGTGCTGGAGCTGGCAATAAATTGCCTTCTATTAGACTTAAACCTCTGTAGGAAGCCGTGTGTCTCTACAAAGTGTAAGCCAAGCTGGTGAAATGCTGCCTGCCATCTTTAACAAAGCTCCTTGTCAAGTGGGAGTGAAATGCTTCTAAGTGCTGCCGCGTGGCTGTGGAAGTGTGTGTTTTGTGATTGCTAAAACATTTTTGCTAGTCTTAAATCCAGGAATGCTTATAAGGTAAAATGTCATGGGGAAATTCAGTAAATGACATTTTGATTACTCCTCTGAGTTTGGCTTATTGATTGACACAACCTTCAAACCCTGAGGAAGGAGAAGTGGCAAGGAGTAGTCTTTTGCCTTTTGTCACCTCTGTTGTGCCATCCCTCCCCCGCGTGGCTGCTTATCTCATGGCTGCGGGTTAATTAGAAGAATTTGAGGCTGAGGATGTGGAAGGGAATTTAAATTGCATCTGTATGGATTACGATCTGGTGGAGTTCATTAGCATGCAGGCACAGTTCCTGTGCCTTTCTGCCTCTCTTCCCAGAGCTTGCAACTTCCAGGCATTTCCACACTCCCTCAGATCTGTTATGCCTTATGGGCCTGGCCCGCATTTTCATATTAGCGCAGTTTAATTAGGCAGGGAGAGATTGCTGTGATTCCAGAATGGTCTATGGTTATGATAGATCAATATTTATTACAGAGATTTTTTTTTCAAATAAATGTCTGCTCTGTTGAACAGGTTTGCTCATTCAGAGGCCCTAGAGCCATTTAAGAAACAATTAAATCCTCTCTGGTGTGAAGTGGTATATTAAAAAGGATTAACACTGACTGACCATGTATTCTCTCTAGTTTCATCTGCGTTCCTCTGCTTGGCTATTCTCATCTGATACACAGGTTTGATAGAGGGAATTGGGTTCAGGGACCGCTGCCCTTTCCTTGCAGCAGTGCAGAGCCTAGTGGGAGGATGTCAAATGGGTCAAGGTATTGACTAAAAGTTATTAAGCCCAAATGTAAATATGTAGCTGCAGAGTAATTTGCAACCACTGTGCTGGGAAGAAGTTTCTATAGTTTAATTCCATTAAATTTATTCTGATTATCCAAATTTGGTGTGAAAGGTGAATGTGACATGGTCTAGTATCCTAAACACTTATGTGAGTGGCCGTGTTTACAAGGGCCATCCAATAAATGCCGAATGAGGAGAGCTTGCATGACCAGGTCATTGTTCATTCTCTTTTCATGATTTTTCTTTTCCAATTAATTTTAGTGGTTCCTACAAGGGAAGCAGTTTTCCCTTTTAGGAGCATGTTAGAACAGTATGCAAATGCTGCTCATTTATGAACATTCACAAAGGTCTTGAAACAGAAGCCATAAATCAAAACTTTTTAGCAGAAAAAGTCAAAGTGAATGACTTAATGTTTAGTGCATTTTCCTTATGTACGGCTTTATTTAATTTATGTTTGTAATACTGTAAATTATAAATATTTCTATTTTAAAATTTGCATTTCTTAGATTAAAGTTATGAACTACACAGTAATGTAACTCTATGGAAGTGTAGCCATCTCCAAAAAATACAGTAAAGATCATAATCATAAAGTTAAAAAGTATGCTCAAACTGGCAGATACATCTGATTTGACTAGTACAGCATAAATGAATCTCTCTTTTCTTTGCTGGAGCCTTCATATTTAAACTGAATTTATAGCAAGTCTTGTGTGTAAAATTGTTCCTTTTGGAAATCAGTCAGAAATTTGCATTTGATCCCGACGAAGGCAGTCAACCCCTCCACTGTTTATTTCTCTTCTCCGTAGGTAAGTACTTCTGTCTTAAGCTAAGAAAGAATACTCGTGCACCTGTACAACTTAGAACTATCATCAGTCCTAGATCCATTCATTGACATCTAGTAAGAGTTCTCCTTTTAGTGTAATTCCCTTAGAAAATTAAGTGTGCCAAACTTAAAATATATTGTGGTTCATATGAAAAATATTAAAATACTGCAACTCTGCCTGTCATACACAAAAGCAGAAGCTTCCAGTGGAAATCTAATGGCAACACTTATATTTCTTTAGTCAAGAGAAAATATTAAAAGCTGTGAGATTGCTATTGCCCAAGAAGGAGAAAATAAATACTGTGTTGTTTTAATCTTTGAGGGAAAAAATGCAACTATGTCGTTACCGTATTCCTTAAGCATGCCCCTGTGTTGTTTTTTTTTTGAATAATGATGATGATTCTAAAAGTGTTCTTGAATTGTGTTCATTTAATACTGGGAGGGTTAAATGTCTCACCAGTGCCAACACTTTGTCATTGTAATGAAGTACAGTTCACAAGTGCCTGTAATTACATAGTCTGTGTGCAATCAGCAAGATTTCTAAAGGGAGTCTATCACATCTAAAATAACACTTTCTTCATTGCACAGTCTTAATTTCACCTGACATTTTGCCAGCCAGGGCACAAACTTTCTGCAGAAAGCAGGACAGTGTCCCTGGTCTCCTTTAGACAAAAGAAGGTGGAAAATTAAGTTATTATAAATCTGCTTCTAATTATGTTAATGAACTATTGCATCATGTAGATAACCTGCTGTACATCTTAGGTATTTCTTCTATTGTTTTAGCAATTTGCTCTATTTGTTATGCATGAAAAATGTTTGATAACCCATGTTGATCATACTTGCTAATGAACCAATGCCTACCATTACTGCACTTAAGCATATATCTTCAGAACATACAATATTAGAGGGTTGCTAATGAGCTCAAAAGTAGTCGAAGACATAATTAATTTAATCAGGGTTATTTTGTCTGCCAAAGTATAGGAGGATGGATGCTGCCACTGGAAAATGCTGGAGGATTTAACCTGTGGCTGTGTATTTAAGGAAAAAAATTAGTTGTCAGTCCGTTTCAGAAACACTGGAAATGCAAAATGTTTACTCAGTTATAAAGGCAGTAGATATTTACTACTTTACTCAGATCAATTTATTATGAAGCAGCATGAGACTTTGTGCTGTGAATCTTAATAATGCCCAGAGGCCTTCACATAAAAAATGCTCATTTAATTTTCACTGGATTACTTTTTTCATCTAAACAGCAATAATAATGTGAAGGTGAGTGCAGAGCTCAAATAACTTACAAGGGTCCTTTCTCAATATTCTTAACCTAATTTTGAAATATTAATATTTTTGAAATGTAGCTTCACATTTCAAAGATAAATTTAATTTTATTTTTTGTGGGCATTATGTGGAAAGCTGATCATTATTAGTTCTCTTAGTCCAGCCAGAGCAGTGTCCTTACCACCAAAGCATACAGGATGTTTTTTAAAGGAAAACTTCTGTCAATCCAGCAGCTTGAAAAAAAGAGAGCAATAAACACAACTTGCACTGGGTCAGTGATTTCCAATGTCAAAAAAAAGGGACCCAGACTAACACTTATATCCATGGGTTGGAAACCAGACACGTAAAAGATGTACTTTGTCATTGAGATGGATATTGCTAATGGAATTGCCTGTGAGAGCATTGTCTGCCAGATGATGAATAGATGGGCTCTAGCACAGCCTCTCAGGCTGCAGACACCAACCTCTAAGCCAGAGTAGGAGTGATGTGTTAGTGACAGCAGTTCTCAGGGGAGGAACGATAGGCACTGAGGAATATATCAAGGGGGAGATCAGTGCTAAACAGACAGACTAGATGGCTTTTACTCACCTTCTGTGCAATCTCTGGATGTCCCCCTTGGCTATAAAAGAATAAAATGGCAGAAATTTACTGCCATATCATTCACTTCTGCATGGCTGAAAGAATGTCCTTCAGTTCCTTAGGATTTAATTATGTCCAGTTTTTGTGGCTGCTGCTGGAAGAAGCCCTGAAGAGGGAGAGAGGCTTGTTTTTGCCTTTTTTTTCCCCTTCATTTTCTGCCCGTTAGTGTGCTCTTTCCATCAAAATGCCCCCAGGCACCAATCCATGGGGCTGGATTTGTGGTCTGCTCAGACCTCTTGTGGTACCTGCTCATACCTTCTGACAGGCTCAAGCATTGAATGAGAATGGCCAACCACTTAAGAAAAATGAAAAATGTGAAAAATTATTTTAGTATTAAATTTTCTTCCTCTTTAATGAAATACAGGACATGGGAAGCCTTTGTGCCTTATTTAAACAGATTTCCATTCGGAATTTCTGTAGAAAGAAAGCTGAGAAAATTTTCATTAATATCAGAGGAACTTGTATAGTCCATGTATTATCAAATACGACTAGTCAGTGCTGCTGCAAGCCATTGCCTCTAAGGGTAATTCTGCTGCTGCCACATTGGTTATGTGGCCCGTATGGTTACGTGGCTCACAGTGTAGTGCACACTAACAGAAATGAAGGCATAGACAAGAGCTGACTTCCCCCATGGAGCATCCAGGTGTGCCCTCGTTCTGGATGCACGGGTCAGGGAGTCAAAGAGCCCATGGTGTATATCTGACCTGCTGGAAACTCTTGTTCCCTTTGTCACACTTGCTTGGACTTGCTCGTATATTTCTTATGTTACTCCACATCTTTTGAGGGTTTCCCATTTAGTTAGACTCTAAGCCCATCAGCACAGGAAATATATAATTGTCATAAAAGACTGCTGGATTACTGTAAAGGCCAGAGTTAGATGATTCACAGGAAAATGTTAAGCTCAGAGGGGTAATTTTAAATGAGACTTTGTGTTTTACTATATTTATAGAAGAAACAAAAGCAATTTGAGCACTAGAAATGTAACTGAAACCCAGTGTTTTTGTGAACTTTAATTATTCATTTCAAAGTGGTACAATAGGCTTTTAACTTCCTGTACTTTTTTCCTAAGGGAAGCAAATTACTATAGTCAAAAGATAAAACACTCAGAATAAGCGTATGAATAAAAACTCTGAAAAGGTCTTACTTGCGTCTGAACTCCTGGGCCATTCCCATGATATGATTATGACCTAGCATTGACAGGTAAACTAAAAATGAGCCTATAATGCCAGATGGATTCTGATTAGAAATATAGCCAGATCCCAGGAGGAAACAAAAGAAAACAATTTTTTTTTGGTCAGGAGATTGTATTATGTTTGTATCCATTCTCTTGATTTCCTTTCCTAGACCACTGCACATATACTGCCATGGATCCAGATGTTGTCTTATACTTGTTCCTGCTCCACACAGAAAGCAGAGATGGCAGCTAATGATAAGCCTACGTGCAAGCCTTACTTAAACTGTTTAATGTATTGCTATGGAAAGTAGCCAGGATTTTTTTAGAAGAAACGTGCAGAAATATGGTACTGAGTGAACATGAGATAACAATGCAAGAAACTCAGCTAGTTCTCATCAAACTTGCGCTCCAAACCCTTCACCAGCTCTGTTGCCCTTCTCTGGACCTGCTCCAGCACCTCAGTGAAGGGTCCAGATCTGAAAACAGGATTTAAGGTGTGGCCCCACCAGTGCTGAGTACAGGGGGACAATCCCTGCCCTGGTCCTGCTGGCCACACTGTTGCAGATCCAGGCCAGGATGCCATTGGCCTTCTTGGCCACCTGGGCACACCTTGGCTCATGTTCAGCTGCTGTCACCAGCACCCCCAGCTCCTTTTCCTGTCACTCTGCCCCAGCGTGTAGCGCTTCCTGGAGTTGTTGTGGCTGAAAAAGTGTACCTGGCAATTGGTTGTGGTGAACTTCACACCACTGGCCTCAGCACATCAATCCAGACTGTCCAGATATCTCTGTAGAGTTTTCACACCCTCCAGTGGAGCAAGGCTCCCATCCAGCCTGGTGTCATCCACAAACTGACGGAGGGCATACTCGATCCCTTCATCCAGATCAGTTATAAAGATATTAAACAGGACTGGCCCCAGTACTGAGAGCTGGGGAACACAACTGGTGACCGGCCGCCAGCTGGATGTAACTCCATCCACCACCACTCTCAGGATCTGGCCATACAACTGTTTTTTTACCCAATGAACAGTGTACCCATCCAAGCTGCAAGCGGTTTCTCCAGAATTCTGTGGGAAACGGTGCCAGAAGCTTTGCTGAAGTCCAGGTAGACAACATCCACAGCCTTTCCCTCATCCACTAAGTGGGACACTTTGTCACAGAAGGAGATCTTGTTAGACGAGCAGACCCTGCCTCTAACAAACCCACGCTGGCTGAGCTTGATACATGCCATATGATGACACTCAAGATAATCTGCTGCATGGCCTTCCTTGGCACCAAGGTTAGGCTTAGAGGCCTGCAGTTCTCTGAATATTCTCTTCTTATAGATGGGCCATTGTCACATTTGTCAACCTCCAGTCAACTGGGACCTCCATGGTTACCCACAACTGCCAAAAATAGGTGGAAAATTACTCAGTCAGCACTTCCACCAGCTTCCTTTGGATGGATCCCATCCATTCCCATAAGGCTTGTACAGGTCCAAGTGATGTAGCAGATTGCTGACAGTTTGCCCTTGTATTATTATTATTAGGGTTTCATTCTGCACCGTATCTCTGTCTTCCAGCTCTGGAGTCTGGGTACTTGGAGAACAGCTGGTCTTTTTATTAAAGAAGTACCTCAGTCTTTTCCTCACCCTTTGCTGATATGTTTCCCCCCACACCCATTAAGGGAAGGAGATTCTCCTTAGTCCTCCTTTTATTGCTCCCATATTTATACAAACATTTTTATTGTCTTTTATGTCAGTAGCCAGGTTAAGATCTAGTTGGGCTTTGCCCCTCTAATTTTCTTCCTCGCTAACCTCATGACATTCTTGTAGTCCTTCTGAGCTGCCTGCCCCTTCTTGTAAAGGTCTTAAACTGCCCTTTTTTGCTGAGCTGCCAAAACGCTGTTCAGCCAGGATGGTCTGTTTCCCAACATCTTGTCTTTTGTCACGTGGGGATGGCCTGCCTCTTTGCCTTTAGTTCCTTCTCGAAGAATGCCCACCCTTCCTGGACATCTCTGACCTTCAGTACTGTCTCNACCGTATCTCTGTCTTCCAGCTCTGGAGTCTGGGTACTTGGAGAACAGCTGGTCTTTTTATTAAAGAAGTACCTCAGTCTTTTCCTCACCCTTTGCTGATATGTTTCCCCCCACACCCATTAAGGGAAGGAGATTCTCCTTAGTCCTCCTTTTATTGCTCCCATATTTATACAAACATTTTTATTGTCTTTTATGTCAGTAGCCAGGTTAAGATCTAGTTGGGCTTTGCCCCTCTAATTTTCTTCCTCGCTAACCTCATGACATTCTTGTAGTCCTTCTGAGCTGCCTGCCCCTTCTTGTAAAGGTCTTAAACTGCCCTTTTTTGCTGAGCTGCCAAAACGCTGTTCAGCCAGGATGGTCTGTTTCCCAACATCTTGTCTTTTGTCACGTGGGGATGGCCTGCCTCTTTGCCTTTAGTTCCTTCTCGAAGAATGCCCACCCTTCCTGGACATCTCTGACCTTCAGTACTGTCTCCCAAGGGACTCTGTCAATCAGTGTCTGTCCTCTTCAAGTCAGAGGCACCATACCAGTTCTCCTGATACCATACCATACCGTACTGTACCATACCATACCCTCCTCCTCAGAGTCAAAATTCATTTCATGATTGCTGTGTCCAAGATAGCCTCCAACCATTGCATCACCCACCAGTCTGTAACCATTCACAAACAACAGGTCTAGTGGGGCACATTCCTTGGTTGGCTCCTGAACCAGCTGTGCTAGGAACCTCCTAGGCTGTTTTGTCTCTGTTGTGTTGCATTTCCAGCAGACATCCATTAATTTGAAGTTCCCCACAAGAACAAGGGTCAGTGATTGGGAGACTTCTCCTAGCTGCTTATTGAACATTTCATCTGCTTCTTAATCCTGGCTGGGTGGCCTATAACAGACTCTCACCAGCATATCCACTGTGTTGGCCTTCCCCCTGATTCTTACCATAAACACTGAACCCTGTTGTGACCATCATTAAGCTCAAGATAATCAAAACACTTCCTAACTTGCAGGGCTACCCAAAAGACTCTCCTTCCTTGCCTATCCCTTCTGAAGTGTTTATAGCCATCCATTGCAGCATTCCAATTTTGCAAGTTGATTTTGAGGTAATCTGTAGGACTCGTTGCCTTTTTTTCTCTATTGACCCTCAAGGTGTCTGAGAACTAGGCTTATTATTGGTTGCTAGTAGCACTTGAGATGGTACTGCAAGAACTTGAGAGATGTCAGAAGCAACAGTATTCACCCTTAAGGGATGAGGGTAGAAGTCTGACCAGCCAGCTTCTTTATATTTAGCAAATCTCTTTGTCTGGTGTTGTAGAATATTTGTTATGCATTTATTTTTGTGTCAGTTGATAAGCTCTGTGTGGTACAAAAGGAGATCACAAAAGACAGGCATGAATAAAATCAGACATGCCAGGAGGTAAGAAGGGGAAGTGAAATAACTTTCCTTTTCATCTTTCACTTGTCCTTAAGTTGTCACTGGATAAGTATCTGATATGATTGGATTTGTCTTCAACAGCAGAAGAGAACACAAACTAGAAGGTAGTGTTTGTGGACCAAAGAAGGGTGTGAGTCTGGGTGCTGATTTGCACATCTACTTAGAGAAATAAGCTGTGAGAATTTAAAGGTAATGTTTTAAAATAATTTGGGCCTTCACAAACATTTCTCCTAAAAATACAATTTCAACATCAACCTAAGGCACAATAAAAAGCTAATACATGGGATGAATAGGTATGAAATCAAGAGATTGTCTTCTGAAATTTTTGTAATAATTTTAGCATGAGTAAAGTTCTACTACTATATGGTTGGGTCTACTTCTGAACTTCTTACTCGGGTGACTGAGTCATCATCATGGTCCATGGTCATAGAAATTTGGCTAGATCCTGTCCTTCAAAGATGTAAACACTTACCTGTATTTTTGTGTTTGGGGTTTTTTTTACAGAGATGTAAAAAATAGGTCTTTTAAGTGTGCAGTTTTTTACACTTTGCCTTTGTCTTCCAGTTTGTCTCCCTAGTCTGATTTTGTTGAGAAGAGCTTGAATGAGAGGGTTAAAAAGGACATACACATCAGCAGGTGCTTGGACCTAAATTAGTAGAATTAGACCAAGGCCTTTAATTTAACTTTGCTTTAAGCATTCTACTGAAATACTGTTTCTTCTTTCAACTGTTTGCAACAGCTCTTAATCCATCTGGTAGTATAACCAGAGTTTATGCTGGGACCACTGCTGTACACATACATTGTAGAACTCAGTCTGCAGGGGCTGTTTGGTTTCTAAACACATTCTCAAGCAGAATTTTTTGGGCCTCTTGCTAAGTGCAGGCTAAACATAGGCTATGAACCTACTTTTGCTGTGCCAATTTACATGAGATGGAATCTGCGCCATGGGGGCAATTTCCATGTAATTTGCGATGGGATATAGAAGTATATGAGAGAGGATGAATAATTTATGTCTGAATTCACAACCTTAGACCAAGAACCAAATCACAATTAACTTATTCATGAAGTCACAGGAAAATTCACGTTGTGGTGCACAGTGAATATAGTAATTCATTTAAAGTCTGTCAACATTAAGTTTCTTTGGGATTGCTAATGAGCAAGTTAAAATACTTTTGGCAGTGTGAAAAATCCTGTATTTTTATCTTGTAAGACACATTTTCTAGACTGTTGTTTTTAATTAATCCAGTGAGTTTGTCCACTTCACTGAAATCAGTGAAGAAAACATCTGTTGTCTAAAGGCCAGTTGGATCTGCCTTTATTCTGCAATTTAGGATGTTTCCTTGGTTTCCAGCATGTGATAGATGGTGCATGACAAATGTACACAGTCAAATTATTTCTGTATAAATATTGAAGGAGGAGATTCTGCCCCTCTACGCCACTCTGGTGAGATCCCACGTGGAGTACTGCATCCAGCTCTGAGGTCCTCTATACAAGAAAGGCAGTTTTTGGCAATTTTTATTGGAACAGCCTTTTGGAAACAAGTCCGGAGGAGGCCATCAAGATGACCAGAGGGATAGAATACCTCTCCTGTGAGGAAGGGTTGAGAGAGCTGGGTTTGTTCAGCCTGGAAAAGAGAAGGCTCTGGGATGACCTAATTGAGGCCTCCCAGCACCTGCAAGAAAGATGGAGAGGGACTTTTCACAAGAGCATGAGGAATGCAAGGGCACAAGACAATGGACACAAGACAATTCAAACTAAAAGAGAGTAGGTTCAGATTAAATACTGGCAGGAAGTTCTTTGCTGTGATAGTGGAACAGGTTGCCCAGAGAAGTTGTGGATGCCCTGTCCTTGGAGGTGCTTGAGGCCAGGCTGGATGGAGCTCTGAGCACCTGGTCCAGCGAAAGGTGTCCCTGCCCATGGCAGAGGGATTGGGAAGAAGTGATCCCTAAGGTCCCTTCCAGCCCAAACCATTCTGTGATTCTATAATCTTACATTCTTCTATGATTCTATAATCTTACCTTCTGTAGTACTTCTGCTATTTTTATTGCAAATCATGTACAATAGCGATAACTGGAACAAAGATCCAGTTGCGTAGCAAGTTATGAAATGCAAGTATTTCCTAAACGCTCATTAAACAACATTGCAAACAGAAATATAAACAGTAAACAGACATTGCCTTATTTGAAGTGAAGCTGTTTGACAACTTTTTTTCACAGCACCCAGAAAATTATAACAAAAACTAGCAAATATATTAGCCAGGAAGGTTCTAAGTAGGCAGAAAACAAACTGCTTCTGCGTAGGAATTAATTTGTGACACACAAACTATTCTGCA
The DNA here is from genome assembly GCA_013397755.1 of Cnemophilus loriae. Lineage (NCBI taxonomy): Eukaryota > Metazoa > Chordata > Aves > Passeriformes > Corvidae > Cnemophilus > Cnemophilus loriae. Next base: position 24,390 of record VZTF01009449.1, read on the forward strand.
AGATGTCAAGAGACACTCTGTGGACAGGACCTTGATTTTGTGTCTAGCTGAGCCACCACAGTTCCAAGTGCATCCAGACATCTTTGTAAGACATCTATAAAGAAATGAGATGAGTCCCTGCAGGATCTAGTGATCCTTTGAACTTTTCCTATCAAAGACTGGAAGGTAAAATAGTAACCTTGATTCTGGCACTTTCTGCAAAGATTATTTATCTAGCAGTAGGTCAGCTCTGAAGAGGCTAAAAAGGAGAAGGAGTCAAGGGAAGGACTAATGCCAAACTATTTGTATTAAGGTTGTGCTGAAGAACCCAGAGGTCCATTAAGAAACAAAGTACTCTTGCTACTAGCGTCCCAGCCATCAGCTTAAGAGGTCTGATGTCATAGCCACAGGATCAGTGCGGCCAATTCAAATCCCAGTGCTCCCTCACTGCCCTGCTCACCAGAGAATAGTTGTAGTTTGGGGTTTTTTTGTCAGAAATGTTCTTTAGTATTCAGACATGATATGTATCATTTGGAGGTACAGCGGAGCATGGATGACAGTGCTGTTTGGAAGTAGAGGAGAATGGACAGGATTAAATGTTAGACACTTGAGACTGTTACAGGGTGTTCTCTCTGACTTTCCTGTCTTTTCCATTTCCCTCCAGAACCTGGATTTATAACTGCCTGCAGTTTCTCCGTTATATCTGACACTAGCCTCCTAAGCAAGTTTTCAAATTGCAGATCAATGCAAGTGAGAAATGACCTAAAGGGTATGGCAATAGGGCTGAGATAGGTATTGGTTTGGGAACCACAAATCAAACTTTCAGGCAGGAAATGCAGACTTTTATAGCGTATGAAACATAGAGCAGCATAAGATAGTGGGGGAAGAAAAGAGAAAAAGTTATTTAGCCTCAGTTTCTTTTTTATTACACTATTTCTGAAATCATATTTTAAAGTATTTAAGCTAGGCTTTAATCACATAGGTGATTACCTATTAAAAACTAGGTTACCACCAGCTGTAGAAGTTTTTAAATTACAGTTTTTGACGGATAAGTACTGTTGGTCTCACCTGATACGTTACTCAGCATTAGGGACAGTGCAGTCTTACTAAGTTTTTGGTCTTTGAGTATTCCAGCAGCTGATTCAGATTAAAAAGAGGCATTAGTTTTCTCTGTAGAACTTCAGTTTGTTTTGTAGTTCATTGCTTCCATTGATTCTGTTTGAAATGCAAATAATGACAGAAACGATAGGCCAGCAGCTGCAGCTGTGACACACTCACTCCAAATGTAAATGTGGCACACACTGGGACTAGCCCCCTGTCCTTGTGGCCTGAAGGGGTTTTGTCAGGAATAAAGCAAGCAAGTGCTCCCAGGAGCTCAGGAAGTGAGCTGGAAGGCACACTTGAAGGAAACTAAAAGTATAAGATTGACCTTTGTTACTAAAAATAAAGATTGCAAAGCTGCTCAAAAGTTTTAGCTAAATATATTATAATTGAAAATGCCCTTTCGATAGAATTCACATTTTGCAAAAATGTCTTATTTTTCTTTATGTGCAGGATTTTTCAGATACAAGCAAACATGTAAAATCTTACTTCCTTTTTGCTGCCCCCACAATTTCCAAATCGAAATGGTGTAAAAAATTAATTCCCTGTAAAAGCTTTTACCAGAAAAGCATTGTTTTCCATCTAATGTAAGACTGGCTTAAACAGTGACGTTTTCACAGAGGTCTCCTTTCCCTTAGAGTATTCCAGGGCACGGTAAAAGAGGAAGGTCTCCACAGCTGAGGCATGAGCACTTATCCTGGCCATGGGTAGTAGTGACAGCTGTGGCCTGATGTGCTGATACTGCCCATGTCTACTCCACTGGGGGACTTGCAGACAGAGAGTGTCCCTTTGCCTCAACACACCTGATACATGCTGGGCTCATGGGCAGCACATGCTGCTTTTGTGTTACTCGTTCAGATTGCATGTTTGTGTCAGTTCACTTACTTCTCATGTGAGTTCTTGCCCCTGAAAATTACAATTTGGACAGAAAGGAGACAAGGATCAAGAAGAGAAACGAATGAGCGAAGAAATTAGGGCAGTTTTGTAATTAATCAGCACAAACATATTCAAGATTTTGTGATGCTGGTGGTGCAAAGGAAATAGAATTCCATGGTGTAAAGTGGGACAGGACACCTCATCCTCATTGTAAGGTCAGAGAGCCAAACCTCCCCAGGGGATCTGGTTTCTTATGGCTTTCCTATTTCCTTCCACATCCCCAGGAGCTGCATGTGTCCAGCAGTGGATTTGGCCAAGTGAAGACAGATCCTTGCAAGCCATCAGACTGTACCTCAGTGGTGCAGTTTGTCTGACTGGTGTTCACATCTTGGGTTTATGAACAGGAAAGATTCAGACACTGGAATTAAGTTGTTCAGAGGCAGAACTAAGATCTTTTGTGATTCAGAAGGGTTTAGAATTTACTGCCATACAAACTGTACTGTGGAAACGTACTGCAATCCATAATTCAAATGTAAATGAACCTATTGTTTAATGTATTATCTGATGGTGAGATAAGAAATGAATGTTTTTCTTGGTGATGAAAATAACAGAAAGAAGGGCACTGTAGAAGCTATAAGTATGCATATGGATGAGGAATGGCAAATACAGTAAGTCTGATGATAGTGGGGTAGTAAGTACCCAGATATTTGGGTAGGAAAAATGTGGGCATGTTAATGTTGGCATAGATCAGCATTCAGAGAAATTGATACTAAAGCACCATTTCATAGGTATGTTAATACATAGGAATGTTAATACACAGAAGTCAAATGAGTGAAAAGAGAACTGCATCAGTGTAATTAGAACTTTAGGTCAGACCTACTAATTGATTTTATGCTCATGAATATACCCTTCTCACGCACTTGGTGTGCATATACAATTCATGTGGCTTGAAAACTGACGTACGCTCTGAAGATATAAATGAGCCCTTGATATTTTAAGAACTCTCATCTGACTCAGTTGAATATTATAAGGTTTCTGAGAGTTTCTTGCGGTAAATGAAATGTTGCAATGCCAACTGAATTCTCAGTATCCCTGAGTAAATGAAAGCAATTAATAGAATTCAAAGGAGAGTTACATGGGATGTTTTATAAATATTTTGAAATAAGAGAAAATGTACTGTGTGTTGATATAAGTTCTCATGATTTCACCTCAGTGAACAGCAGGGATTTGTTGACAGTTTCAGATCAAGATCTAATACTCACAAACAGCAAAAAGATTAAATCTATAAACAGTGAGACTTATGCCAAAGAACACGTGGTTTTGTTTTGTAACAACCAGTCCAAGGACAGTTTGCAAATAAACGTGCCAGTTTTCTGGAGATTCTTTCATATTATTTTTTTTATTCTTTGGCATATCAAAGAGAAACCTTTCCCTCAACTGTACACATCATTAAGAGGGTTTTATTGATGAACAAATCAAATATTAGTGTCAGGGTCTAATACTCATACCGGGCAATATATTTGCTTAGAATTTGATTAGACTCTACCACATGCTTCATTGTCATCTAAATTAAAAACAAAGGCATGGGCACTCTCTCACATTATGTGGAGAAAAGAGGCCAAAGAGGCCAAAGAAGGCTTGTTGGAAATACAGCAATCTTGCTGAGACCCTCAAAGTGTGAATTAAGAGATGCTAGGGAGGGGGTCAGAGACATTGTTTTGAAATCTAAATCTGGTTTATTCCTACCCTATTAGTGATTTCCTAAAGTGCTGGAAAGCATGGGTCTGACCCACTTTCTCAATGGGGAGAAACCCATTGGTTTCTCCTGGAACCAATGGGGAAGTAAATTCATCTCAGCAAATCTGTGCTGATTGTCACAGAGGATGGGTCCCAAAACTGGGTGCAACCTTCCTGTGCATTCCCGATGTGACCTATCCTGAGACAGTAACAAGGCCCTCTTTTGTCTGGGTGGTACCTGCTCTAGTAAAGGGTGATCTTAATGTGTTTCTAAAATCCCCGTGACTTGCAGATGAGTAAAGGGGTCTTTTTCTGGTTCTCTCCTTTAGCTGGGTGTATACAAGCGGCTTTTGGATAAGCACTGAATGTTTGCAGCGCTGCAGTCCTAGTGAAAGGATAAACATATATATTTTTCCATTTTGTCTTTCTTAGCTATATGCATAGAATATATAAACCTCTTTATGGAAATATACAATCTCCTACCCCATGCCTACCAGCAGTCATACTCAGTTTTAACTTTAGCATTCATAAAAAATGAATGAAATTTTGCCCAATGACCTATTAAAAATTGAGTAGCAGCATATGGGATTTAGCCACATGGTTAGGCTTATGTGGGGAAAGCCACTGTGACCAATGGCTCTTTTTATAATCACTGGGGATTTATTTTTTCCAGGTATTTAAAAATCAGCTATTTCAGTGCCAGTTCTTTTGCAAATGAGGAAGGTTACACGTTATCTGGGTTGGGTGAGGTTTTCATCAGCTTAGGTAGGACTGCACAGTAGTGAGGGGAGTGGGATATGGAGCACATCCTGTGGCACGGTGTGAGCCAGAATGACAGTAATTTTATGTATCAGCTGGGAAAAAACCAAAACCTTAATAAAAACCTGTGCACTGACTGTCCTTTGAAGAAGAGGTCTCCAGAAATGACCTTTAGGTTAAGAAATGCAGGCAATATAGAATACTCAGGTAACGCAGTGAAATCTCACCCTTTGAGCAAAGGTGATGTTCCCTTGCTCCTTGTGTAGACCTAGTGCGTACTTTTTGCTGTAAGACAGATAGGGCTCGAGGCACATCGATGCTGAATTTCTGAAATTGTACAGTGCTTGACTGCCCTAATGCTACTCTTAGACTTGACATCCTTTATTTGCCGTGTACACATCTGTTCTTGGACAACACACAATGCTACACCATCATACCTGAAACAGGAAGATGTTTTTCTCTTGCTTTTTCTGGAGGTCTCCTTCAAAGTATGTTGGAATGGATCTCCTTTTGTGCATGCCTATCCAAGGGCACACTATTAAAGGCTCTTAATATCCTCATGGAGCCTTGCCAAATCCTACAAAATTCCCGCTTTTGCCGCTTTAGATTCTGCAGAATTTTTGAGGGGAAAGCCTGCAGGAATTTTTGAGTCTTAGATAAATCAAAATGTAGATGTTCGTAATTGATAGATAATTTATACTTTAAATTTTTCCACAGAACTATCATTTATCTACCAGATTTACCACATTCCCTCATTCTCAGCTAGGTGAGAACTGAAGGATTTTAATGTTATCTAGATTTTCTCCTTTAAGAGAATCCCAAAACCTGTTCTTTTTTTCTGGCTCTTGTGTTCTCCATTTTTTTTTTATCAGGGGAGACACAGCATTAAGATAATTTCAACAGTATGACCCTTGGGGCCACAGGTGAGAGCCACCAGACTGCAAGACTCCAGGAGCACATTTCCAGGTGCAGTCTGTGTACAGAGGCAAAGGCAAAGCCTGAAGCTTGCTGGGGAGAGGGGCCAAAAACTGTTCTAAATCCTCTGATTTAAATAGAACCTTTATAGCTCTGGTATCCACTCTGTTTTGCTCAAGAGCTACACTTAAATAAATTGTCAGTGTCCTTATGAAATCCCTAGATGGAATATGGATACAACACATCTTTTAAAACACATGAAATGAAAGAACTGTATTTTAATTGCGGTCCTCATTGCTGTATGCCTGTATCAGCACATCAGCTCTATTAAAAATAGTCCTCCAACACATTTATAGATTTCAGTTTGGACACTTAGAAATGTGTCATCTTGGCAATCCTTTGCTGGAGGCTACTTGATATCAATTGCCAGATGTAATTAGAAATATGAAATTTGTATAAAAGGTTGGTGATCACCATTCTTTGTACTTTAGCCCAAAGCATCCCACCAGGATGCAAGCCAGAGGAATTAATTGTGATACAGAGCCTAGCATGAACAAGTTTCTTTTTTAGGTTTTCTAGGTTTAAGATACAGAAACGGGAGCTGCCAGGGGTAATTTTTTTTCACAGCATGGTGTGTCATCTGTATGATGAAACCAGCTTTAATTATTCAGTTGGTGCCTGCAAACGGTTGCTTAGTGATTGTGTCCTTTCTGTTCAAATCTGCAGTAGAACTCATTTGTGTGCTAGATCACTAGCTGTTTTAATTCAGCATGACCCTGCTGATTTAATTGGCATACACTGAGAAAACTTAGTTAAAAATACCTTTGTAAATTTAGTACTTGTCTTGTATAATACTTACAGACAAGACAGTACTGACCAATAAAAGAGACATCTCATGTTTTTCAGTATACTAGTTTCTCTTTTACAAATGTCTTTATTTTCACTGATGACTCTCCTGACAAGTACTTAAAATCAGCCCTGCAGCAATTTTACTTTTGGAAAGGACCAGGTGAAGCTGTTCATATAATCATTTGGTAACTCAAGAAGACAAGCCTATGTGAAGTTTGCTTTGGAAAGCATCACAATATATTAATTCCTAACTAAACATCTTTGTGTTTGAACCCATGATTCTTTAAAAAAAACCAACTTTTTTCACAGAGCTCTGTCTTTCACTTAAAAATATTCAAACTGAAAATAAAAACACAGGTTCTTCTCAGTAGGAGAGAAAGTGTCAGGAGACTGGATCCGTAGCAGCTTACAGATTAGTCTCCCAAGAAGAGCCTGGTCTGTGCATGTGTTGTGGAAGCAGCTTTCTAGTTACTGGGCACCAGGTGGTCACCTATGGTTGATCTAAGAAGCAAACACTGCCACAAATGCTATTAGCAGTGTGTAATGAGATTAACTCCCCATAGTATTTGCAATATCCTTGAGGTTTTTTTCACTGAAGCAGCCACAGGGCTGATAGCACCCCTTAGACAATGAAAGAGTTTAATGTTTCACTGTTGTATGCACATAACTCTCATCGGCATTAATAGGAGTTAAGCATGCACAAAAAAGGAAGAATAAAGCTTGGAAGTTTAAGCAGTCATAGTATGCTAGAGGTTTCCAAGAGTTTCACAAAGGACCAGGACAAAATTGTATGACTTTTCCTACTGGATGATGTTAAGTATTTTCAGAGATTTGTATTTTTGAGGCATAAAGGGTGATGAGGGGTTCCAAAATAACAATGAAGATTTAGTAAAAGGTAAGAAGACTTAGCTGCAGGAGACAGAACCTAAGGCAGAGCTCATATTTAATTAAATGTTTTTCTTTCTGTGACAGGGTGAGATTTTGCTTTCTTTCATTTTAAAGTAACTAGTTTTAATATGTACTGAGCATTGTGGTGGGCTTTCTGGAAGTTTGGTGGATCTTTATCCAGTCAGAGCACACAGTCTTCCACAGCAGTTCTTGCATATACAGGAGTGAACTGTTGCACTAGTGTGAGTTCTGTTTCCTCCTGTAAAAGCTGTGGCTGCTTAAGCGAAAAGGATCCTCCCAATACAGGTCTGCAAGAGTAGTCGTCTCCTCCTCAGCTCAGAGGCTGCCTGAACTATTTCTGGGTGCATCTGCTTCTTCCTGAGAAGATTTAACAAGTTAAACACTTGAAGATTAAAATAGGTGTTTTCAGAACTAGATCTGTTCCTCACTCATCCTTCTGTACAGAAGGTGGTGTAGGGAGAGGATACAGGGCCAGTAAAGAAGTAAAATCGTCCAAGCTTATGCTTGACCGGCCTCTGGAATCTCTCCACTTTGTCATTTAGAGGGCCAGTTTTTGCTGTCACACTTGTGGGTTCATTGATTTCTGGTTTCTAAGTCCTCTGACTTTTGTTGGTGGGTATTTTTTTCTTGTATCAGTGGATATGGGCTATCACTATGTGTTGTTTATACATTGCTTTTTGTTGTTATAGTTTCACGCACTGATAAGGGTAATTGGCTTGTGAAATTTTAGAGGTTAGGTATTAAGAGACATTCAAAAGATAATGTTTGAATATGGGTTTGTATTTCCTGAAGATACGTGCTGGCTTTTCCCCCTCTCCCTGTTTTTGATAATCTAATTAGAGGATAGTATTGTCTTTTTCTGCCTTATAATACAGTCCAGTTGGTTGTACTTAAGCACATCATCCAAAAATTAAAGGCCAAAGGCTGGAGGGACTACCTTACAGCTTGTTTTAATTCCAGAAATTAAACCTAAAAGAACGTTCCCTTTGTGCTGAAACAGGTGTGCCTTCTCATTTTCTTCTCTGTAAAACCTAGAATTAATAGTATTTGCCTGTATTGTACACAGAGGCAATCGATAATTGTATTACATTTGCAGTTTGTATAAAACCATCACAGTGGAGAATTCCACACATCCAGTAAAGAATCTGCGGAGGAAGGTGTTTTGAGGCTTTTAAGAGAGTCTCTCTCTTGTCTCTGCCTTGGGGTGGAACAGTAGCTCTGCTCTTTCAGACCAGGTTGCTGCTATAAAGGGACAGTGAATTTAATCCAGAAATTGATTAGCAACACTGTTAATATGTAAAGCAGAATAAAAGCTTTGGGAGCCGGGAAGCCGGGTGGTTGCCAGGGGAAAAGCTTGTACCTGGTTCTCATTAAAGGCTTACAAACAGAGCATCTTGTTATGGGTTGCAGAGGCTCAGGGATATTCCAAATCTGGTGAATTAGTTGATAGTAATACTACGTTCAATAGAATGCCAGTTTTCTGAAATGGACAAAAACAAACCCAAGTATTAAAAAATACAACTTTTCCACTGTAAAACAGCTGTGATGATTGTGTGATTTGTTCAGGGAATAGCAATAAAGCTGTGATGTTACTTGTGAAAGAAGAGCTTCACAGTTCTTCAGAGAGCACTACTACGTAGGTTATGTTTAAGGAGAGGTTTTAACAAACAGCATAGGCGTTTTCTGGTACATAATAAACCTTACGGTACAGGTATCAAGGGTGGATTATTAATTGTGGGGTTTTTCCTAAGAAAGTTTACTGATTACCAGACTGTAGGAAGAGTCAATCAGAAGTAATTTTAATATACTGCAGAGTAAAGTGTCTAATCTGCAATGCAAGGCTCCTGCAACAGCCTTAGTGCTTGCAAACAGATCTGTCATTCATTATTTGTGGGCTGCCAAGGTGAGGAAATCCTCTCTGATTTGAACTAGGAGGAAGAATAAAAGTTATATCTAAACTGAGAAATTTTAATAAATACATGGCAAAGAAAATGTTCTCCAGGGAAAGAACGGATTCCCTATGTGTGAAGCCCTTATATGTTGTATTGACTTGTCAGATTTTCAACAGGAATGGCAGATGAACTTAAAATTTAATTGCGTCTAAGGTAATGACACCAAGACCAGAAATATCCTCCAGAGGATTTTAATTGGAGCTTTGGGTTTGGCTTCAGCTGCCATAGTGGTGAAAACCCATTAGTAAGAAGGCTGCAGCAATTTAGAAACATTAACAGAAACCTTGTGAAGTGATCAAAATTCAGACACTTCTCCCCAAGGAGAAATAAAAGACTAAAAATGTATTCAGGTAGAGATGTTTGGGAAAAGGAAAGGCAAACTTCTGAAATTATTTTTTTCTGAAATACTCGTTTCAGTATTTATCCCTTTGCTACACGTTTTAAATTTGCATCATCATTTCCCTGATGCTGCTGTGCTCCATTTTCCTTGTGGAAGTGGGAGTTGCGGTGAAGTGCAAGGAAGCATCTGCAGAGTGTGCTGCAGAGAAAAGGAAAAGACTTCCTTTCCCTGGCAGTCGGGATGGTGGGGGCTGAGCAGCACAACCAGGCACTGCCGCACAGGGATGTAAAGTGAAAGGATGTAAAAAAGAGGTTTTAGCAATAGCAACATTTGAAAGGAAATAAAATAAGTTTAACTGAGATTGTTGGGTATTCTTTTGAAATACAGGAAAGGTCTTGGCTATTTGGTTAAATACCACTAAGGAGAACCATAATTGCTGATGATTCCTATCTTTGGTCTTTTATCAAAGAACCTTTTCCATTCCTCATTGACTTCAGTGGCAATATTCCTGTGGACTACACTTGGATTTGAGGTAGATGCTAAGCTGATTAATGGAGATGGGCACAATCGTACTTGGATTTAAGAAGTTATTAAAATAAATTGGATAGTTTGGTTGATTTGGTTTGGTTTTTTCCCCATGAAAAGCAGCCCTTGGAAAAAGTGCCAAGCATGTTTGGTGCACAAATCTGCTTAGCATCTTTAACAGCCCAGTAAGCAGTTTTGTCTGTAATATCAATATACCAGTCACTTGGTATAACAAAAGAACACTTAAGCTTCTAATCAGTCCTGTGAATTATGAAATACGATGTGTTCAATAAACAGTGAAGTATGAGATAGGGGTATTGAGAAAGAAGTAGCATTTTGCCCAAATAAGATTTTATTTGGCTATTTGACAGTTGGGATGTGAGAGATTCCTTTTCTGAATAACAGATCAAAGTTAAAATACCACATTGCAGGAACTATTTTAAATAAGTTATACTGGTAAGTGGTCTGCTCTGCTCAGGATTATTTTAATTCCTGGGTCCAAGATGTTTTCCAGAGGTAAAAGAAGAAATTTTCGTTCTTTCTAGACAGAGAAGGTTATGGAAGAGGTCTGATGTTGCACAGCTCTCCTTCTCCCTCTGGTTAGTAACCCTCTCAAAATGCAGTTTCAGTTGAGGACTTTTATTGACCTTCAGGACTCATGAGTCAGCTCTGCATTACTGCAGTCTCCCATCGCGGTGTGTGCTGGCTCTCAGTTTCTATGCAGTACTACGGCACTGTGCTGTGCTGCTGAAAAATAAATCTCCAGGTCTACAGACCAGCTCTGCAGTGCATCCTAGAGCAATCATTGTTGTTTTCTATGTAATTAAGGTTTAAGGATAGGAGACAAGTTAAGGAGAGACAATGAAAAAACCTAAGAATATAGTGCTGACTGTGGTGTATGTGCCATTAATTTACTATCTTGCTCTTAAGAGCTTCTTAAGATTATTAGTTCTGTAATCTTGAGATGTGTAACTCAAGACAAATGCTTACAGAGAATCTCACATTTACCTACCTGCCTGCCTCCATTGTGTGACATGCGAGAGGAAGTGATGAAATTGCTTGGCTTTTGCCTGGATTGTCCCAGACAAATTCCTTGCGAAGTTCACTGGATGTTGGTTTCTGTTTTCTGTTGCCATTTGAAGCTAGGGTTTCGACATCTGTAGTGATCACATTGTTAGGGTTAAATAATATCGCTATCTGAACAGTCAGGGAAGTCATTTACGGGAGAATTTCAGCTCTGGGAAGTAGCTAACAGGGTCCATTAAAAACAAAACCCATTATCCATAGCTTAGCTTTTTAAATATTCAGTGTTCTCTAAAACAAAACATAGTGATGTACTTGCAGAACCAAAAGGATTGTTTCGCTACAGCACTCTAGTTGGCTTTTAAAGGTTCATGTTTCTGTTTCCATATGACCTTAGAAATTGTTTCCCTGCATGTGTTTTATGAGATTAAAATTCTGTCACACTTATCACATCTGTTCTAAAGATAAGATAAATTGTGGAAGTAGTTGTTTAGAGATCACAGTGTCTACAGAGTTTTAATCTATAAAACCAATCTGTGGAAATACTCTACGACAAGATTGAGATACATATTTCAGGAAACCACTCTGAAACTCTGAATATTCTGGAGGACTATTTTAAATTTTAATTATCTGGAGCATTAATAAGTGCTATATATTGCCTTGAAAATAATGGCAAACACTATATAATTCATATTAAAAGGATCAAAGGGCAAAGCAATTGATGAAGGCAGCAGTCCTCTAGCATCTCTGAAACCATGTTTCAAGGTTGGGGGAGTGATTCATGAGGGAGATAGTGGCTTCAGGTAAATGAGTTGTTGGTGAAAACCCGTGTCAGATACTTGGGTTGGAAAGAGGTGTTGTCTTCTCAAAGCTACACTGACTACAGCCGTGATGTTGGTTAAGGCAGTTCTCATGACTAGGAACATTGCACAGCCTTCTAATAAACACTCATCATTCTTTCTTCTCTTTCTGCCCTGATGTTAGATTATTCTGTTCTCTAAACACTCCTTTTTTTCTTCTTCCTATAATCACAGGAGATCCTTTCTTGGAGTAGGATCATAAAGCTGCACTCTCCTTCTGGAAGTTGCAGCTGTTCCAGATCAGATTTATGTCCTGTGCTTGCCATTGTCTTGCTGAAATCACAGTGTTGCTAAATAGTGGTGTACAAGTTTTCTGGGATGTAAGCTTTACCTGTCATGTGAATTGTAAATGGCACAGGTCAATGGAATAACAGAAATGGCAGAGTTCAGAGACAGCCACGCAAGGCTGTGGCATCATATGACAAAGCAAAGACTGTTGCCAGGGATCTGTTGTCTCTACAGCTGGTTAGGATATTGTCTAGTTTCCTCAGAAAGATGAAATCTTACATATTGGGAATAATTGGTTGTCACAGGATGGATCAGGAATGCTTGATTTCCTAATCCAAGTACTCCAACAATCAGAGACTGTCACTCACTTCACAAAGAGGCTGGCCTTTTTTCCCATTGGTAGTGAATTTTCGTGCTCCACAGCAGTAACTTGTAACTGAACTCATTGAACAGATTCATATTGTTGACTGACTATTTGGTATATTTTTTCTTAAGCAAAGTCAAGGTTGAAACCATTTATTGGGAGCATTAGATTCCACTACTGTTGCAAGTTCAGTATATAAACAGCAAGCGTATTTTTTTTTTACTCTGATTTTATTGAGGTCTTCAGAAGTACTGGTTTTAAATTTCACTTCTGTCCAGAGACTCAGTGAAATCAATAATTAAATCCCTAGGCTACTTGGTTCAGTTTTTGTAGCATATTCCGTTTTTTGGGAGATAAACCTGTCTTAGTAGACATTAAAATTATAATATGTAAACTTGTTATTGTACTTCAGACTGATTTGCTTCAACTTTTCTTTTCAGGGTAGTCATTGATTTTTAATGCTTTAGGAGTCTTTCATAGAGTCCTGAAATTGTAAAGTATCAAGAATTCTGTGAGAAATACTGTTTTCTGAAGGTGAGAAATGAGAACTGAGAGTACTAATTTGCCCGACGCTAACAGATGGGAGTGAAAGGCCAGCAGTTTGCTTCTACTTGATAAATGGCTGTATTTTGACAGCAAATTAGATGTCAGACAAGGTTGGCAAACATGCAAGAAATCAATATTTAGTGTGAAAAGATGATACAATTAGTCTGTTGATGAACAGGGTGTGAAAAAGGTGATGTAATGTCTTGAATTAACTTCAGGATATTTCAGGGGGAATGGTCGCAGAGCAGTGAGGTCCCTGCAATCACTTGTAGTTCTTGCAGCAGCTCCTAGCACAGCTCAGTTCATAAGTCTGCAAGTATTAGAGATTAAAGTTTGAGGCAGAAAATAAGAATCCAGCTATGAAAATTAGTGGAAACAGGTCGACTTGCATTCTCTCACTGCTATCTTAAGAGTCCTGAGCAAGGATAGGTGAACTGGGTTCGTGTACAGTAACAGGATGCTGAATCTTGCAGTCACTATTCAGACCACATAATCATCTTCTGTCTAGCCTCCCACTTTCAGGGCTCTGTTATCTGGAGGTATAAACCCACATGAGATTTGATGGATAAGGACTTACCCAAGAACAAAAATGAAATTGTGTGCAGTGGGGTTTATTTCATTTAATAAATGTGAGCTTAAAAATGAAGAAATACAATACGCTGCAGGACATTGCCTCTCTGGACTTGTAGTTAATAAATTGTTGAAAGTCAGATGTGGGTAGAAAAAATGTTTAACTATCACCAGGCTGCAGCCAAACCAAATGAAACTCAAATATCAATTCCATTTATGCAAGGAGATGGAGAAAATAAACAAGAGATTTATGCTTTCTGGAGAGTCACAACACAGTTCAGTATTCCAGCTGATCAGATTCGAGAAAGATTAACCTAACTTTGCAGAGATGACACATAATTCCCTATAAAAAGCATACAACATTAGATATGAATCTGAACTAACCATCATGTCCAGAGCAAGCAGGATTAATTGATGGCAAGGAAAACAGTCACACGTTGCCGTTAGTGTCATTATTCCAAATCTTTTTCTCCATCAGAGGGCTCAGCAATGTTACCTCATTATTAGATTTGTTCACAGCTGTCATACCAGCTTGGCATAATAGCAGGATTTTATTTTCACTTTGAAATGTGTAAAATATTCTGATATTTCTACATATATAGGAGTTATTGCTGGGAAAAAATTACTATACCTTCCTTGCAGACAGCCTACATTTAAGAAGCCATTTGGCTGAATTGAGCCCCGAGGGCAGTGAATCTGTCTACTCCGGCATAAATGAAGTTATGCCTGTTATGCATTTCCCATTGTGTCAGCTAGTAACAAGACTGAATGATTACCCTCTGCAGTCCCTGACGTCACCTGCAGGTCTTTCAGACCTTTCCTGGAAGGGCTTTCTGAAGTCCTGTTCTTGTAGTCCAGTGCCTGGATATTAGACAGCCGTTTCTCCATCAGGTCTGCAAATAATTTTCTTCTTACTTGCAGATACAGAACTCCAGAGTTTTACAGCATCAGAATTTGCTACAGTGACTCTGTAAAATCACTGCCTTGCTCAATGCTGGACACTTACCTATTTCTCCAGCTTACAGTTTAGTTCAGCAGGAAGCTTAGCATGCTTTGATATCCCTTTCTCAACAAAGAAGGTGAAGAGGATGGAGTGCTCCATGTATTTATGCAAGATTTCTTCATATAATTGATCGTCTGCTGTAGAAGGGGATCTTGTTCCTTTCTCTATGGCCTGGAATTGTTGTGGCAATGTAGTGCCTTCAGGCAGACAGTGGGGATATTTGGGGCTGGTCACTATTACAGTATTATTTAACAATTTATACCCACTGATCTTTGTGTTGAAAACAAGGAAAAATAGATATATTCAGTTAGTACAAGACATAGCAGCCATCAGATGAACAGTCATCTAGACTCTGAGTACTCTGTTGATAAAATAGAACAACCATGAAGAACCCAAAGTTAACACATCTGGTTTTGGAGGGCAAATTTGAAGTCCACACTAGAAATAGCAGATGAAAGAGTGAGCAGTTTGAAGTTACTTAAAATGTATGAGTTATAAGATTAGTGTTGGCTATACAAAAAGTTCTTTTTTTCCAAAGGAATTTATTGCTTTCAATGTATCATGTGCAAAGGATATGCTAACCTTCCAATAACCTTCATCAGACGTGGTGAATCTGAAACAGATTGTAGTTGAGATGCTTCTTGAACATCAGTTATTGCTTCCCAGCACAGTGACTGACAAGCTCCAATAATGTCTTTCAAGAGTCTAAGTATCCCTTAGAACTCTGGGGATGGATGTTTCGTGGTTCGTTTTGGAGGATTTCTTCCCTCAGTGTCTGGAAATTCTTCCACAAGACCAGGGGCAGCTGGGGGGATCTGGGTGTTGGAGCTACTTACAAGTGCAGAGCACTGCACATTTCTAGCCACAGAGAGGTCTTTGCATATTCATGACTTGTGGGAAGTTTCAGTAGCCAGCCTTGCAAGCTGTGCCATCTGTTAATACCACCCAGCACGGTGCCTGACGTAACACAGCCATCACGGTCTTCTGCCGGTGAAATTGTACTTTGAAGTTCTTTACAATGAAAAACAAGAGATGCTTAAAGTTGCCAGAGAAATGTGTTTGAAAGCCAGATCGCATGTCAAACACTTACCATCTTCAGGGAGAAAGAATACTTTCAGGGAGAATACTCCTTTCACCGTTTTTGTCAGGCATTACGACAGGAAGGATTTGCCTGCTTCCTCTGTGTTTATTTTATGTGGGAATGGCATTGATAGGCAACAAGTGAATGTTGATGTCTACCTGCAGCAGCAGGAGAAGCTGGTGGGAACCCCTCTATTGAGTAGCCTGTTACAACATGCACACCCATGGGCTGGGTTGCACAGGCCTGCCCAGGAAAGAGTGTGCCAGTAGTGATGCTTGGTTAAACAAAACTTGAATGAGGACTTGATTCCTTTCCCTTGCCATTCATTTGCATTTTGTGTTTGCACAAATTTAACATAGTCACTGTTAAAAGTGTCCCTCATGTTTATACTGCTTGATTGGCCTGAAAAAATTGACTCTGTAAGTTAAGAAATCTGTTCTGTCACTGTTCTAGGAGATATGTCTAACACCATCCACATCTCAATAATCACACAATAAATGCCATTGATACTTGGAGAGGTTGGGGGGCATTAGGATCCTGTGGCCACAGAAACTGGGTTGATGAGTGTGGAAATCACCCTTTAAGCAATTTTCACACGCTGTTTACTTCTCTCTGTTCTTGTTCTGAATCAAACAGCTGCCAAGACTCTTTGCTCATATCAGTTTTTAATTTGAAGCTTTAATTAATAAAGGCAAAAGATAAGCAGATACTTAGATTTCTTCCAAACACAAATAATATTTATATATGAAAGTCTTTAGAAGGGGCTTTGACTTGTTTCCTAGAAACTATAAGCAGGCAAAATCTATCCACCCAACCATGTCCATGCAATGTGGAAGTTTCTTCCTTTCTTCCTCTGTCAAATCACAGAAATGATCTGTCACGTGTAGAGGATGCAAAAATCCAGTAGAGTTAAAGTAACCCCAGATGTACACAAGTCTCAGATTCTCCCACTCCATCTGTAATTTAGTAAGTCACAATCTCTTTCCAGTTTATGAAGTGCTATTGCTGCTGTCTGCACCCACATTGTGATAGTTGATTTCTGTCTGATAAAACTGTTCCCGTGGGAGACTTTCCTTCACTCCAGCTGAGCATCTCAGGATATCAGCCTGGGCAGCAAGCCTATGTTACTCTTACAAAATTGCAGGTAGTTTTTCAAAGTCTTTTCTATCTCTCAAGCAGTGACACAGGACCATGTTACTGACATCAGCAAATAGCTGCAAACTTCCCAGGTGGTCCATGGGATGGGAGCTCTCGTAGTGACTCACACCCTGCCAGTGCTGGGTCCCCACCCTGTATGATAATCAGTAGCATGTTTATGCCAAGGAGTTGAACAGGGAGACAGTCACACACGTCTGCATCTCTGAGCAGGCACCACCATGTGCATGGTGCTGACAACATGCCTGCCTCTGGAAATCAGTCTCATGGCCCATAAACCCACACAACCACTAGAGCAGGGTGGTAGGATGTGAATAACCACCACTGGTGTTGGTCAGCAGGAGTTGCGACTCCTCAGGTCAAATCCTTCCACACTGGACGTGACTTGGAGCAGCTTCAGTTAAGTCCCAGAATATGTGCTTTGAGCCTGGTGAAAGCTGTGCATCTTTGTCTAACTTCGCATGTGGCTAATTGCATTTCTTTTCTACCTGTGTTTAATGTGTTCATGTCTAATGATATATGAAGCTTAGTCCGGCCTGAAGCAAAGTATGTGCTCAGTGTCACCAACTATTAAGCAAGAAATTTCAGTGTCCGCTAAAGGGTGATGATTTCTTGCATTTCCTTAACAATTAGATTCAATAAACTCTGTCTAATCTCTTAATTTGAGGGAAATCTGGCAAACAACTAGAATATCAGAGCACAGAGCATCTTCTGAAGGAGTCTGCAGTAACAGAGCCATCTGGATGTTTTATTGACTGTAGCTTTATATGTGCATTTCTGATAGGCAAGGAAGCAAAACTATAAAAATAAATTGCATTGCAAAGGGTAATACCAGAACTGGATGTTGCAGAGGGAGAGAGACCTGCCATCTTCCCCTTTTATAATATATAATCTGTCTCTTTCTTTCAAGGAAGTATAGCAAAAAGAATATATGTTAAGGAAACTAGGTTTCTTCAAACTAAATCGATATTATCCCTAAGTTTCTAGGCACTATCACGCACAAAAGAATAGACTACAACCCTATCTCACATTTTACTTGAAAACACTATTTTTATTTTCCTTCTCCATTGCTTTCTATCATTTGATTGTAAGCTTACATGCTCATAAATGTTCAGATTCCCCAGAGCAACAGCAACAGATGCAGCACAGTGGGGGCTCAGGGAGCAAGAAGGAGGAAAAAGGCAGGAGTGGTGCAGGCAGTTCAGTGAGGAAGGGGGCAGGTAGGGCAACACCAAGCCTGCCCCAGGCAGGGACACTGTGGGAATGGCTGGCTGCCCTTCCTCTCACACAATGCTCACAGGCATGTGGAGCTCCTTTCAGCCTGACTGTCCTCAGCCTCGTTAATTTACGTCTCTTTACAGGGGAGTTTTTCTAAGTTGGCAAATAGGTCTGTGTCCCATACTCCCTTTTAAGCCTAATTAATTATTTTAATTGATTAATATTGTGCCAAGCCGTTTGTTCAGAAGGGACAGCTCTTCTGGTTTTCTAGACTAATTACCAGTCTGGATTTCTGAATGGCAATCCAATGCTAATTAATCTCACTGCAGTTCTCACAGAAAAGAGAAGAGACCCTGATAAGAACTTGCCAATTAACGCAAGGGGAGAAAAAAAAATCAACAGTCCTGTTTTGTTTTTCTGGCATCCACTCCCAGTCAGATGAATATCACTATTAAATACGGAGACAGACTAAGTATGAAAGCCAGTAGGCTGTGAGGCTGCTCCAAATTTGCCCAGACTTTACTAATTCAGGATCTAGATGTTATTTGTATACCCTATCACTCTCGTTGCTTGACATTGCTGGCTACAGCTTTTGTAAGCAGGAGGAAGATGAAGTAGGGCAGCATGGCAAGTGTTGTCTAACCATCCCCATAGGGAACTTTTTGCAGTGTCCCCATGTTAATCGCTTCCAGTGGAAGGCTGAAAGGAGCGTTTTGGCAGTGTGGGTTCTAGTTTTCACTTGTTTTGTCGGGGCCAGGTGTTCAGCTGATGATGGGTACTCCCTTACCTGCACCAGCTGTGTGAGACCAAGGTGAGTTATGGGTACTCTTCCAGCCAGGTCACCCAGAGTCTTGTCACACAATGAGACATACAGCAAACTCACGGAAAGTCCTGCTTTATACCGTGATGGTTGAATTTAAATTTTCTTTTTTTCCTTTCTGCACTTGCAGGTCAGAAGATTCTTCACCACAGAAGTGATGTTTTAGAAACTGTAGTCCTCATCAATCCCTCAGATGAAGCAGTTAGTACTGAGGTAAGTCAGAAATACTTTGTTGAACATGTCATAAAGACTCCTTTAAGTGGACATGATGAGAGCATTGAAGCAGATGTAGTTGAGGGGATTATGGAGCATCAGTCACTGGCTGCCAGTTTAGAGACTGACGAACTCATATACTATTTTTCATAGTCTTAGCAGATGCTGAGAGCAGGTCCGGACTGTGAGTGAAAGGGTATATTTGGAATAAATACAATGAACAATGTCACCCATCTCTTGATCTTTTCCCTGGTTTCCCAGACTCATGACAAATTGTCAGAAACGTAGGACATAAACACACCTCTGATCCCAGCATTCCTTTTCTCATAATGCATCAAATGCTCTTCTTAATGGAGTGGAGGCAGCTGTGGTGAAGCTGCCTCTGCTTTTGTTTTACTTTGCCATTGTTTGGTAGCTCTGGATGCCTATTTTACCTATGAAAAAAGTGCCTGAAGGTGCCCAGGGATAAATTTGGGTCTTTGAGAGGAATTACCAACTTTGTGGTGGTAACTCTAGGTTGATCTATCTGTCCTTCAAAAAGCATGTGATGTGATTAGTGAACCCTGGAGAGTGCCCATAAGAGGACTGCCAATTCCTTATGAACTCAGTAGAGTCAAAGAACTGATTGTGTAGCTCAAAGATAAAATTGATTTATTTAGCTAGTGAGACTGATGAAATAACAGGGATAATTGCATTGCTGGTCTGTGCTGGGAAGCACTGCCAAGGTCTAATTTCTTTTGGGAAATAAAGTGGTTCTGCTGGTGGTAACTGGTGAGAAAACTATTCTGCTGTCAACTGTTAAATGATGTTGAACACAAAAAGAAGAAAGGACTCCAGAACAAATGAAATTTCTGAAGCTGTAGAAGTTTA
This sequence comes from Cnemophilus loriae, assembly GCA_013397755.1. NCBI lineage: Eukaryota > Metazoa > Chordata > Aves > Passeriformes > Corvidae > Cnemophilus > Cnemophilus loriae. The sequence goes on from VZTF01009449.1 coordinate 44,283, forward strand.
AAAGTCACCTTAGTCAATGGCAACTTAGTTACTACGATGCATGAAATGTCTTACATTAGAGGTGCTTGGTAAGGACAAGCGGGTCACCAGGATAGCAGCTCTCTATGCATTCATTCAGACTAAAAAGCCATCGAATGTGTGCGTGTGTGGAGGGGTAAAAGAGAGGAAAAACTGCCAAAAGCAGGGAAATGCTATTTCTGTTACTGTAGCTTGTCGTTCGTTTGATGGATGACTACATGGAAGAACATCATCTGACACCCATTAATGATTTCTGAACCCTGGGCTTACTCCTATGGCTCTGGAAGATGTTTGGCTATGGTACTGTAAATTTCATCTCACAAGACTGTGGGAGGCAATCTTTACTTTGCTTTCATCCTGCCAAATTGGTCACAGTCAGACATTACAAGATGAGATTTAACTTGGCTGGCTAAGCAAGACTCTGAATAGACCCAATTCAGAAAGAGACGATCAGAAAGAGGCAGCAGAATTAAATCAGAGTTTGGAGTAGACACACTCTGCTTACTATGACATATAGTAAACTTAATTTCATATATCAGAGATTTCCAGGGTGCATCTGGAGGAGACAGAGATATACCATGAATCTCTAATTTCACCAGAAGAGGAACTGGAATCTATTCACTCAGGAAAAAAGCAAAACACACACAGAAACAAAAAAAAACCCAAAGTAAAACTACAGCAAAAAAAAGAAAACCAAGCCAAAAAAAAAAAAAAAGTAGAAAGCAATACAATATACCTGGTAATCTGGCTGTTAATAGCCTTACCTGGTGGTAGTCCACGCATGGTTGTGCCCGAAGCTCTTGTCGTGTTCTGTCAAATGTCAAACACCTCCCATAAGAAAGAGGCCCAAAGGGAGAGAGATTGTTGTTTCCTGAAGAAAACCCTGATGAACATTTACTTCCTTTTAAATGAGTCCGCACTCCATTGCTTTAATGTTCCTGTGACTGTACCATAGTTTTGGGAAACCACAGATCTGCGGATGTGTCGGTCTCTGTTCACACTCCATCTTAAACTCTATTTTGACTGAGCCTACATCTTGCTGTGCACTTCCTTCAACCAATTTTGAACTTTAGTCAGCGGTTAAACTGAATGGAATAATCACTTTTCAATATTTCTTCTAAAATGGAGTAGTCTTGAACTCAGGAGACAAATTTCTGGTAGTCCTTCAAAAAACCTTATTTGTACCCAGACACAGAATTTATGTGTCTCTTAAGGTCTTCCATGTGACCACATTATGCTCTGTAATCTGCAAATATTTATTTGCTTATTTTCTTGGCATAGTTTGCTAACTCTGCAGAATGTACTTTATTGTCAGTTAATAAAAAAGGTTGAAGGGGAATTATATGACAGTCACATATCAGTGATTCACAAGTCAGGAAATAGTTTTACTGTTGGAAAACCTGGTGAGTTTACACGAAAGTTGTCAGACTGACAAGCATTGCTGGCAGCAACAAAAGAAAACTTAGAAGAGGAAGCCAGCTCTGATACGGTTGTAATAGAGTGAAAACACAGAAGATTTGAGCAATGCACATCAGACAAATGTTTGCACTTACCTATATTTTTGTCTGAAATAGAAATAGACACACTTAATCCATACATTATATTTCTGAATTTATGATTATTTAGTGCAATTAGTGGCAGACCAGCATTAGCCCTACATTTAATTAAAGGAACTTTCTGCTGCTCAGCATCGGGGTCACTTATTTAATAAAATAACGGTGAGGACCTGGTAGAGCTGGGATCTTCTTTCAGATACATACTCTGCAGTGTCTGTTTTCTAGTTGTACTGAAAACGTGAGTTACTCAGCAGAGATTCAGGTTAAGCCTTCCTGGCTCAGCCTCCCAGCATTCGCAAGAGTTATTTAGAACAACTGATGGCTTAACAATCAATATAAACCTTGGAAGGAATATCTTGCTAGGAGAGCTGAGTTGATTGTGTCATCTCCATGGAGATGGAGCTTGGATGCAATATCATGTGGAGTTGTCCCAGATGGACTCTGCTCATTTGCTCATTTAGTTTAATACGTGGATAGCCTTGTTCTGGAATCACTATTCTGGTTTGATGTAATTCTTCCTTAGTAGAGGAATTAGTGCACTTGAAATTCATGGCTTACCATAGGCTGAATTGGTTTTTCAGTGTTCAGTAAGACTTTTGAAGTATTTGCAAAACATTTACTCAACGGTATAGAATCTTACACAGGTTTTGTTTAATTTTGTTTCTAAATTTAGAATATATGGCTTTCTCTTAGCATGCATGTAAATCTCCCTCTTGGGAGTGGTAAACAAGAATAATTAGTAGCTGTAGTGAGGGTCAAGTAAAGTAATAAGCATCTGCTCCTAAACAGTTTACCCATGTTGCCCTGGTATAATTCTGTAAAAGTATACCAAGAGCTATAGTATGAATAAGCTTGTTGTTAAAAAAATTATTTCTTCATTTAAGTTGTATTCTGTTCTGCTCCTTGCTGTTTTTTCTGTGTCATTAATTTGGTTTATTCTTCAGACCTTCTTTCTAATTGCATCTTGCCCCTCCTTTTTTTCACATTTTCCCCTTTCTCATTGTCTTTTGTAAACAGCACTGTAACTCCATAATGTTTTGAGAGTCCTGTTCCAGACACTGATTTTAAATCAGGAGAGATAAACTGTGTGTTCTCAGTGGAGTATTGAAACATGTGGTTACTCCCATTATTGATGTATTTCTCTTCTTCACTCTAGGTGCGCTTAATGATCACAGATGCTGCAAGGCACAAGCTCCTTGTTCTTACTGGTCAATGCTTTGAAAACACAGGAGAACTCATTCTTCAGTCAGGGTCCTTCTCCTTCCAGAACTTCATCGAGATCTTCACAGATCAAGAGGTATGTTTAGAAAAGTGTCTTCCATGCATTGTTATGTGCTGGCAGAGATTCCTAGAGGACTAAAAATGGCTCTCTGTCTTGTTAGAGTTACCATAGGCAGCCTGATGCTGCTGCTCTTCACTCTTCATTATAGGCTTTCTTGCAAAGCATTTATTTATTTTACTTCAGTTTTCGTGTAAATTGCCTAACAAAATAATTAAATATTAATTTGGGAAATTAAATTACAACTTCTGGCAAAAGAAAATCAAGGAACCCTTGACAATGGAAGGAGATAGTGCTGTGTTTAAAATACACAGGCTGTTAATCTAAGGTGCACATACAAAGCAGTCAAATTGAACTTGCACCAGGTTCTTGCCTGCAGCTCATTAGTAAGTGGCATTAATAAGACAGAGGGTGACTGTTAGAATAGCTGTATTTTTTTGCACCATCTACCTGCTTTTTTATAGTAATGTTTAAAATACGGCCAGTGAATCTGTAACACTTGAGATTTTTACGTACCAAAAAGATAAGCATGAAGTATACCAGTATTTAATGCCATTTATTTCATGACTTGTTACTTTGCTTTCTTCCTTAATGTGCTGTGTCTGAAAGCTCCCATAGGGCAGGAATCCATAGAAAACAAGCTGTCACACTTAATTTGGCTGCCATGTAAAATATATATTCAAATAAACTGTATGGCTGCATCCGTAGGAATTTAGTTTCCAGTATTAATTAGGAGGATGTCAGTAGACTGAGATTTGAAAGTTCAGCACTGAAATAGCATAGTTTGTGTGAGCTCTAGGTTGACCTTATTATATCCATGTAATCTATTTTCAAAGCCTCTTTGTTCAGCGAATGGCTGAGGAAAGAGCTGGATTCCTTCTTCTCTCTGAGACATGCCTGACACCTAAAATTCACTGGCACTTCTCAGAGTTACTTTTCTATGAAATTACAAACCCAAGTTCCTTATATCTCTGTCTTAATTAGCAACACATAGTTACTTTATGACTACATGCAAAAGCAGGGGCAAATGCTACCATTACCATTAGGAAGCAAAATGGTTGCTTGGAAAAGTGCAAGGATGGGGCTTGGCCAGGAGTTGCAGATGCTTGTAGGGTTGCTGCAGTAGTGGGTGTGCAGGGCACACTCCCATGGGCTATGAGTAAGGCTCATTTGGCTCATCTCTGTGGCTGGCAGTGTGCTCACCAGCCAGCTGGCATGGCTCTCAGCAAGTGTTGGCTCCCAGCCTATTGTTTCTGAAGCCTCAGGGTCTCAGTGTGTCTGCAGGCTTTCACAAAACCAAAGAAAGATCATGTTTGCCATACTGCAGTTCATGTGTGCAACATTTTTTAAAAATTGAAAAAAAAAATTAGAAAAAAGGTCTAGAAAAAGTGGTTAGTGGTTTTCTGTTGGTGACGAGATGGAAGAATTAGTGTGCTGTCCTGATCCTAGTGGACTTGGCAGTGCCAGAATTTACAGTTGGACTCAATGATCTTAAGGGTCTTTGGCAACCTGAACAATTCTATGATTCTATAACCATGTAAGGTGGAGTAAATGTTTCTGGCCTCTGCCCATTTTTACTTCACTGGGCCAAACCTGAACTGAGGTCAAGGACTGTGCTTGCAAATAAGTGAATACACTTTGGGAGATACTTGTATAAAGTCTAATTTAGAAATCCATCTGTAGCGTGCAGAGCTCTTTTCAAGCAATGCCTAAAAGCAGGATTTCCAACTTCTCCTATGTGGGAAGGTGTAAAATGTCCCATTCCCCTGCTGCTGCAACAACAGCTAGAACAGGAAAACCTTTCTTTGTACCTTTGTGGTTCGGGGTAGGAAGTAATAATGTGTTTTCTCTGAGCAGCCAACTTACCGTTTGTCTTCACTAGCTGTGACACACTCAACAGATGTATCTCAATGTTTGAAAAGACATGCAGGTTTACAGGTATATTTCTTTGCTCACAGAATGGTTTTGAATCTGGACAAGAGAAGGAGTGGCTACATCTCTGTGTTACTGTCTATCCCTAGTGTCACCATGTGAAATTCAAATCCATTGATACTTTTTCTGCAGCATGACTGAATTTGCTATTCCTAACAGTTCTGATTTGTGCCTGGAATAAACTTTCTTAAATTTTTCACTAACCTGAGCTTCCAATGGCTTAACGCTGCATTATGCGTGCCAACTTTTAGGAGCAGAAAAGTCAGAATTTAGAAGTATGAAGCAGAAATCCAAATATGGTATAATGTAAACTGCACAGAACTTACCCCAAACCTTGACACAGTATATTCACTAGCGCAGTATGTTACCATATGATTTCTTTTTAATCTAGACAGAAAATTGGCCCTTTATGAGAAATAGTCTGTATTCAAGTTTTATTTCCTTATGTATGCAACAGACTTGGATTTATTTATTCAGAGGAAAATATCTTTTATCACATTTGGCTCTCCCTAGCAATGTGTTTTCAACCCTGATCAGAGACATATCATAAGGACCACTCTTGAGATTCTAAATCCATTTCAAAGCTGTCATCTGTGTGGCCCCTTTTTTCTTAACTCTGCAGTAAACAACAGCAATGGTTCCCCTGTTGTCCTTACCTTTCAGCCTTTTCTCCATTTATTCTTTCTGCTTTGTTTTTTCATTTGCTGTCATTCAGACAGGGCCATGTCTGACATATGGGTGAGATTTATTTATACTCGTGTCAAATGGTTTGGATACTCAGTAACGATGAAGGAGGAAGGTAGAAAATATTTATTTTGGGCTTTATTTATCTCTTGGTTGAAGTTTTTTTTCTTATAACAGCTACTGCATCTTTGTTGAGTTCTATGTTTGGTAAATGCTAAAGATAAGTCATGTAACACAAAGGAAAAATTGAGACCTACACACAAAGAGGCCCAAAGAGATCTAATACAATCAAACATCATTATCTTTTATATATTCATTTCCTCTGTTGGTACAGAGGAATTCTTGGGGTCCAAGAATTTCCAGTTATTCAGCCGTAGTGTTATCTATATCATCCTTATGAAAACTGTTCTTAAAGCTTGAACTGACAACTGAGTCTCTGCAAAGAAGGTTATGGTATTTTGCATGATGATGTGCTGGCATGTTTTCCACCGACATTTTATATCTGAATTACTTCTTTATAGAATTTTGGTGGTCTCTTTGTTAAGGGCACGAAGAACAGAAATGAGCTACATTTAACTGAATTGTCAGTTAAAAAAAAGTCAAATGAAAGTATCTGTGGAACTGAGATAAGGTGTAAAATATGTCATATTTTTTCATGTTTGTCTACTTATCTGGGACCATCAAATACTGTTCTTTTAGTTCAGACTAGAATACAAACAGGTCTTCATACTGGGGCATAGAAATTGGTATTTTCTCTGCCTTTATTGCAGCAGTTGGTTTTGGTATTAGCATGTTAACTTATACTGTCAAAATTAATGGAAGTTTGATTTCTAGATTTCAAATTTTGTGGTCCATGAGTTTTAAATCAAACTAGTGACAAGAGCATTCTTGACCCTATTTTTTTCTCTTGCTCTTTCTATGGCTCTGGACCTTGTAATCTCAGATATACAAAACTCAGAATCATAGATTCATAGAATTGTTAAGGTTGGAAAAGACAAATTCACAGAATTGTTTGAGTTGGAAAAGATCTCAAAGATCATCAAGTCCAACTCTTACCCAACACTGCCAAATTCAACACTAAACTATGCCCCCAAGCACCACCACATCTACACATCTCAAATACCGTCAGGGATGGTGACTCAACCACTTCTCTGGGCAGCCTGGTTCTGTGTTTGACAACCCATTTCGGGGGAGAAATTTTCCCTCATATCCNAAAAACAACGGCACCAAGTGCCACATCCAATCTCTTTTTAAACACATTCAGGGATGGTGACTCCACCACCTCCCTGGGTAGACCCTTCTTCCACGCAGTTGTAGAGAGCAATAAGATCCCCCAAGCCTCCTTTTCTCCAGGCTAAACAACAAGGCTTTCTCCCCCAGCTCCCTCAGCCATTCCTCACCAGACTTCTACTCCAGACTGTTCACCAGCTCTGTTGCCTTTCTCTCAACATGCTCAAGCACCTCAGTGTCTTCCTTGGAGAGAGGGGCCCAAAACCTTACATCTGTTTCCATTTCTGAAGTATTAACTCATTTCTTAATCACAGATTCACAGAATCATTAGGGTTAGAGATTATTCAGTCCAAACCCCCTGCCAGGGCAGGGTCACCCAGAGCAGGTGACACAGGAACAGGTTCAAGTGGATTTTGAGTGTCTCTAGAGAGGGAGACGTCACAGCCTCCCTGGGCAGCCCGTTCTAGTGCTCAACCACCCTCAAAATAAGGAAGTTCTTCCTCATGTTGAGGTGGAACTTGTTGTTTTAGCTTATGGCCATTGCTCCTTGTCCTGTCACTGGCCACCACTGAAAAGAGTCTGGCACCATCCTCTTGACACTTACCTTTGAGATATTTATATGTATTGACAAGATGCCCTCTCAGACTTCTCTGGACTAAACAGGCCCAGCTGCCACAGTCTCACCTCATAAGAGAGATGCTCCAGTCTCCTCATCATCTTTGTGGCTTCTGCTGGACCCTCTGTAGCTCTTTGTCTTTTGTGATCTGTGGAGACCAGAACTGAACACAGTACTCTGGATGTGGTCACACTAAGGCTGAGTAGAGATCATCTCCCTCCAGCTGCTGGCTACACTCTTCCTGATAGAAGGAATGGTGCTGGCTTTTCAGGAATGGTATCCCCTAGGGATACAATTGACCCCCTTGGCCACAGGGACACATTGCTGGCTTATAGTCAGCTTGTCATCCACCAGCATTCCTAGGTCCTTCTCTGCAGAGCTGCTTACCAGCAGGTCAGCCCCCAGCCTGTTACTGGTACTTGGGGTTACATCTCCTCAGGTGCAGAACCCTGTATTTGCTTTTTTTGAACTTCATTCTCTACACCCAGTTCTCCAGCCTTTCGAGGTCATGCTGAATGGCAGCCCAGCCTTCCGGTGTATCAGTCATTCCCCACAGTGTCATCAGCAAACTTGCTCAGGGTCCATTCCATCCCTTCATTCAGGTTGTTGATAAACAGTTTGAATATGACTGGATTCTCCTCAGCTAATCACAACTCTCTGAGCTCTGCCGTTCAGCCAGTTCGTGATCCACCTCATTGTCCGTTCCTCTAACCCACATCTCCCGAGCTTACTTATGAGGATGTTACAGGAGACAATGTCAAAAGCCTTGCTGAAGTCAAGGTAGACAACATCCACTGCTCTTCCCTCATTGACCCCTCCTGCCATGCCATCATAGAAGACTGTGAGATCGGTCAGCATGATTTCCTCTTGGAGAATCCCTGCTGACTGCTCCTGATGACCTTCTTTTATTTGCTTGGTGATGACCTTCAGAATGATCTGTTCCATCACCTTTCCATGGATGGAAGTGAGGCTGACTGGCCAGTATTTTCCTGGATCCTTCTTCTTGCCTGTTTTGAAGACAGGAGTAACACTGAGTTTCCTCCAGTCATCAGTCATCATCCACCTTTCCTGTTCTCCATGATTTTTCAAAAAGTGCCCTAGCAACATCTGCCAGCTACCTCAGCACCTGTGGGTGCATCTCATCAGGACTCATGGATATATGAATGTTAAGTCTACCCAGCTGATCTCTAAAGCAACCCCCTACAACCAAGAAGACTCTTCCTTTCTCCAGCCTCCCTAACCTCCAAGGTCTAAGGACTGGCTGGCCTCAGCAGTAAAGACTGAGGCAAAGAAGTCATTCAGTAATTCTACTTTCTCTAAGTCTTCCATGACTAGGACACCAATCTGGTTTATCAGTGACGCCACATTTTCCTTAATCTTCCTTTTGCTTCAGATGTACTTGTAGAAGTCCTTCTTGTTGTCCTTGTTGGCCCTTACCAGACTTAATTCTGGTGGACCTTGACCTTCCTTGTTATATCCCTGCATACTCTGCCAGTGTTCCTATAGTCCTTCCATGTGGTCTGTGCCTTTTTCCATATCCACATAAATTTCTTTCTTCCATTTGAGATTTATTAGAAGCTCCTTGCTTATCCATGCAGGTCTCCTGACCCCTTTGGCCGATTTGTTGCTCATGGGAATACACTGGTCTTGAACTTGAAGGAAAGATGCTTGAATATTGACCAATTCTTTTGGACTCCCATATTTTCTAGAACCCTAAACCATGGGATTCCTCCTAGTAGTATTTGAAGAGATCTAAGTTCAGGATTCTAGTCCTGCCTACTGCTTTGCTTCCTCCCCACAGGATTCCAAGTTCCACCATCTCGTGGTCACTGTTCTGAAAAATGCTCCTGCAGCCAATCTTGATAAATCTGGGAGCAATACTGGCTTTTCAGGAGCCAAACTGCAGAAAGACCTGCGGTAACAGTGGTGTGGTGGAATATATTCCGTGAGAGGAGAAAGGATGGCAGCTGCCCCTGGGAGGATGCTGGCCTCCTCTGTGTTGCAGTTACTCTCTGCCTGTTAAGAGGTTGTACTTTGTCCTTTAGATATTTGGCTGTCTCTTCTGGATGGACTGGACCAGCAGGGAAGATTCATGAGCCCATGGTAGACATGCAGTGGCAGCTCAGGCTGCATTACCCTCACAGTCCTCATACCCTCTCAGTACTGTCTTTCTGTGAAGTATGGGAGAGAGAAAGGGGAACCTTGGATACTGTTGTCATTTGGGCAGTGTTGACCAGCAGTAAGATCCTCCTTTGTATTTTAAAAAATATGGCAGTACACTAATTTGGTAACAGGTTACTTTAGCATCTAGGATGGGGACTCACCAGTGCACAACCAAATGAAAAAGGTTTTATCTATCTGATCAGGAAAGATTATGTGTTGACATTAATTTTCATTAGAAAATGAATTTGTGTGCATCTTCTTGTGTTTTTATTTTATAACCCTAGATTGGTGAATTATTGAGCACTACACACCCTGCCAACAAAGCCAGCTTAACTCTTTTCTGCCCTGAGGAAGGAGAATGGAAAAATTCCAACCTTGACAGACACAACCTTCAAGACTTTATTAACATTAAGCTCAATTCAGCTTCCATATTGCCCAAAATGGAAGGACTCTCTGAATTCACTGAGTATCTGTCAGAATCAGTAGAAGTGCCATCACCTTTTGACATTTTGGAACCTCCAACCTCAGGAGGTTTCTTGAAGCTCTCCAAACCCTGCTGTTACATTTTCCCAGGGGGAAGAGGGGACTCTGCATTGTTCGCAGTGAATGGATTCAATATGCTTATCAATGGAGGATCCGAGAGAAAATCTTGTTTTTGGAAGCTTATCCGGCACTTGGACAGGGTAGATTCCATTCTACTCACTCACATTGGAGATGATAACCTGCCAGGAATCAATAGCATGCTTCAGCGAAAGATAGCTGAATTAGAAGAGGAACAGTCCCAAGGGTCTACTACCAACAGTGACTGGATGAAAAATCTGATCTCACCTGATTTAGGAGTCGTGTTCCTTAACGTCCCTGAGAACCTGAAGAACCTGGATCCTAATTTTAGAGTAAAAAGGAGTGTAGAAGAAGCTTGTTTTACTCTCCAGTATTTAAATAAATTGTCTATGAAGCCAGAACCTCTTTTCAGAAATACAGGAAATACCATTGACCCCATCATTTTATTTCAGAANTCTACTCACTCACATTGGAGATGATAACCTGCCAGGAATCAATAGCATGCTTCAGCGAAAGATAGCTGAATTAGAAGAGGAACAGTCCCAAGGGTCTACTACCAACAGTGACTGGATGAAAAATCTGATCTCACCTGATTTAGGTGTTGTATTCCTTAATATACCTGAGAACCTGAAGAATCTGGATCCTAATTTTAGAGTAAATAGGAGTGTAGAAGAAGCTTGGTTTACTCTCCAATACTTAAATAAATTGTCTATGAAACCANAAGACCTAACTGGGAACCTTGCTAGTCCAGCTGTGAAACAAGCAAAATTGAAACAACGAACAGATAGCAAGGAGAGTCTGAAGCCTGCTGCAAAGACACCACCAAGTAAGCCTGTCAGAAAGGAATCTAAAGAAGAAACACCAGAGCCTGTGAAGCCTAGTCCAGTACCAGAAAAGCCTCAGAAGCTGGAAAGCAAAGAAAAAGTTCCAGTTAAAAAAGAAAAACCAGCGAAAGTAGAGACCAAACCAATTGTGGTGGAAAAAGACATAGCAAGTAAGGAAGAACAACTAATGAAATCTGAAATTCCTGAAAAACAAAGTACAGATGTAAAACCGAAAATGTCGAAGGAGAAGACAGTGAAAAAGGAAGTCAAAGCAAAACCTGAAGAAAAGAAAGAGGACAAAGAAAAGCCAAAGAAAGAGATTTCTAAAAGAGAGGAGAAAACACCCATCAAAAAAGAGGAAAAACACAAAAAAGAAGAGATCAAGCAAGAAGTTAAAAAAGAGGTGAAAAAGGAAGAGAAGAAGGAAACTAAGAAGGAAATAAAGAAAGAAGCTTCAACAAAAGAAGTTAAAAAAGAAGCTAAAAAAGAAGAGAAGAAGGAAATCAAGAAGGAAGACAAAGAAACCAAAAAAGACATCAAAAAGGTTCCTAAAGAAACAAAGAAGACAGCTGCTCCTTCAAATGAAGCCAAAAAGCCAGCAGCAAAGCCTAAACCACAAAAGAAGGAGGAACCTGCTAAAAAAGAAGCAATACCTGCTGGAAAGCCAAAGGAAAAAGGAAAAATTAAAAGTGTGAAGAAGGACCTCAAAGTCAGTGGAGCACAAGCTGCCCTTGCAGCAGCTGGAGCCACAGCTGTAGCAGCTGCAGAAATTACAGCCGGTGGAAAGGACCTTGAAGCAGAGAGATCCCTTATGTCTTCACCAGAGGATTTAACAAAGGATTTTGAGGAATTAAAAGCTGAAGAAGTAGAAACAATAAAAGAAACAAAATCTGAAGTTGCACTTATAAAGGATGATCTGAAACTCACCAGCACAGTACAAAAAGATGCCTTTGAAGTACAAAAAGAAAAATTGGATAGTGAAGCACCTGCCGAGTCATCTGATGAAGGCATAACTACTACAGAGGCTGAGGGTGAGTGTGAACAGACACCTGAAGAACTGGAACCTGTGGAAAAGCACAAGGTTGATGACAATGAAAAGTTTGAAGATGAGGGAACTGGCTTGGAAGAATCATCTGAAGCAGATTATGAAGAAAAGGCAGAGACGGAAGAAGCTGAAGAACGAGATGAAAATGAAGTAGAAAAAACACGACTGGATGCCACAAAACCGTATATGGAAGAATCAAGAAAAATTGCAGGTGGCTCAGAAAAAGTAATGACTCAAGTAGATGCTAACATTAAAGATGAAAAGTATATTGAAAAGGCAGATTATGAGGCATCCGATGAACGAGCTGAAGAAGACAGGGAAGAAGCAATAGAAAAGGCAGAAACTGAAGAGACTGAAGAAGATGAGGAAGACAAAGCAGAAGACATCAGAGATGAAGAGGAAACTGAAAAAACAGAAGCCGAAGATTATGTGATGGCTGTGGTAGACAAAGCTGCAGAATCTGGTGAAGCCGAGGATAAGTATGGCTTACTCCTAATTACACCAACTAAACGCTCAGAGTCTCAGTCTCCAGTGATTGAACCAGCTTCTTCCATCCATGACGAGACACTGCCTGGTGGTTCAGAAAGTGAAGCCACTGTTTCTGATGAAGAAAATAGGGAAGATCAACCTGAGGAATTCACTGCTACTTCAGGTTATACACAGTCTACCATCGAAATATCCAGTGAACCAACTCCAATGGATGAAATGTCAACACCCCGAGATGTCATGAGTGATGAAACTAACAATGAGGAAAGCGAGTCACCCTCCCAGGAGTATGTGAACGTTACCAAGTATGAGACATCACTGTACTCTCAAGAGTTCAGTAGAGCTAAACTTTCTCCTCTTCCAGATGCTTTTAATGGGTTATCTGAAGGATCCAAAACAGAGGCCACAGAAGGTAAAGACTATAATGCCTCAGCTTCTACCATCTCACCACCTTCTTCATTAGAGGAAGACAAATTCTGCAAATCTGCATTCCAAGATGTATACCGGCAAAGAGAAAGTGAAATCCAAGGCACTGAAAAATTAGAAATCAAAGAACCCTATCAAGAAGATGGTGGAAAACATAGTTCAGCCAAGAGTCCAGCTGACAGTTTGTCCCCTCCATCGCCTGTTGCCAAAACACCACTGAGTGAACGTAGTGTGAACTTTTCACTCACTCCCAATGAGATCAAGGTCCCTTCTGAGTCTGTTCCCTCTGCTAAATTGCCTGAGGTACACCAAGAAGTTGCTGAAGAGCCCTGTGCAAGCCCTGAAGATAAAACATTAGAAGTAGCATCTCCCTCACAGTCTGCTGCTGGTAGTGCTGGCCACACACCTTATTATCAGTCTCCCACTGATGAAAAGTCCAGTCAGCTTCCCTCTGAAACCAGTGAAAAGTCAACAGAAGCTCCTGTTAGCTTTGAGTTCAGTGAAGTCAAAGATGAGTCTGCAAAATGCAGAATAAGCCCTATGGATGAGCCCGTGCCAGATTCAGAATCTCCTATTGAAAAGGTTCTCTCACCTCTGCGGAGTCCACCACTGATAGGTTCAGAGACCACTTATGATACATTTTTGAGTGCTGATGTAAAGTCTCCCACCAGAGATTATGGAAGTCCTTCTGAGGGGAAACCTGAAATAGAAAAATCACCTGTTCAGATGAGCCCAGGTTCTGAAGCAAGCTCTGTGGGCCTCTTCCAAGAAAAACAAGATGAAAAAAGCATGGAATTTATGGTAATTAAGGAAGGCTTCAGTCTGGAAAGGAAAATGGAGGATACAGAACCCAGCAGCTCCCAGTCTTCACTGGTCTTGGATGAGCGGAAGTTAGCAGGTGATCTATCACCGACTCAAATAGATATCAGTCAGTTTGGTTCTTTAAAAGAAGATACAAAAATGTCAATTTCTGAAGGCACTGTTTCTGACAAGTCTGCAACTCCTGTTGATGAGGTTGTTGCAGAAGACACCTATTCTCATATAGAAGGAGTAGCTTCTGTCTCTACAGCATCTGTTGCCACTAGTTCATTTCCAGAGCCGACTACTGATGATGTATCTCCTTCTCTGCATGCTGAGGTTGGTTCTCCCCACTCTACTGAAGTTGATGATTCCCTTTCAGTGTCAGTTGTACAAACACCAACAACTTTTCAGGAAACAGAAATGTCTCCATCTAAAGAAGAGTGCCCAAGGCCTATGTCAATTTCTCCACCAGATTTCTCACCTAAAACTGCAAAATCAAGAACACCGGTGCATGATCACAGATCTCCTGAGCAGTCAGCTATGTCAGTAGAATATGGTCGGGAGTCGCCTGAGCAGTCTTTAGCAATGGATTTTAGTAGGCAGTCTCCAGAATATCCTGCTGTAGGCACTAGTATCCACCATATATCTGAAAACGGACCAACAGAAGTAGATTATAGCCCTTCAGATATACAGGAACCTCCTTTTGCACGGAAGATTTCACCTGTGGAACAGTCATCTTACTCTCAAGAGAAAGATATTTCAGAAATTATTTCAGTTTCTCAAATTGAAGCTTCATCCTCAACTTCATCAGCTCATACACCTTCCCAGGTAGCTTCACCACTGCCAGAGGAAACTTTTTCAGGTGTTGTTCCACCCAGAGAGATGTCACTGCATTCGTCTTTTACCTCAGAAAAGGTGCAGAGCCTAGGAGAAAAGCTGTCACCAAAATCTGACCTATCTCCATTAACTCCAAGGGAATCTTCTCCTCTGTATTCTCCTACTTTTCCAGATTCACCTCCTGCAATCACAGAAGCGGTGTCAGCTAGTCATACACCTTTGTTGTCACAGCGAGTGTCTTCTGTCAAAGCCTTTGGTTATCAGGAGTCCCTATCAAAGCACAGTCCAGAACCTTTACTGAGCCCAGATAAAGAAGATTCAGAGAAAAGCAGCAGGTCACCAGAAGAACTTAGTTATTCATATGAGGCCAGAGAGAAAACTACTAGGTCACCAGAGAATATTAGCTATTCCTATGAGGCAGTTGGAAAATCTGCTAGATCACCTCAAGCCATGGATTATTCCTATGAGACAAGCAGAAAAACTACTAGGTCTCCTGAGGCAACAGATTATTCCTATGAGATAACCAGGAACACTACTAGGTCACCTGAGGGTGCAGACTATTCATATGAGATAATTGCGAAAAATATGAGGTCATCTGAGGTCACGGATTATTCTTATCAGATAACAGGCAAAACCACCAGGTCACCAGAGGCCACAGATTATTCCTATGAGGCAGCTGGGAAGACCACCAAATCACCCGAAGCCACAGATTATTCCTATGAGTTAACTGGCAAAGCTACCAGATCACCAGATACTATGGATTACTCCTATGAGACAACAAGGAAAACCTCTAAGTCACCAGAAGCCGTTGGCTACTGCCATGAGACAATTGGGAGAACCACCAGGTTGTCAGAGGCCATGACTTACTCTTATGAGACAACTGGGAAAGCCTCCAGTTCACCTGAAGCCACGGATTACTCATTTGAGACGACTGGGAGAGCCACCACTGGGAGGTCACCCGAAGATACCAGCTATTCCTACGAAGCAAGTGCACGTTTCACTCCAACTAAATCGTTAGCAGAATCCCGTCAAGATGTTGACTTATGCCTTGTGTCCTCCTGTGAATATAAACATCCTAAAACTGAACTTTCACCGTCATTTATCAACCCAAATCCCCTTGAGTGGTTTGCAAGTGAAGAACAGTCTCAAGATCAAGAGAAGCCACTAACTCAGTCTGGGGGAGCTCAGCCTCCTTCTGGGGGAAAGCAGCAAGGGCGGCAGTGTGATGAAACCCCTCCTACATCTGTGAGCGAGTCTGCCCCATCTCAGACCGATTCAGATGTTCCCCCGGAGACTGAGGAATGCCCTTCCATCACTGCAGATGCTAACATTGACTCAGAAGATGAGTCGGAAACCATTCCAACAGACAAGACAATTACGTACAAACACATTGACCCACCGCCTGTCCCAATGCAGGATCGCAGCCCTTCCCCCAGGCACCCTGATGTTACCATGGTTGATCCAGAGGCTCTGCCAGTTGAACAGAATTTAGGTAAACCTTTGAAGAAGGACCTCAAAGAAAAGACAAAGACGAAAAAGCAGGGCACAAAGACCAAGTCATCTTCACCTGTTAAAAAAAGTGATGGTAAATCAAAACAAGTGGCTTCACCAAAGCCAGCTACAAAAGAATCTTTAGACAAAATTTCCAGAACAGCTTCTCCAAAAAAGAAGGAATCTGTGGAGAAGGCAACCAAAAATATCTCTAATCCAGAGGTAAAGTCTAGAGTGGAAGAGAAAGATAAGGACACCAAGAATGCAGCAAATACGACAACATCCAAGTCGGCGAAGACTGCAACCACAGGTAAAGACAAATAACAATGCCCTAGTGTTATGATTTTCTTAGTTGTTGCAGTATAGTTAATTTGCCTTTATATCAGCTGAGAATGTGGTTTGTGGCATATCCTCAAAGAAAGTTCAGGTTTTAAGTATAAATACAGCATGTAAATGCCACATTGAAATGCATGAAATTCACTAGTTTTACTTTTATAATCTGAGAAAATTGATGTGTCAGTTTGCCCAGAGTACATAAAATAGAAAGAATTTAATACAAGCTGTCTAAACAGTTAACCTAATAGAATTAGAAGTACCACTTTTGTAGGTGAAGTAAAATCAGTAGCAAGGTGAACTCCTTTATTCATTGTGAGAAATAAGTAGACACAATTCTCTTTAACATAAATTATTGCCGTTTAATATTGTGGGAGGCAAAGTCACCATCTGCCTTTGGATGTTCTTATTACTTTGCTGGATTGATTTTAAAAGCAGCATTTTAAAAAATTTAACATTAGCAAAAGCATTTTGAGTGAACTAAGCATGTGCATCACATAATCCAGTTTTATGCCATCAGCGATGACTAAACATACAGAAAGTTAATGTAATTTTGAATGTCTGTTGTATAGTCTAAGTAGCAATAAAATATGAATTAGATTACTGAAGGAGGCATTGTGCTAATTTGTTGTTTCCGGCAGACCTTGTTAGGGACCGTTTGGGGGATACTTCGATTTTTCTACTGTGAGGACTGATGTTCTGTTGAAAGCTTTTTTACAAGGAGCAGTTCTAGGATTCAGCACAAACAAACCAGCACTCAGCTGTCCCTAGCTGCCTCATTTTTGGTAGTCCACTGTCCCTTTCTCACACCATCGTTTGCATATTTCTGTTAGAACATACGTTTCAAGGCAGCAATATAGTTATTCATGCTGTGCATTTCTGCAGCACGTCAGCTCTACATTAAAGTTATTAGGCATACTTCTCAGGTATGTACTGGAATAATTAGTAATGACATAAAAGTGTAAAAATGTATTGACAAGTATCTTATTCAGTGTTGGTATGCACAATTGAAAAAGATACATCAGAGATTATTTTTATCATCAAAGATGATAAAGTATTTTGTAACAAAACCAATAGTAAAAACTCTCTAAATCAGGAAATCTTATCACTTCATTTGGCATATTGCCCTATAGTGAGTGTCAGGACATGCTAGACAACTGTAAGGGAGTTTGCTGGCCTTACACTGTTTGACCCTAAATTGTTCATATTGCTCAGATAATTGTTTACCAAGCTTAATCAGCATGAGAAGGCTAATAAACCATAAACGTTGATCATCTGGGTAAAATTACTGGTTGAAGCCCAGTTTTTAGTTTACACAATGATTCAGTTTGTAGCAAAAGATGTGATTTTTTGTGTAATATTTTTATTGTGTTTACATGTCATACTTAATTTTGATTGAAGCTCTTCTTAGAACAAGTACTATATATACTATGTACAGCAGCAAAGAAACACTTCCCCCTACTTTTTGCGATAAGTGTCTAATTTGTGTATGCACATAAGGATATAGCAGGTATAGCAGGCAGACAAATACTTGCCTCTGTTCCCTGAATTGGTTTACAACTTTCTTCTTCCAAGTTTCTCCTTGACCTTCTTTGTGCTCCCATGTAGTAGCTTCCTGATGCATCTGTAAGGCAGCCGAAGCATATCAATAGCTATCATGTTTTGCTATGTACCTCAGATTTCAGGACTGCTTGAAATCTTCGTGGCTCCCTGTATGACACTAGATTTTATAATCATTCATACCCTAGACTTTCAAAAAGCTGCACTTCTTCACCTGGAAAATAATACCACCATTTATTGAATGGTAATTCAGTAATCACAGCTTGGTATAGTAATGGTTGGATAATAGTAATATATTACTGGAAAAGGTTCAGCCAAATTTTTGTTACATGGTAGTGATCTTTTATTGTGTTCTATAGTTCCAGGTTTTGAGGTTTTTCCTCCCATTACAATCATAACTGGGGTACAACAAAGCTGTAACATGTCATTATATGTAGGAGGGTAATTCCATAATTGGACACATCTCACCTCAGTGGTTATAACAGTAATTAATAAATGCTTTTAACCAGCCTTTGATATGTTCTTTTGTTGTTTGGTTTCCAAAGGACCTGGAAATACTAAGGTGGCAAAATCTACAGCAGTGCCTCCTGGACCTCCAGTGTATTTGGATCTGGTGTATATTCCCAACCACAGCAACAGCAAGAATGTCGATGTTGAGTTTTTCAAGAGGGTGCGGTCATCCTACTATGTGGTGAGCGGGAATGATGCTGCAGCCGAGGAGCCAAGCAGGGCTGTTCTGGACTCCCTGCTGGAGGGCAAGGCGCAGTGGGAGAGTAACATGCAGGTAGGCTCTTCACTCCTATCTCAACCTGGAAATCTAACCTTTCTCAGCTCTGAGAAAGTAGAGCACCTCTGGAGTGGATGGCAGCTGCCAGAGAATGGGGCCCTGTCTTGGTTTGAAAGACAGGTGTCTGCCAAGGAAGGTGGGAACCCCCCTTGGAATGGAGAATATGACCCCTTTCCCTCCGAATTATTGTAACTTTGAAATTAAGGGGCTTTCAGGCAAAGATATGGGAAAAGGAATAACAGTTCTTTACTAGTATGTATAACAAGGCAAACAAACAACAACAATGGCAGCAACAACAAACAAAAGAAAAAAAAAAACCAAAACAGAAAATCCAATAAAGAGTCTCTTCCCAGCTCTTTAAGCAATTTGTCCTTTGGTCACAGCCAGCAGGGGCGCTGGTGGCTCCCGGTGGGCAGGGCGGGTGCGATGATTCCCCTGCGGCTGCAGTGGGCACTCCAGTGCGGTGCGAGCTCGGGGAGCACGCGGTAATGGTCCCCTGTTCGGTGAAGTAGGGTGTTAGTGAGGTCCCAGTGCAATGGCTGCTCTTACGAGCAGAGCTCCACTCACGGTAGAAAGCAGCAGAAGACAGAACCCTGCAGGTGGTGGTGAATTCTTCCTGCAGCAACCGCAGCCCTTCTCCCCACCGAATGACAAGAGCAAAGAGAGAGCTAGGAGCTGCACCCAACCCCTTTTCCCCAGCCCAGAGAAACTCCCAGGTAAAAAGAGAGAGTTGCCAGCTGCACCCCTCCCGTGAGCTGTGGCAACTTCTTTTGTCTCTCTTAAGTACCCGGTCATTATTGTTTCCCATCAACACACAGGGGAGAAAATTCCCTAAGAGAAAGAAACAAGAGGAAGAATCCCTAAACCCCAACAGGCCCCCAGGCTGGGCACCAGTGAAACCATTGATGATGTGTGAAGCACAGACCTGCACTGCACTCAGCTGCTCCCACATTGTGGCCCTTCAGACCTGTTCCTGGTTTTTAAAACAATTGAGAAGTGTCTTACAGGGCTGGTTGGCTGTTTCATGATTTTACTACACCATATATATGATTTGACTTTGGCAGTGTTGCAGTTTTAAGTAGGGAAGAAATGTTTCACGGTTTATAAGAGTAATTACATGCATTTGGAAACTTTATGTGCCTTTCCATTATGATGAATAAGTAAACAAAATATTTGTCTGTAATCTGAAGATTTAACCAGTGCAGATTACAACCTGATACTTCTCTGGTAAACTGCATCTCAGCACCTTACAAAACCAATATTTTATTTTGATAAACTATGTATTTGCAGTCATTCTACCTTACCTACATATTGATTTCCTTTTATCCATCCATTTATTCAAGTATTTACTGCATAAAAATGCACTCTGTCCAAAAGGGAGACATGCTTGTTGGCTGGGGCTTCTTGCAAAGGCATTTTGCTTATCAACTGTTTCTGTGGTCCATTCAACAGCACTTTTATTTTGTGTTGCAGGTGACTTTAATCCCAACCCATGACTCAGAAGTGATGAGGGAATGGTATCAAGAGACCCATGAGAAACAGCAGGATCTCAACATCATGGTTTTGGCAAGCAGCAGCACTGTTGTTATGCAAGATGAATCTTTTCCTGCATGCAAGATTGAACTGTAAAAACAAGACCGTGCATCACAAGATTAAACTTTGTTTCCACAAATTCTTCAGTTTGAAAACACCTTTTCTGAAAATTCAACTCATCTATTTCAACTGCTGAACTATATACCCGCCAAATGCTATACTGTGTCACAGTGATGCAAGTCACTAATATTTTTCAGTCTTTGTTGGTTGCTAAGGGAAATAACAGTCTTCCCATAGTAGAGTACAAATTACTGCGAAAATAGAGATCCAGTTGCATCTCTGCTGAACATTTTGAAACCATGCAACCCCAACTGACTTTTGCCAGGTAGAGGCATTTGCCCTCTAAAGAAACACAAAGAGAGAAAGAGAGAGGGGTAGGAGGAGAAAGTAGTAAATTATTAGGTCTGCATTAGTCTCATGGCAATAGATGTATCGCTTACTACAGTCTGCTTATGTTCTCACATGAGAAGAAAGTTTTAAATTTTTATCAATATGAGCTATCACTATGGGGATCCTTTTTTTAAAGAATTAAGTTAGCTCAAAAATAAAAAGAAAGAGAACATGGCTAGGAAGGGATGTATGACCTAATCACTCATCAGCAGCTTTCCACTTTAATTTGAGCTCTGCATACTGACACACCGTAACAATCATAGGCCAAATATGCATGTAGTCTGCACCCCATCCAGAAGTCTAAAACCTTTCTTTACCACATGCAAATTGTTGGTCTAAGGCATGCTTCCAGCGAAAGCCCACTCACTCCAGCCAGAACTGACCAGTCCACATGCTTGAACACCCATGTCCACTGTCGATTAACTGAAGCAAAATACCAAAGCGGTCGGGAGTACATACAGTAGACAATTTGCCTTAGAAAGTGACTTGAATGTACAAAGAAACTCGATGCACTTATTTTTTAGTGTTGAGACAGCAAATTTATAAAACATCTGTGTAGGATCATAGTTACACCAGTAAAGAAGCATGAGCGTGCATGTGTGGTATTAGGAACTTATCTGACTGGTCAAATGGTTTGGTGCTATGACTTATGTATGTTAGTTATGTGAACACTTCATTGATGCACCTGGACAGCTCAACAAGGCAAGATGAGCTTTTTTTTGAAGGCTGCTTTCGTACTGTGGAAGCAAGATTGAAGTGGTGTCCAGTATCAGAGTTACAAAACTTAGTGAAACAATCAGAATGATGGAAAAGGTTACCTGTGAGCCTGTACAGTATTCAACCTTCTTTTGTCTTACCTGATTTTATTTGTTTATTTTAAGAGTGAACATGGGAACAAATGTACAGATGCCTTTCTTTTTAGTGCTGCGTGAACTTTTAATACATGATTTGTAACAAACATTTTCATTTACAGGTAAATGCAAAGAAAAATTTTTCAGGTGAAGGCATTTTTTTTAGTAGTTTTGTAAGATAAATGAGTAGTGTCATTTTAGACTCTAGTGAGGATGGATATTGAGGTAAAATTTATTGAAAACAGTCAACTGTCAATACCTTTTCAGGGAGAGGAGTGTGGAAGGATACCCTGGTTGTAAAATTTTTCTGTTGATGATGACAGAAAATGGGATTTGAGAAATTGATTGCCCAGTACTTACAAGGTTGTACCCTACATTCTCAACCCTCACAAGATCTTGAAAATGGATAGAACAAGCAATAAGCTAAAGTAAGTCCCTTCTCTTCCCTTTCCCTTCCCTTCCTTTCCCTTCTCTTCCCCTTTTCTTTCCTCTTTCCTGTATTCTTTCCTTTCCTTCTTTCCTTCTCTTTCCTTTACTCCTCTCTCCTCCTCTCATTTCCTCCTTTTTTAGTCTTTAACTTCCTTTCCTCTTCCTTTCCTTGCCTCTTCCTTTACTGTTCTTTTTTTCTTCCTTTCTTCTCCTTCTTCATGTCTCCCTTCCTTTCCTTCTCTAGACTGCTTGCAGAGGAACAGCACCACTCCTCTGTGATTAAAGACAGTTTGGATTTTTTAGTCTCAGAAGTTTTACCCCAATTTAAAAAATCTTGTTGCATTGCAGAAGGTCTGCAAATCTGAATTTAAGAAGGTGTAAAGGCCTCCAGCATGGAGTTACGTGCTGGTTGTATGAATCACCATTATGGCTGGTATTAAGTTTTATAATGTAGTGAACTATGACCTCATTTTATTTTCTTTACTTATAATTTATTTCAATTTTACATCGTTAGGATATTTTTGTTTAATAGGTGTATGTTTGCACTCCTAATTTTTATGAGGGTTTTTTAATATTGGTTTAGGGTCTTGTGAATGTGGGCTTCTCACGCCCATTTAATGCTGTGAATTACTGTTTGTCGGTGGTTGGGGTTTTGATTTATTTTTAATGTCTTCTCTTTTTTTTAGGTCTCTCTAGCAGTGCTGTTTTATTTATTGCTATACCTTTTAAGTAGTTAAGAATAACTCAGAGTGACTATGGCACAAAAGGCAGATGGAAATGTGTTGTGAAAACAAGCATGTTTGCTGGGCTCATGTAATTCACTTAAAAATGCTTTTGTAATAGTCTACAAAGATATGGGCAAAATATTTGGCAGAATAGGTATCCTATTTCTACAATTCTTTCTGATTTGTCTACTTTATTATATAGGTCAGAATTCAAACCTTTTGAGTGGGTGGGAACAGATTTTCTGATTTTCTGACAATACCTGAAATGGTTTGTATCTCTGCTTTGGCAGAAAATTGTTTTAAGTACAGCAGTGGTCTTGTGACTAATATCACTTATGCCACTTACTCCTGTGAATCAGGAGCAATTTCACTACTGTCAGGGAAGTTACAGTCATCTGATCCTACTGTAAAGTAATTTGGAATCAAGCCTTAAATATGCCCAAGCAAGTTTATCATGGCTGAAGCATTTGTTTTACTTCTGAAATCATAATGATAATTAGACAGTTCCAGTTAACCTTAACATGTACATTTGCTTTTTTTGCTGCTACAAGAATATTAAAACCCTGGTCTGGCTATTCTGAGGTATTGTAATGCCTGTTCCATCCACTCCCTTCCAAATGGCAGTGGTACCTAGATTCAACACAGCGATGAGCTCCTCCATTGGCTCCTCTTGCCCTTAATGACTTTCCTGCCTGTGGAACTAATCTACCTGTGCTAATCCTAGTACTACACAACTAGTTTAGTGTAACAGTCATCAAAATGTACTGTGTACATTAACGATGAGTGCTGTTGATCAGCATAGATTTCTAGGAGCATGGTTTGTTATTGATTACTCTAATTGTAAAGATTCAATATCTGAGTGCAAAGAACACTCCATTTCAATGATGGTATTACCCATAACAGCATTCCCAGTCATGATCTTTATGCTATTAATATAATGCTTCATATAATTCAATGAAGAATTAACTTTGGGGATCCCATCCCACTCTTGAACTTGGACAGGGCCTCTCTTGCATGCCTTTTCAAAGTCCTGTGGTGGGCCTGACTCATTGACCTCTATTTTCACCCCATCTTTCATAGAAATCACTTTTGATTTTTTTTTTTACTTATTTTACATACTGTGGTGAATGGAGATAACTGTGTATATGAATGTTGGGGTTTTTTTAATTGTCTATGATAGCTTATGCATTTTAGGAGAGTTCTGGTACTCTTTTACTAAGATTTAATAAATTTGTTAATTGAATTTTCAATCCCTCCCAACACAAGCAAATGAGCTCCAAAGAGCACTTGCTGTGCATTTGGAACATTTCTGTCATGCGCTTCTCTTTGTTCATCTGTCGCCAGAGGTTCTTGCTCAGTAATGATGTTTTTGAGAGAAATAGTAATTTTCTTGGTCTGAATTTACTAGAAGATGAAAAAATATAATGTTTACACTTGAAAGAAACTGTAAGCTTTCATCTTTTCACTTAATAATTGAACAAAACACTAAAAGCAACTAGGGATAAGCATTTCTTAGAATGCAATTATATTATTCACCTGGTTTAAAAATGTTTGCTATTTAAAATCAAAAAAAAAAACCTCTTGTTTGTTGTGACTTTACAAAAAAAATCTAAAAAAAAATTAAGTAACTAAATAAAACAGTGGCATAAAATATAGAAAGAAAAAAAATTTAAGAAGCAGCTTCTCTCTACTAGGCTAACTAAGAGCTCCAGATGGCAGGAGCTACCTCTTCAAGACTGGGCTGTAATCTCAACTGTAAAAGATGAAATCTGAAATATGCTTTCACACATTTGCATGCAGCCATTATCTTCCAAACTATGGAAAGAAAGTCTTGTGGCTGGCTGAGAAGCACCTCACACACCTCCTCTCTCTTGTTCTGAATGGTGTTTGTGTCAGTCTGCAGCTGTGTATGGTATTATGTCTTATAATCCTGCATCACTTCTATTCTATCCAGTCATATCTAATGTAGAAAATTAGTTTCCAGTGAAAGTAATATGTAGTGCTTTTATGATATTTGTGTGCAATATCCCCTCTTCCATTGAGGATATTTGATGTAAAGGAATCAAACTCAGTTCCACAATAAAATACAAAAGTGGTAAAGTGGTGTTGACATGTTTCTTGTCTTTGTGTATGCATGTATTTTTAAGTTCTCCCTTTCTCTTAGTCATGATTACCCAGTATATGGGGGTTTTTTTCTGAAGATCAGTCATTATTTAAATGCCAGACAAACCCAAATTGCTCTTTAGAAATTGGAAAATAAATGTGGAAGGATACTTTTATCTTGTGGTGTGAAACATTACCATGATGTACCATGACATGGCTTCTCTTTGTTGTTCTCATTTCTGTATGCCTCAGCAGAATGAGAAAACACCTCATTTTCAGTAAGTACACATTTAGAGATGATACCCAATAAAGTGACATCAAACTGAGCCCACCCTGAGGTCTTTTCCAAAGTTGTAGCAGTTCAGCTGTGTGCTTGAACTTGAACTCAACAGTTCAAGAGTGTGCAGCTTGCCTCCAGTAGACAAGGACCCTTCCTGACCATCACTGCCCATTCATCTTGGTGAGAGGGGACAGAGTATTTGGGGAAGCTGAGCCCTCAGTTCAATTTTTTACTCTATAAACATTAGAATATCTCTGCTGCTACTAAGGAATGCTGTAAGATCAGGCTTTCTGCCTTTGTAGTTGCTTGCTGCTGCAGTGCCTGCTGTACTGAGGTGCGGCAGTCCATGGTGACGGCATGAAAGCGGGTAAAGGCTGGGGCAGCAAGATGCAAGGAGTGTTCACTCCCAGGAGAAGCAGAGGTCCTGTGGGATTTCCTTCACCCTCAGACAAGTCTTCTTTTGCAGGCCCTTATTCATCCCTAAAGTCCAAGGGTTTATTTGTAGTTTCTTACGACAATACAAAGTGCTGTACTTGGCTTGGATTGGGCTGAGCATGGTGAAATAGAGAAAAATGATGACTAGATGAGGGAAGTCAAGTGCTGCAAATCTTATACCCTAAGTATAATTCTGCATATGTGTACATCAAGATTTTCTAAGCTGTTGTGGTAGAGTAGTTGATGCTACTTAAAAGATATTAAAATGATTGTGCAAAGGAGACCAGGTCAAGCTCCAATCCCAGTCATTTACCTGCAACTGCATAGCAAAGTTCTGGATTTGCATAGGTGGGACCACCCACGGTACTTGTGGACAGGGGCCAGGCCAGCCTGGTGGGTGATGTTGGGCTTGCTGCTTCTAGATGTCACATGAAAGCTCCTTTCTTTAACACAGCTTAACAAATTCAATCAGCTTATGAGGTATTTCAGATTCCACGTGAACATGATGGTTCCTCAGATCTTTTCAGTCTATCATCAAAAATGAGAGACCTGTCCCGTGACATCCTAGACCGGTAGACTGTTCATTCCTGATTTCTAGTGTTCTGTGGATGGGAGGAAACTTTAGCTTTTCATTGTTCCCAGGATGGGGCAAAAAAGAGGTGTTGAGGGGTCTCTGATTAACAGCTACAGTGACATGCCATAGATCCAGCTTGTGTCCAACATTGCAACAAAGCTCCTTGGCTTTCTAGAGTATCTCTGGGCTCATGAGTATTGCTCTTGTCCTTCATTCAGCAAGCAGTTTTTGACCACTGCCTGCTGCTGCAGTCTTTAGTCCTCTTCCACAGATGTGACTAGTCCGCACTAGCATGTACCATCCTCTGTTCCGCTGCGTGTGCCTTCTTTGTCACCATCGCCCATAGCATACTCCTGGAAAAGCTGGCAGCCCACAGCTTGGACAGGAGCACTCCTTGCTGATTTAAGAACTGGCTGGATGGCTGGGCCCAGAGAGTGGTGGGGAATGGTGCTGCATCCAGTTGTGCACTAGTGGTCTCCCAAAGGGACACCAGTGTTGGGCCGAGTTCGGTTTAGTATTTTTATTGATGATCTTGATGAGGGGATTGAGTCTACCATGAGCAAACTTGCAGATGATACCAAGCTGGGAGCGAGTGTCAATCTGTTGGAGGGTAGGAGGGCTCTGCAGAGGGACCTGGACAGGCTGGATCAATGGGCCAAAGCCAACAATCTGAGGTTTAACAAGACCAAGTTCTGCATCCTGCACTTTGGCCACAACAACCCCAGGCAGTACTCCAGGCTGGGGACAGAGTGGCTGGACAGTGGCCAGGCAGAAAG
>VZTF01009449.1:71124-120629 GCA_013397755.1 Cnemophilus loriae
AAAGGAGGGTGTAGCCAAATGAGGGTTTGGCTCTCTTTTCCCAGGCAACCAGTGACAGGACAAGAGGACACAGTCTTAAGGTGCACCAGGGGACGTTTACATTGGACATTAAGAGGCATTTCTTCAGAGAAAGGGTGATTGGGCATTGGAATACACAGGGAGGTGGTGGAGTCACTGTCCCTTGAAGTGTTTAAAAAAAGACTGGATGTGGCACTTAGTGCCATTGTCTAGTGGACAAGGTGATGTAGGTCATCACTGGACTTGCTAATCTCAAAGGTATTTTCCAGCCTAGTTAATTCTGTGATTCTGTGATTCAGATTCAGCCCAAAACTACCAGAGGCTGCATGATGCTGACTGCCTTCATGATAGCAGATTTGCTGGTTTTTGACTGTTATGCTCAGGATCATTTCCACTAGAAATGAAATCCAGAGGCAAACTACAGAACTAAATCAGCAGGCACTATTGTCTGCGAAGCATTTTTCACTGGTCCTCATGGATCCTTACCACCTGATGTAGCTGCTTCTCAGCACTTCAGCAACTCCAGCATTATCAGCCCCAGTATGAATTCCTGTCAAGGTGGAGGTTAACTGTGCATCTGATGCCAGCTTCACTGCCAGAACAATTGCATGCCGTGATTTACACATCATACTGCAGATTGTTCCATCACCTGTGCTTGTGAATCACATGGAAAAGATAACTGAAATATCTGGAACTTATGCCCTAATACAAACAAAGCTAAACATACATAACAAGCCCTTTATGCACTAGAGTTACATCCTCTATACCTGTTAAGGTCCACAAAATAATGTTGACTGAGCTTTTACAAACCTCATGCTATTTTACCTCACCTCACCTGTGTTACTTTCTAAACAGCCGAAGGTAAACTAAGCCACTGAGCCAATTAAATACTTAATATGAACCCTCCTCAAGAGTGCAAGTCAGTATACCCAGAAAGAGTTTAGTTTCCAAAGATGAAATTATACCAGCAGTTACCCTGTGTAAGGGTCAGAACAGGCTTGAAAATTTCTTTGCCCAAATGACTTAAGGGAGAACTTGTCAAAATTTGCAATAAGCAAGATCTATTGAAAGCTGAATTTTGTCCCGTGCTCGTCACTGGGGCTCTAATTCTAATGTTATTTCTGTGCTTGGGGCATTTGCAATTTGGAATGGGTCGAGTGGACTTGAGTTCATCAGAAAGGTTTAAGAGTAGCAAGACTCAGTACTATCTAATTGCTAGCTGAGTTCAGTGACAACTTTGATTTCTGTGGGGACACTGATCTAGAGTAGGTGGCACAGTTTTCTACAACATTTAGCATCTAAAGTTACTTTTGAATTAACGTTTTGTCACTAATTTTTGACCATTCTCCACAGTTTTATTTTGAAAGAGTCACTGTCCCAAGTTCAGGTTGTCAGCAGTGTAGCAGTAGCTTCTCTTCTACAGCTGAAAAGCCTTTTCCTCATCTCAACAGTTCCTATCATTAAATTTCTGGAAAGGTAAACTTAACTTTACTCTCCACAAATGTGCTCAAATATTCAAATACACTTTGCAGGGCCAAACTGTAGTTTGTACATAAACAGACCCAAGAACTTCAGCAAAGGTGGATGCTGTTCAGCGGACCACACCTTGCATCCATCTAAATCAGTGGTGCAACTCCCTTTTGTAACTGTTGACTCCAGCTTCCTGAGGAGGCAGGGGAAGACAGGACACTTGCTAACCTGTGCCCCAGGCTGTCTTCTGTCTGTCTCAACAGCACAGTGACCACTGCTCAGCTCAGAAACCCCCTTGTACCACCCAACCTTCACGTAAAGCTGGCAAGCGTCATCGTCCTAGTCCTACAGTTTTAGGGTGACCAGAGAACCCTGGGATGGGCAGGCAAGCAAGCAGCTGGGACAGGCCACTTAGGGAGGGAACAGGTGCTTGACACCAGCACTGCGTGTAGGACACAGCATATGACCAGGTCTGAAAGCATCTTGTAACCTTATCTTGGCATGGTCCGGTGTTACCATAAATAGGGCCCATCTGTGCAAGGCTTCTGGCAACATTTATTTGAGCTGCAAGGGTATAAAGATGTAATTTTCTTCTTGTGAATAATGGATAATGACCTTCAGTGCTTTGCTGGAACTGTTCTGCCAGTAACACTCATGGGAGGAAGAGTTACGTATTTGCTTGCCTCAGCAGCAGCATATTTGGTGTCTGCTGTGGGTTTGAACTGGGATGCTGCTTTTTTTCTCTTAAGAGCAGCCAAATTCTTACCAACATACCAATCAGGTTTTACATTTGTATTGGCTTCTGTTTCTTTTGGCTAGTATTGTTGAAGGGTCTCTCCCAGACTTGGGAAAACATGGGAGAGCTGTTAACACTGTTTGGCATGTACAAGTCTGGCAATGCTGTACCACACAAACTACCACAGTCAGGTATTATTTGGGCTGCTTGTCACAGCTCAGTGACTGTGCATGCCAATGTACTACTGCTTATAGCAACGGGAGATTTTCCCCTGCCTTTAGCTATAAAAACACCAGGAGAATGAGTAGGGAAGTTATTAAAAAACTTGCACAAAGAAAGATGCACTCCTGTGATTTAGAAATATACTGACAAGTGAGAAACTTCAACAGCTTTAATCCTATTCACAGCTGTAGTCAAACAAAAACAGGATGTGAAGGAAAATTTCTAGGAGAGGTGTTCCAAAAATATAAGCTAGTGTTACTACTAAGAAAGATTTTGGTCTGTCCCCTCCAGGAAATATTTAGCCAGTCCTATTCACATACAGAAAGGTCTAGACAGCTGTCTGAAACAGGACAGCAAGAACCAGAAATGCTTCAAAAAGCTTGAGAGCATCCTAGTGAGAAAGTGCTCATTGGGTTGTGAGCTTGCATCAAGCATCAAATCAAGTACCAGGGAGCAGGGCTGGACGAACTCAGAGCTTTTTGTGTTTGTAGAGCAAAAAGCTATTTTAAAAATATGCATATATCTATACGCATGCACATTCTTCCCTTAGCATCAGAGCTCACATTTAAGCAGCAGCAGATCAAAAGTGGCTGTATGACTTCCCTGCCCCTCCTTCTTTTAAATGTGGACAGCTGCATCACAGCAGGCAACTGCGAACACAGCAGAGCACACATGGCTGCAGGCATTTGGACAGAAGGGCTTTTGACTACTTGGGGCCCAGTTTCACTCCTAGGTGCTGCTACAAGGGTTCTCCCAACTTCTTTTTTAAGAGTAATTCGGCAAGCAGGTAAAAAACAGGTTCTGTGTGCAACATGATTTATGCAAGGGTGCAAATAATCAAGTCTTAGATTTCCTGGAGTGGGAAGGAGAAAAGCAGTTAAGCCAAGTTAGTTGACATTCTATTGATTTTTCATGCTGTTGCATTTGGTACACAGTTACTGTATGTGTCTTCCTGGGGAAGAGGAGCACATGCCTGAACAGCACTGGTCTCTGAGTTAGCCAGTCTCACAACTTGTCTGTCTTACTGCTGACCTCGCTCACAGCCAGGAGGTAGAAGAGAGTACCAAAGAGGAGAGTACTTTCCTCCCCTCCCTCAAGCTTCATTTGCTAATACATGTTTTGAGCCTCTTGAGAGGCTCAAACCTCAGAGTGCCTGAGCACTTGGTACCCCAAGCTGCTTGCAGCACTGAGATGTGGATGCAGGGCAAGAGACATGGCTAGCCTCCTTGGAGAAGGGGAACAAATAAATACATAGGAGGAACTTGAAGGGGATCACAGGTAAGATCAAAAGCAGCAATGAAGATTGCTGGAGAATTCAGGAGGGTGCAGGTACATACACTGGAAATGTGAGGATTTGCTAGGTGTGAAAACAGTTCAGCTAGACAAAACATTAGAAACCGGTTGCCGTTGAAACCATGGTGAAACCTGGGGTGGGGAGGAGCAGGACAGTAGCTACTGGACCATGGAGAAATACTTAGCTGGGGCCTAAGGGGAAGAAGGTCCCTGGTGTGTAGTTGGTCCAGCTGGTTGAAGGGTCAAAAGTGGCTTCTCACTCACGGTGATACCGAGGAGACAGATAAATGAGAGGGCTTGGCTTTTAGCTTATGTCACAAATAATCTGGATCTTCTGCTGCAGGTCTTGGGTTTGGCGTCCTTCATCTGGCCCCATGAATCTAATTTGCTGCCTGCAAAGCATTTTGCAAAGAAACCCCCTTCTCCCAAGGGCAGAGGAGGATATGGGAGGAGACTGTGGAAAAGGCAGAGACAGGTTCTATCTACTGGTTTAAGTTTATGCTTTGAACTGCGGTCAGAAGATTCCAACCCACATGCCTGGAGTCAAACAAAGAGGCAATCTATAATATTCATTAGCAGGCTAGTCAGAGCTCACAGGAGGATTTTTTTTCTCCTATTGCTGTAAGAGTTAAGTCTAAATAAATGGAAAGGGGGGTAGTAGTGGGGGAAGTGAAGCCAACCCTGTGAGACAGCGGGGACACAGCAGCTGGCAGCTTGCTGGAGCTCAATTAGCATTAGCAGCCTGGTGTATCTACCAGCAGGCTGAGGGAGGGAGGGTGGAGGTGCATCCAGGAACAGGCTCCTTGTGCTGCCAAGAAGCCGACAATAACCAAGGAGAAATGTCTAAAATTGTAGTGTAGTGAAGATCCCAACAGCTGATGCCTGTAGAGAGAAGCTCATACAGGAATTTGGATGCAGGAGTGATCGCGAAACCTTTGGAGCTACAACCTACGTTCTGAAATTAGAGAACTGAAGTATGTGGTCAGGGAAAGGACACTACATTCACCTATGTCTCAATTAGGGGTGACTAGGACCTCTTTAAAGGCACCAGCTTTAAGGAAATTGTTCTTAAGAGTGTATTTGGCATTCTACCCTTCCTTAAGGGTCCCTAACTTTACCTAGCAATCAGAAAGCATTTAGACCAAAGAAAAAAAGAAATTCAAGAGACTCTTCTCAAAAGTTGTCCAGGAAACTCCACTGCTAGACAAGCCACAAAATCATCCATTTATCTGGCTGGAGACAGCACTGTCTTATTGCTCTATGGGAGAAACTATGGGACTTGCTGACAAGAGGGGATCAAGGACTTTAGTGTCAAGTTTCTTGGATATGGAAGAGGAATCAGGCTCTGAATGTGTTTGCTGGGAATCCTAAGAAAGGTATCTGGTGTATTTCATGTATGCTTCCTTACACTTAAAACAAGTCAAAACAGGTCTGCAACATGTTCTCACTGGGTTTGTGATGCGAGTTTTATCACTGCTATACTAGACAGATGCACAATAAAACTCAAAATCCTTATTTAGACCCTGTGGTAAAGCACAGTGAGACAACAGTGCTGTTGCCTTAACAAACTGCAATTACAGCGGGGCTGTGGCTCAGGTCTCCCTGTTTTAAATGACCTTGTCCCACTATGCATGACAAAAAGTTGCTGGCTGCAGCTGACAAGATTCGGTGGGAATGTATGAAGGGATGGGTTTTGATGCATCACAACCACAACCAACGCACTATGATTCTTTCCTCCCTTGCCATTTCCTTGTGCTCTTGTGAATAGCTACATTGTTTTACTGATCTGAAGAATGGGGCATGGGACCGTGAAGGGAATTAGGTCAAAAACCTCATGAAACAGTGCCCAGAATACAAAGGGAAAGTGCACTGCAGTATGAGGCTCCTTGGTGTGTGCCGATGTGATTGCACGTTTCTCTACTGACTTTAGAAATGGAGCAAAGCAGCAACAGTAAATGCAGAAATTTCTAACATTCTTACAGTAAAGACACATCTGAATGCATATCCAAGTGCTAACTCACTAGGCTGAAAATCTTTGTAGTTTTAAAAACAGCCTAAAGTTAGGCTTCCAACTCCATGCATAGTAGCCTGAATTTTCCAAATGGGTTGGGAAAAAGAAAAAAACCCAATCAATATATGTTAATCCTCTTAGTGTCTGAAGTTCAGAGTAGCAAAGGCATTCTTTCCTGTGAGAAACTCCTACTGAAACAACTTGTGTTTGAAATTCTTCCCTTTTCTTTTGTTCCTTCCACCCTCTAGACCTTCATCACAGGCAAGCTACTCCTTATGCCTTTGTTTCTTTGTGTTGTCTCTATCCCATCTCTTGTCTGGCTGATGGTAGAAGGAAAATGCATCATATACACGATGAAGATTTCTGAACCACACGTGCTTTACTTCAGGAAACAGACAAAATAGGATGCTTAATTTGCATACAGCAGTCACATACAGTCACACTTGCAGCATGATTGAAGTGAAATATTAATAATGGTGACCACTTCAGTTCACTGACAGAGGAATGCATACTACTGCATTCCTAGTTCCAGGACTAAGCAGATGCTTTAGCTAGCTTCCTAGCTTCCATTTCCTGCTTAGCCTGTTCTCTCATCTCTCTTTCTCTCTCAACGAGAAGTAATTGTAGTTCTTCCCACTTCTTCAGGTTCTGCTCATGTTTTGCAATGTCTTCCGCTTCACATTCTGGCAGTTTTTCCTTGACAAGCTGAGTGGTCAGGGTTAACAAGCTTTCAGATTCAACCTTGCCAAGTGAATGCAGCTTGGAGTACAGCTCCTGTCAGAAAAAGAGATTTGGTAGGGAGTGTCAAGGAGAAAGCCAGTCAATCACAAAACAATCAGACACAAAATACTCCTCTATAACCAACATTATTATTACTATACCAACTGAATTATTATTATTATTATTGTTGTTGTTATTGTTATTGTTATTAATTATTGTCATTATTATTATTATTACTATTATTATTACTATTGCTCCTGCTGCTGCTATACAGGCCAGGTAACTATCACAGAAAAGTGTTTACCACAACTGTGGTAGTTGCCACCATTTCTTGAAATGCTAACCTCTAGAGTATTTGTCTTCTTAGCAATAAAATTGAACCAATTAAATTTCATTTCTGTCAACTACTCAAATTCTCTTCTTCTTCCAAGTTCAGTTATCTGGTATTAACAAAGATCAGCTGACCAGTCAACCACAATAAATATAATTTAGACACTTTGGTTTAGTGCCTTGCCTCAAAACCAATTGCATGATTTCATCCACACCACATGCATCAGCATCTCTCCCAAAAGGTGCACGTCACTTCAGATGTTCTCTTTCTAACAGCATACTAAGTAACTCCCATAGTTTTTCTTCCCAACTTACTGCGTCTGAGGTGTGACTACACTTACATAGATTACACAATACTGTTAAATATCAAGGGATATTATACATCACTGTTAAATATCAAGGGATATTTTTTCAAAGATATTCTAAACTGAAACTGAGAGCAACACTTCAGTAAGAAACTCCAGTTTTCTTTCTTGAGCTTTACTTATCTAGATTTCGTGTGGCATAAAAACATTAATTCACTTAAGATGATGAATCATCCAGTGATACTATTTCTAGCTTTCTGTAGTCTTTAGCCTGATGGCTCCCTAACATTCTGATTAACTGCCTTGAAAGTGCAGAAACACAACCAAGAAGATGATACAGCATTGCAAAATTCTTTACCCCTTGTTCACTCATTACATAAAAACACATTTTCCCAACTCTTCTTTTAAATAAAACACTTTACTCAGCCCAGCACCTGCAAAAATGTTTAAAGTAAGTATGCGTTCTAATGAAAGGTACATCCATACTTTCTTCATTTGAATGAAACTTGTTTTGCCTTGCAGTATAATGGAAAGAAGATGCGTGGATTGCTCTCCTCTAAACAAAATGGCAGTTATAGAGCTATGCAGATATCCAGACTTCCAGTTATCACTGAAAGTTTATGCACCGTGCAGCCGGTCCACAGTGTTCCTCTTACCCGAGCTCACTCTGGCAATAATCCGCAAATGCACTTCCCCATAGCTCCTATTTGGAGGCAGGAAACTATTGTGCCCCCTCTGAGGCCTCTCCACTTCTCTCTCCCTTAGCCAACACAACTGCCGGCTTTGTTGTGTTTTACCTTGGAGGTCTGAACTGGACAGACAGCAGATTAGGCTCTTTAAAATGCTAGACGTGCAGGTCTGAGGGGCTTGGCTATTTGGTTCTGTCTCTTTTTTGATTTTATGATAAAGAATGAAAACAAAGCCAATGTCTTCAAAGCTAATGGACTAAAACCAAACTCAATGAACTTATTTAGGTGTATTAGTCTCTATTTTGTTTGAGATGTCAGTAACTACACCAGGCATCAGTGAGAAAACTGAAGAGACTGTACAGCTTGGGTTTGGGGAAGAAACTTGACAACTATGCTCATGTTTACAGATTAGATACGCAGTTTAAATGTAACTAGTTTAGATCCTTCACACTCTATTAAACTCTACCAAGGATGTGCTGAAAAGGGGCTGAACTTAAACACAGGAAATAGAACTACAGAAAGGCAATAAACTGTCAACTAGCAGGTCTTGTCTCCTAAGCCATTACTGGTATCACTGGTATCCTGGAATACTTTCTGCTCTTCTCTTATACATTACTAATACTGATTTAGGAAAGCAGCAGGCTGTATGTCCCACAGGTCCCAAAAGAGCACATTCTTAAATGGCTAAATCACGATTTTTATAAGCAATCTCCCGGGCTCTGCACACAGACAAGTTAGGGAAGGTGCATTGCTTTCAGAGAAGGTGTTCCCAGCATTTATGTGATAAAATGTTTGCTGCCTACTGATCATTGACACAGATGGAAAGAATTGCCTGAGGAACACTATACTGAGCAGTGACCCTCAGCATACAGGATCTGAAAACAGGTAATTACAACACAAATGAGTGTCAGAGTCTAGCTTACAGCTCTAACAGCTTTTTCTGGAAAGAGCCAAATGCCCTCAGGTCCTCTTTGTTTTAGTGGAAGTAAAGGACAAGTATCCCTATCTGTTAGACTTCCATGCCTTTTTCAGGTACTTCACAAATGGTTGTTCTGAAGGTTGGTAAGAGACACAGAGGCCATTCCATGGAGTAGCATGGAGGAGCATGTGTATGTCTGGAGCAAATCCATATGCTTTTCCTTGCATTCTGAGGTGTATGATTTGTGAAACAGAATTGAGAGTGTAAGAGGCGGAAGAAATTGGTTTTGAGCTCAAGGAGAAAGACTGGGACATACTGGCTAATTAATGCAGGGCTGGACAAAGTGCAACTGAATTATTTTCAGCAGCAGAAGTGCAAACTCTGTGCTGGGGTTACACAGAAGGCGCAGATGATCTGTGCCGGGACAGCAGCTGGGAATGCACACATCACCAGGTTGATTCAGAGCTGCCACCTTCCCTCACACTTGTATGGATTTCTAGTGCACTACTCTGCCCTGTGAACTACACCTGTAGGTGTCCCAGGGCTCAACTGGGAAGAACAGCTACTGCTGGCCTAATGGATTTGAGAGAAGAATCTAGAAACTCCTTCATGCTTAGCTAAAATGGCATTTGACTCGAGAGCTCCTTTTCTCATTCAGACAATCAGAAATTTTTGTTTATTGACATATAATTAGTGCTGGATGCCTAGATGTCACATGGGGGCTATGTCTTTCTCATACTCAGACTTTCCTGGTCAGATCTTAAACAGTGGGACCAGTTTTTTGGCACAAGTCACTCCATGCCACACCGGGGAATGCCTGAATTGGGATTAATTATGGAATTTGTGGAAAGGTTGAGCTGAGAAGAAAACTATGTTCTTGGCACTAGTCCCCAGTTTGATATTCAAACCTCATTTTGAACACTCTGCATTATCTTCTTCAAGGCTAGACAATAGATAGACAATGACAGACACATAAAAATGTCTCACTCCCTCCTTCAAAGGGTACTTGTGTTTACCTAATTCACTGTAATTCATCCAGGCATTAACTACCATATGCTGAGCACCCACTGATTCCCAAACACTTCAATTAAAAAGTTTTAACTGCCTACAACACAAGTTTAGTATCTAAAGATTAGTGAGGAAGTTACATAAGTAAAAATTAAAGCAAGGAAAAGCGTGCGTGTGTACGTGTGTGTGTGAGCTGAAACCACAGGATACTAGTCTTTTAAATTTTGAAATTTCTTTAGAACAGTCTGTATCCAGCACAACTGTCCAAGGTCACAGCCATCCCGGTGGCAGCAACAATGGAAACTGATGGGCTATGGAAAGAGT
Source organism: Cnemophilus loriae (assembly GCA_013397755.1). Taxonomy (NCBI): domain Eukaryota; kingdom Metazoa; phylum Chordata; class Aves; order Passeriformes; family Corvidae; genus Cnemophilus; species Cnemophilus loriae. The sequence continues at coordinate 81,170 of VZTF01009449.1, forward strand.
ATTGCTCCTAGAACTGTAAGCCAGGTGAGTTTCAACCTGAAGTACTCAATTTTTACCACAGCACAAATCAGAGATGATAAATAAAATTAGCTCATTTAGCTTATTTATAGCTATGAGATGATCAAATAAAATGCACTCATTATATAGATGTGCCCTAATGAACAGCTTTTTGTGTTTCTTGCTGTTATCATCAGCATGACAATCTAAAGGTATAAGGAAGGTGATATAACCTGACTTAATTCTCCAGTCTGAAAGTACAAGATACAACATTCCTACATAATTATAATGTACACAAATGGAAAATAAATTCAGGGTAGTCTCACACCCATTACAATTAATTTTAATGAGCAAGAGCCCACACAAGGTCACATAATGGGTCTCTAATGACATACCACTTTTGCAAACAGGACTGGAGTTATCATTTTGATACATGAAAAGTGAAGATAAAATTCCAGCAGACAGACAAAAGACAAGTGGCCTTAAGCATTTGTCTTTGTAGGCTGCTGCTTCCTGTTTGGAGAAGTGAAAATGTAAGGTGACATCGGTTTCAAAAATGCCAAACAGAACTCCTGATGCACTGAAGGGGTGTCAGTGTACTAGCCACAGTAAGTCAGCGTTTGTATTTTCTAGTATGTATCACAGAGATCTTCCACAGCTTAGAATATTCAGATAAATTAAACTGTCTTACCTTGAATCGGCTGTAGTACTCAGGTACTTTAGACTGCTCTGTTTCTTCTGACTCTGCACTTTCTGACTTCTGCTCTAATTTCTTGGCTTCTTCAGCAGATTCTGGATCAGGTTTGGCTTCAAGGACAGACTGTAAAATGGTCTCCAGAGCATCAATCTGAACAATCACATTTGTCATGGTTAGCATCAGGAGTTCGGAAATACAACCTAAGTAACACAACTGTCATGTATTCAAACAACTTCATGAATTACCTTGTATTTTGAGATGACTTCTGTATATGCTAAACAGAAAATCAAATTCTAAAAGGAAATGAGACAACTTTGGAAGGATTTTATACTGTGCTTGGAATCTTGGAGTGTGTGGCTCTCACTCACAGTCACTGCATTGCATTTTGGGCTCTACTACCGGATATGTACAGAGATGCAGCATTAGTAAAGAATTAGCAAGAACCTTCTTTTACAAGTTCTTAGTTCACTGATGGCATTTCTAGGTATTAATAGCATTTACTATTTTTAGAGTACCAGTATGCACATGAATAGGATCTTCTATGGACCTGCTGTACCAGAGACAGATAAAGCCTTGTTTCAACACTAGGATGTTCACCAACAACCCAGAGCAAGATGAGGAGTTCCTTAATTTGTCTAGGGTTTGTAAGCAGAAAAAATCACAAGTGTATTAATTAATCACAAGTCTGAGTTCTTCAGACTTGAAGTAAGAAAGATACTGCCAAAACCACACACCTGACAAGGTAACTCAAAATGGTGGACGTCGCAGACGTGACCTGTCTTTTACTGTCCAATATTACACTGAGAAGCTTCAGGAAATAGAGCAATAGGTAGGAGTACATGCTGAGCAGTGCCCTGGACTTTTGTTTGTCAGGGGAGACTGCAAGCTTAGTAGTGACATGAGCAAAAGGAAGGCTCCCATCACCAGGGACATCTTCAGAAAAACGTACCAAAAAGAGGAAGAGAGGCTTCACTGACGCTCCTATGCTCCAGCCCATGTGGTAGTGATATACTAAGTTACTCCTAAGCTGTCTGATTCCAGGATCAGCCTGATTCACCACAGCACTCCTAAGCCCCAAGTCCCTTAGTTAGTGCTGACCTCATAAATGGACTGAATCCACCCATCCTCCCTGAGTGAGGGCAGTACAAACCTTCTAGAAAACACTCTGTCGGCTTTTTGGACCAGTACCACTCAGGACATTGTCTGAGGGCACAGAACACATACAATCAGCCATGAGAATAAGAAGGTATGACAGTTCATCCTTACTGCTAAGAAATATGTCTCTGAGTGGTTTAAAAACTTGAGAAACAAAGGTGTCTTCCCATCCCCATAGAAACACATTTCCTGTGACACAGATATAGGTGTCTCTAAAGGGAGGGCAAGGTTTAGAAAACATATTTAAATGGTCTGTGGCAGTAACACACACTCATTGCCAAGGACATGCCACTAGACATTATCACTGGCTCATCAACTCAGCAGTGATTCTGTTCTAAACATTACTTCTCCTGTCTTGTAAAGGCCTCTAAAGTTTGCAGGGCATCTTTTCATTAACAAGACACAGAATTCACAGGTTTTACTTAAGTTTGTTTTATATGAAATTCCCCTTGTTCAGTGGGTTATAGCCTTTATACTCACAGCCTCTTTACAGATTTTAATGTCCTCTGACAATGAAGCCACGTTCTCCATCACTTGCAAGGCTCTATCCAAATATCCAGGTGTCCACATCAGTGGCATTAGATTGTATACAGCTCTTAAGCCTTTAGTCAACTCCACCTTCCCTGTGATAAAAACACAATTTATTGTTAGTGCTTCAACATCTGAATCTTAATGGAACCTGTATTGGTTGGCTCTGGTTTCTACAAGTGACAGCAAGTGTCTTGGCTTCTGTAGGAAAAACAATACACTTCTAAAAAGTTGCTCTAATAGAACTTCCATTGCCTTATTTTAGTAAGGTGCCTTCTTTTTGCTCAACTTTATCTAGTTATGTGCATGTTTCTGGTACCTCCCCATTCCCTCTCACCCACATATTTTGCCCAGATGGAAATGAGAGTAAGTGGCCAGGTTTTCTGGTTGTCTGGCTTTGTAATAGCAGCTTGTAGAAGGATGCCTGAAGATCTCAGACAAATGTCTCCTTAGCTTTCAGCTGACTGTGGAGCACGTGTGCACTGAATCTGATTCTCCGGATTTACCTCTGTGGCCTCTAGGGTTTATTCATCCATAACAGCACGTGTTATGGCTAAGTACCCATCTTAGTACCCCTGTTTCTACTGAGGCTTCCTAAGAGAAAATATGGGACACCTGCCAAAAAGGAAATTTTGGTTCTTGATTTAAGACAATCTGTGCAACAAGGTGTTCACTGATTTTAGCAGGACCTGTGATGTACTGTACCACTTACAATGTTGCTTTTCTTCTGACAGTAATTACTTGAGAACATGAAACTCCTGCATAATAGAGGAAATGCACATCACACTGCAGTCGATGCAATTTACAATGATTGTCACTCTTGGGCTTTGATTTTGTTATTGTCAGCATAACAGATAATACCTCTTCAAGTGTAGCTTACAGGAGTTATGTCCAAGCTCTTAATCCAATTTGCACTCTGGCTATAATGACACAAAACTATGAAAGACACCTTCTTTACATGGAAGAGAACAGTTCAGGAAAAGCAAGGTAATAAGTGCACAGACAAAGCCTATGGACCATGGCTAAATTAAAATAGTTGAGGTGCTTGAGGCCACTCTGTTCCCATAGACATCTTTTGCTCTCTCAGAGGTCAGTTCCATTAGTGTTGGCAAGACTTTGGAATATGTGACATAACAGTAAATAGCTTTTGATCCACTGAATGTCAATGTCATGGAACAAGCACTACTGCTCTCAGACAAGAGTGAAGTGCATTTTTGAAATACAGTCACTACTCCACCAATCTACATGACATTTAAAACTCTCCAAACTGAATGCCAACTGGACAGCAAAGTCCCTATTTGTATCAGTATCTCCACTGGATTACGAACTACAGCGCTACGAAAAACCCTGCTTTCAAATTAGTTTTCCCATTTATACCCCTTTTTGACTGAAAATGAGTTTTTGTATCACAGTCGTGATAAATGCAAATCAGCATCCTAACTCTCCCAGCACACATCATATTTTGAGGTGACATTTGAAGAACAAATTCGCTTTTTATTACCCTCAATAATCCAGTAATGAAACAAAAATTTACAATAAATTGTTGATTAGTTACTTACTTTCTAGTAAATAATCATATTATAGAGAAGAACAAAACCTATCTGCACTAAATTCCACTAAAGATTCAGAGGAAATTCAAGAATTGTTTGCCCATTTCCCTTTGCTTCAATTCTAAATATTGTCGGATCTAACTTCTCTTAAACACTATATAGCAAGTTATTAACAGTGAAGACTTCTTAACAGATACAGGATAAAGGCACTGCTATCTGCTATTCACAACCCAAACATTCACTTTACAGTGACTAGCAAAAGTTGTAAACATAGTGTTTTCCAGGCTGTGCTCTCCCATCTTCCTAAGGTTAAAAGATTATTTTAAGACACTCACTAACCAGAAAAAGAGTCTATTGTCCACAACCTGAAATTTGTGTCATGGAAATCTGTACTTTAGGGTATTTTTTTAAAATATGTTAGTCAACCAACAAACCCATCCCACTGTTATTTAAGAACATCTTCTCTTTCAGCATATAACCCAAACCTGCAGGGAGCCCTAAAGTTGGTTCTGAGGCTGTCTGATGAATCAAATTCAAATCAGTTCTACTGTCCAGGCTTACAAAACAGGTTCACTGGTAACTCTGAAACTGTCCTTCCACTATTTCTCTTTTTTTCCCTTGCCTTCTCCTTGATTACAGTTTAATAAAGCAAAGATGCCAACTTAATTCAGCCACTGAAGACAAGAGGGAAAAGCTGACAAGGAGGGAGGTAAAACTTACCAAGGAATGCATAGCCATAGAGCTGGGAACTAAAACCCACAGTGTTACTTTGCTTTAGACCCGTAAGCAATAGAGATGCTCCAAGATTTCTCTCTTCTTCCCACTGCAAATAATGTATCAACTAAGTAAGTTTTCCTTAACAAACACAAACATAAAATGGCAGCAAAGACAGCATGCATGGCTTTCATCACATCTTAGCAATAAAGTAGAGAATCATTAAACATGTAGAGTGTTCAGTTACAGTATATCTATTCTGAGGAACAGTATTAATTGTACTGAGCAACAACCCTCTTTCCAGAAGACTGTAAAATGTGAGTGGTTGAAATTCTGCAGGAAAGTTATCCTTACTACGTCTACCCCTACCTCGTAAATCAAACACATAAAACTGGTGCTGAGCATTATGAGGTGTTGAATGGTGCTTTGAATGGTGTATACAAATAAAAATATTATTTCATTGCTGTCTTTGGACGGGATTACTTCAAAATGCATATTAAGTAAGTCACAGCTATATAAATAAGCTTGCCTTAAACATGTCTTATGTTCACATCACCCTTGCTTGCACATTCAGGTTTCATGAAACACTACACATACTGACAAATGCTTATCTCTGCAGTAAGGATATGCAAACATGGACAAACACAATGCAAAAATGAGATTTTCATCCCTTTGCTTTTCACATACAAGTGACTAAGCATACTTGATTTCTAGGGAATGAAGAGAATATCCAATAAGGTAAATGCACTTTACTGTTCTTTGGTGAAAACTGTAATTATGACTCAGCTGGGTAAAACCTGAAGGCACTTGTAAAGTGCATTTTGGAAGACGCTTTGTGTAACATAGATGGAGGCTTCAAGCATTTTCTTTATAGATAAAAACATGCTGTTGAAGGCTTGTGCCAAACTACATGAAGAATAGCTTCCTACAGAGATCATGGCAGTACCATTTACTCACTGAGCCTCTTCTGCAAAGGTAGAATAATGCCACTTCCAAGACCCTGAACTGTCATTTTGGCCTTAAGCAAGCAAGCTGTAAATAATAGACCCGTAATCCTTGGAGACAGGAGAAATGTAACAAATTTAATTTTAAGACAGATATGTATAGGAAGCAATACACCCAAAGCCAAACGGGATACTAAAAAACCTAGTAAAAATGCTTTGTAATTCTGCAACACCACCATTATCAAGTTCTAATGGTGAGCAATACTCAGCTTAACAGGGTCCTATAAATAGGTGACACAGTTTTTTCAGTGGTAATTGATAGAGTCTGCTTTGAACTGCAGTATCAATTCACATCCTTCAAATGGCCATACATTACATCTGAAAATCCCTACACACCCTCCCTTTCAGAGAAAGGAATAAAAGAGGTGACAAGTGATTTGATGGTTTTCATACTTTGTTGTTTCTTTTTTCCTTTCTTTCTTCTGCAGTTGCAAAAATATGAGAAAATGGAGTATTTTTTTTTTCCCAGGTAATCTTACAGGAAATAAAATATACTCATGATTGAATGTCCAACTGACTGCACCACAACACTTGGAAGCAGAGGCTCTCTGTATCATTCTGAGTGTGGTCAGCTTACCATATGTTCAGACTTGGTTGCCAGGTACTGGTATAAAACATAGAGAGAAAGAAGCTGTGTTGATAATTCATCAAAACTTTCTTGGAGCATGATCTCTGTTACTATTGACATAGCATCTACGGAGGAAAACAATACATAATCAGCATAGCTTCCAACACATTTCTTCCTTTTGCACCCACTAATGTTCACTGACGCTTTATTGCCGCAGTATGCTTTGAAACAGTTAGCGAGAAAGTTAAACATTTCTTACAACTAGAATACACCTATAGAATTAGTCTTATTCATTTGGGTTGCTCAAATACACTGCAAGAAGGAAGAATGCATTGAATAGCACAAAACTACAGCCAAGGAGCTCTTGAAATCATCTTAGCTCTACACACTTCAGTTTGCTCTTATTTGCTCAGCTCTCCAATCATCAAAAAAAATATATAAAATTATTTCTTTGTTCTTCTGTTTTGATTAGAAACAAGAGAAGACTGGCTTAACTTTATTAGCCTTAGGGTGACAGGAGAGTACAAAGGAGCAGAAATGTTGTCACAGATCACCCACAGTGGTCTCTCTATTCAGCAAACAATGCTCTGAAGGAGCTCTACACAGAGTTCCAGTGACACTCCCTGTCAGGAAGGACAGTTTGTAAAAAGGTCTTCAGTTTCACACAGAAAAGAAATATGGATAAAATAAGAGGGAATTAAAAGATGGAGGGGGGGTGTCTCAAAATAAAATAAATACATGTACTAATTTGTTGTTTAGCAAAATCTTTCAGTTCCTTTCAGTTATCTGTTTTATAAGAACTTTATGAAAAGGAAAGCTTACTGCAAGTTTACAGGACTAGAAAACCTGACGTGAAATTAAAATCTTAAATATCTGTCATGAAACATGAGAGGATTACTCATCCAAACACTTAAACAGTCAATAATGAAAGGTAGCCCCAGTATGGCAGTTCAGCATAGCTGGCTTGCTCCAGTGACAGACAAAAAGCCTACACAAACAGTTTAGATATGTAGCTTTTTGAACAGCTACATGTATGGAAGATGAATTTTGATTCTGGTAATACTCTAATTAATTGCCACTAATGAGTCCTATCATATCATTAGCACATACGTCAGACTCGGACCTGAAGAAGATGGTTTACACTCGGAATAGGATTAAGAACAGTAGAAACTGTGAATCATACAAGTTTCAAAACTACAAAATACATAAAATCCCAACAAAAACAAGAAAAAACATGCAGAAAAATACTTCAAAGGAAGGTGAAGTCATGTTTTATGATGAATTCAGAAAAAATATGGCTCCAAGTTTTTAGTTCAAAGAAAAGCTCTGTAAATATAAGAGCATATAACTAAGGATGCAGTATCGGTATGTGTTTTCTTACCTTCATATTTCTTCTGCTTTATAAAGCAATCCAACAAAATATTGAATGTAAAATTATCTGGAAAAATTCCATACTGAACCTGAAGAAAAGAAGGAAAAAAAGTTCAGTGTGCAAATGTGCTGTTCAAATCTTCCCAAGCACAGCGCTGCAGACACCAGAAAGAGCAGGACCACGGCACTGCACACTGATGCAATGCACAGTCAAGCAACACATGAGATTAGCATGGCTCCTGTGATGTAAGCTCTCCAACTTCTGATGCACTGGATTTGTTTTGGCATTTTATCTGAATGTTTGGGACCAGGAATGGCATTGCCTATCACATTATTATGCCTCCCCTGCATCTAACATGTTTTGGACACCAACCCCACTTAAAACCAAAAAGCTTTCTGAGAGAAGAGAGGATTTAAAAGCTATAAAAAGGCTATAGCTAAAATTCAAGTGCAACAGTAATTTGCATTCTGACGAAGAAATCTGAACTTAAAACCAGAGTTTACAGGACCTGGCTACAACAGGAATTCCTGTCAAGCCACACTTGAACTAAAAAGCTGATCAAATATATTAGTGTCTTTTCCTTGGTAAATAAAACTTACCTTGTTTTTTATTGTGTATAAGGCTTTATCTTGAGCACCGTATTTTAAGCACTGTCTGATCCAGCTGTGAATGGTCCAGTCTCTCAAGTACCAGGAATTTGGGCTATGCCGAAACCTAAAGATCATAAAAAGTTCAGGTGACAGTATGACTCTGCTAACACAGAAACAAATTCTGTAATCAACAAACTATGAGTTTCAAAACCTCACCATTCATGAACTCATGAATTTCTCCATGTTTGACTTCGCAGTCAATCACTGCTCCCTAAAGAGCTCCAGATAGCCCTTTCAAGTAAGAGAAACAAAACTTTTACACATTAATAGTATGGGAAGGGGAATCTGACCTTTTCACAAATACATAATATTTAAACTTCTCACTTTCCAGAATGCCTACTGCTTTTCTCCTGAAAAATGAGTATCAAAAAATAACAGTTTGGTATATTTTTGAAGGCCAACTGAGACTGGTATAAATACTGTAGTATTTTTTAACTTTGTCCTTGTGATTGTGTAAGATGGTATTGTATAACATTTTGATGTATAATATTGCTGGTCTTGTCAAAGAGATACGACTGATGACATCAGCAAGTATCAGAATTACATCAAAATATAACTGCATCTGAAACTTTGGAGCTTGTGCAGTCTGGTGTCTCTTACCCTCACTAAATCATGCCCCACTTCACCACTTAAGAATTCATTACGCCTCAGCACAGGTCATCCCTGGGCTGCTGCATGCTCCATTTGTCTTAGAAATGCTTCATCAGTGAGGCATACCTCCTGCATGGGGAAACTCTGCTGGAAAGCCTTTCCGTGCCCTTCTGCACTGGTTTAACCTTTCTGAGACACCTCATGCCTGACTTCAGCAGCCTTCCAAGGCAACCCACTCCAGTGCTCAACCCATTTGTAAAATTAAATACTTCTAATTTCATTTCATCCTTGTTCAGACACATGAGCTTTGCTCTATATTTGAAGAAATGGTGACAAAAAGCACATGGAGCCTTAGCTTTGGCAAACATTCAAACATCAGTAAAAAGTTCAGTGGGAGGAGCTGCTGCCTTAGTCCTGAGCTGAACTTCACACCTTCATGTGAAGAGATGCATGCAGTCTTTCTCAATTCAAACGAAACCTGATCTCGGTCCCCAGCACAGAAGTGACTGCCACTTTCTGTAAAGAACACCAACGACTAAGCTGGGCTCATGTGCAGATGCTTGCAGCCCCAAGCCAAGCTGCAGCACCATTTAGAGGCAGGGTTAACTCTTCCATCTGAGTGAGCATGCTTTCCAGAACGTTTATCAGATTAACGTGGCCACCAACCCTCTTTCCCCCTCAGTAAATCTCTTGTCTCTCACTGCAGGCTGCACAGATGACCGAGCCTGGAAAAGTACTACAGCCTAGAGAGCCTTCAGAATGCAGAAGACAGCCATGCCAAAAGTGGAGCTAAACAACTATAGAGTCTAAATATATGTGTTTGTAAGTGGCATATGAAATCTCTCCATTAAATCAGAATTTAATAGAAAAAGAAAACCATGCTTTAAATATTAAATTACAAGCATCCATTCTTTTGCCATAATTGCTTTCCATTTTCTTCTCTCTGGAGTTCAAATACTGAGAGTAGCAAGAATGTGTATTTGCTTTCATTAAAGTCCTGTGTCATGGACAAATGCTTTCAGGAAGTATCAATTGCAGGAATTTGGATGTAATCATATTTCGATGAAAAAAATTATCTAAATGCTACAGACTCTTTCACCAGCCACTTAAGAAGAGTCAAGCTGGAAAACCAGCACCCAGCAGTAATGCTGCCAACATCTTTTAAAATTTCATTAAATGGTTAATATTGTTTCACAAGTGGAAAACAACAGACTTGTCTTTCAAAAAACGTGACACTGATGCTCTCAAATACTTAGGCTTTCTATTGACACAATCTTTGCAAATGAAAAGCCAATATTCAAGAAACAATAACAAAAAAAACCCCCAACTAGCTGTTTTTAATGCATTTGAATATTCAACTTTTTTCAGAGCTCTATTTATTCTCTTGAGTACACCACAGCGAGAAAGAGCATTCCAATACCTTCTGCACCTTGGAATCGCTACAGCTTACTATAATGAAAGCTTCGAGGTTTCAAAGAAAAATTGAACTTGGACAGCAAAAGGCCTAACAGGGATGCAATATGGCCTAGAAACAGAATGAAGCTGATCCTCAATCAATGGTCATTGCTGGAACCAATATGCACAAAATCCAGAGGCATGTTATAAAAATCTGCACATCAGCTTTTATAAGGCTGGGACTGATTCGTGTGTGTGTGTATGACAACCACAGGATCTTTCACATATAATTACTGTATGGATGTTACTATTAAGATCTTTATGCAGATCTTTTTAAGATCTTTCTATTAAGATCAGGTCTCGCCTGCCCTAGGTGCTACGCAAATGAAAAGCAAACAGCTTTTCAACCACATAATTTTCTAGTTAATTCTAACAACTAATTACAAATCAGTTGCATGGGAATGAAGAGAGGAGACTGGCACACGAATGCAATATATATGCATGTACAAGATCCCTCAGCATTAGACACTTCCATTAATCCATGGCGTTGCAAGAGAATTGGAAGTGAAAGGGAAACAACTACACTGCAATCTTAAATTGTTTCTGATCCATATAACGCTGGGATAAGCTCTGTCTTTATTGTACTAGCTGAGAAGAGAAACCAACAGAGTATCTGTTTTTTACAGTTAACCTAGACAAACCAATCAAATGTTGTAGCAGGCACTTGTATTTGAAACAGAATCAGGAAAAAGAGGAGGTTGCCCATCATTTTGATGAGCATTAACATCTTCCTCCTTCTCTTTGTCCACCAAACAGGATATAATTAAGCAAGGCAGTATGTTCAGGGACAGATGAAAAGACAGAAGGAAGTTAAAACTACAGAAAAAAGAGGATTCAGAATGAATTAAATAAAGGAAGCCTCTAGCAACTGCTGTGTGTTTAATGGAAAGACCAGAAGGTTATCTTGCAGATGCCTGGTGCTGAAACTCATTTTTCTGAGAACTAATAAAGACCTTAGAAGCCCAAGATTCTTATAATGCGTTCAGAAAAGACAAGAAGTAACTGTAACAGTATTAGGGACGCTCTCTGTTGGTACATTTTCATGTTAATGGCTAAAGAATCAATATGGTCATCCTTCCAGTCATTGAACTGACAACATCTGCCTCCACAGGGAATAAAAAAAGAAATATCTGTAATACAAGGAGATCCTGAAATATCAAGGTCATTGTGCATCTAACAGCACACAATGCAGTACTCTAGCATTCTCTTTATTTTGCAAAGTCATTCAAATTATACAGTCCAGAAACTTGATTTTCACTAACAGTTGCTTTGTACTTGAAAAATGATTGTAACTTGGAAGAGATACAAGGAGTGTACAGCCTCAGTACAAGGCAATGAGAACATTTTTAGCAAAGCAAGTACACTGTGTTGCTCACAAATAGGCCAGCACATTGGGCTAAGAATACACTGTCAGTTTACTAAGTTACTGCACAAAGCCCTATTGCTTATTATTTTCAACAGTGCTGGGGTGTTCATGCTGTGTGAAAGAAACCAAACAATAAAAAAGTTTAACAGATGCTGAGAGTGCTTCATGATGTGGCGCTGTACTACTACAGCAAGCATGACTTATTTATATTAGTGCCCTCACACACTGCAGAAAAGCTGAATTCCTGCCCTACTCATTTATTTCAGCCTTGCAATTTTGTTTGTGCCATCAAGCGGTGATGCACTTCAGTGCTGCTTTCACACACCCTATCTTTTCAAGGGAAGTAATGCAGCAAACCTGAGAGCAAACAGAACCACCCCGTGCTGGTCTGCATTCTTTTCCCTAGGTTGGTAGAGGGGAGTTCACCGCTTTGGGGACAGTCACAAATGAGGAAGATGTTGAAGGAAATTTTGTTGGATCACAGAAGAGAAAGTGTTGTAGAAGTAACATACCACGAAGAAGAGCTCTGCTCTGCTCTTCCTCATAGTATAGAGGGAAAGCCAGCTCAGCAGATCAGTTCCCATTCTTTGCTGATCACAAGTGCCATTTCATACTCTGTGGCTTTCTTATGGGCCAGTCCAATTCCTGGTACTCCCAGAAGCCATCCTTGTGCAAGACACTATTTTTTTCTCCTCCCCATTCTCCCCTGATATGTAAAACAGAAAGAAGAGACCCTTCCTTTCTCCACCTTTACCTGACCTAATGAGAAAGCACCTTGTAATGATCTACACATCCTACACTTCCTATCTCACTTCTTTTAGAACTAGAGAGAAATATGAGTCTGCAGGCTCATATACTTCCATCAGGAAGGGAGAGTGCCAGATTTCTTCTCATCCACTTAAAATCCTATGAAGTCCCAAAGCAAAATGTAAAAAGAAACTTAAAATTAAAAAGAGACTTAAAATTAATAAATACAGTAGGAAATATCTCTGCAAACCAAGAAGAAGCTCCGTCAATGGAATGAATCCAAAGCAACTCCGCATTTTACACAAGTCATACAGGGCTGAGAAGCATCATAGCAATGCCATGTTTTTTTCTTCCCAGGCACTTTTTTTCAGCTACAGTGCATAATGATCAAATGGATTCCAGGCAGGCTTAGCTTGGAAACTGGAAGGCTGTCACCCAAAACTCTCCCTTTGTTTGTCATTTCAAGCCACAGGCCTTGGGGAAAATCATCTGCATTTTAAATGGACCCAGAAGCATTGCTCATACGTCATTGTCAAAGAAAAGAATCCTGGAAAAGTAATTGTTATTGACAGAAATTTCCTTTTAAACATGAACAGAACTTTATTTTTCCTTCTCTTTGCCTGCCATTTTAGCCTTCACCTTTTTTAGTATAAATCCTTTAAAAATTTCATGTGTAAACCTACCAGTCCTATAGGAAATACCTCACACATTCACCACCTACACCCAAAACCACACGGAACACATTGTTTTTGTGTCGAAATAAAAAACTCAAGTAGTATGTGTACTATAAGAAATTGATTATTAAAAGCAATAATAGGACAGGTTAAAAAAATTAGACATGACAACTGTAACAGAGCATAGTCTAAGGCTGAGGCAGAATCTTACACAAGCAGAAAATTGGTTTGCAGACTCCCTGAAAAAAAACCCACATTCAGCCCCTATTCTATTTTAATTTTTATTGACTTTCCCCTGTCTTTTATTTGAACTAATTTAACTTGATTGCTTTGATGCTAAAATTAATTCTTCTAAATTAAGCTCTCTCCACCTCCACATGAATTCATATTTCATGCACAGCATTTTTTGTTCAGGATTTGCACAGAGCTCTTACACCACTAGTGCATGTCTGATGATGGCCCCAAAACAGACCTAAATGATCAGACATGGAAAACTACAGTACAGAACCACAGTCAAACATCAAGGCTGAACAGGAGACTTCAATGATATTTTAATATCGTATCTGGTTTCATGTTATACCATATTCAGCTTTTATTTCTGTTCACTCCAATGTTACAAGTTCACCTTTTTCTTAACCCTTAAGCTTAGTAATAAGACTAGATCTGGAAGGCGAGATATTTTGGGTAGAAGTACATACTACATAGCTATTTAGGAAGAATCAGGGTATCACGTGGGCAACCTCCCTCTTCCAACAACTGAAGGGAGAAAATTCACTATTCAATAGTTTCAGGGTAGCTACTGCACTGCTGAAAACCACATTCAAGCACAGAAAGCTCAGCTTCACAAAATCTCTTTCTAACAAGAACTATCACATAGCACTCACCACATAGCAGCTAGGATGTAGTTTATCCTTTACTGGCCTAGCTATTTTGACAGTTTTTAGTGTTGAGTAATAAATGACAAGATGAATTTCTGATACAACAAGCAGTTCTGCCCGCTGTTATCAGTCTCTTATCACCAAATGTTCTTCCTCCTTTTGATGAATTTAAGGCACCTTAGAAAGTAAAACTTAAGCAACAAGCCTTATTCATTAAAAGAAAAAACAGTATCATCAAAGAGTTGCAAAATCCTAGATAAACTTTATAAATTTCAAAATAATGTATGAATGGATAAGCAGTTTACCACAGCATGAAAGAAATGCTTTGCTTATACATAAATAGACGTAAGAGCCATCACAAAAGAAATAGCATTACAACAGATAAGGAGCCTATGGCAAAGTTTGAAGCAATTTATTGGTATTCCTGGTATCACAATAGTTTAAACAACTACTGGTCTTCCTGAAAAATACCTGAATTATTTATCAGTCCTTCCATCCATAGGCTCTTCCAACCTTCTGCCACCAAGTTACACCAAGCAGCCCTGAACCCTTCTAGAAACATTTGCAAAGCACAAAGCAGGAATCCTTCAGACAACTTGATTAATTTAGCATCTCACAGGCTCACCTTAAATGCCTCAAACCTTTATTCTAATTAGCTCATAACCAGACTGAGAAAGCAAAGCCAAGGCTCAAACAACATATACTCAGTATACTCTCTATCCCTGGGAAAACTCTTCAAGGCTGTTAAACGTGTTTCCTAAAAAGCTCCTCTAGTCATGTAGATTCAAAGTACTTCAGAACTACACATTCCCTGGCAGAATTCCAATGGAACTTCACTTCTAAGAAGAACGCGAACTAGTCTGTGTCAGTTTGGCTGAACATTCTCTGTATGCCCAACCTGAAATAAGATGACATCAGTCACAGGCCTTATCTAGCTAGAAGTTTAAGACCTTACCATTTAAAAATCCAGTATCAACACGATTCCTTGTTCCAGGTTAAAGGGAAGGTCACCAGCTAGCTCACTAGAAATGGACATTTGGGGATCCTCAGAATGACTTGTTGATGACAGAACACTGCTACCATGAAAAGGTGGTGATATCTGCTTTAGTTTCATGAAGAAAGTAAATTTATCACATTCAGTTTTATTTCAAATGCAAACTATGAATAAAGCAATCCCCGGTTTTGACTTAACACAATGATGAGGTGAACTGCAAAGAAGGAAACCAAATAAACAGATTTCTGAATACGGTACTTGTATTTACCTCCTTTTCCCAGGATAATAGCTACCCACCACCCTTCACCTCTCCCATTCCTTTTAAAAAAAGACGGTCAGGAAAAAAACCAGTCTTCTTCTCACAGACATGAAGAATATATACTATTTTCACCATAAAGCTGAAATTCACTCAAAGAGCAACAATTAAGAAGAAAACGTCGTGTCATGATAATAACAATAATAAAAAGCCCAACATCTGCCCAAAGTATTGACTGTAAAGAACACAGCTCTCTGTGACAAATACTTCTGGACTTACAATTGAAATGATTGGTTTTGAATACAAATGTCACTAACACTGTATAGAAAGTATCACAGGCTGAGAAAATACACAATACAGGGAATGATGAAGTGAGCTGTTGCTATAGTGATTCTGATAAGATTCTCTCAAGTGCCTTTCCTTGTCCCCATGCAACCATAATAAAGCCTAATTTAAAACCAACTCTTCCATTATTTATTTCTTTTTCTGGTATCCTGGCATACAAAACTAGACAAATTAAAAACCATACAAGATACTACATTTCTTGCTTCAGGGCATTTTTTTTAATCTCAGCAATTTCTCAGTGCATCAGGATAAAACTTGCTGTTTCAAAGCTCAACAAAGGGTCAGTTCTGCTGGATTCTTTCACTTGGATCTCGGAAAACTGATTAACATAAGGCTGTAAAAAAAGGTACATATGAGTGAAGCACTGATTTGATTGTTACCATTTTACTAACTCGGCTATGCCTGTCATTACTCCAATAAATTCAACCTGTCTGAAAGCTAGTAAACACATTATCAACTTATTTCTCAAAATGAAAAGGAACTGTTTTGCGAAAGCCTGCTTGCAATTTCTAGCTACTTGTTATCACCTTTGTATCCTGGTCACTTTGCAAACGATTGCCCACTAAAGGCTGCCAGAAAGTCAGTTTCCAGCAGAAAGGTAGTTCCCAATAGCTGTATTTCAGAAGTAAGTTTAAAATCTTTTGTGTACCAAATAGTACTTATGTCATGGACTTTCTTCAACCACAGATAACTATAATTTTATGTCATTTGAGGGATTAAATTGCTTTAAAGCTCATTAGGTTTGATTTTTTTAAAATAAATACTACAGAGGTTTTAGAAAACCTCCATCTCTTAGCTACCAGCTACTGCAGGGGTGTCACAGTGAAGCTTGCTTTCCAGTAACCATTAACCAAGCTGGACACAGATGTAGCACCAAGGGCTTTCCATGCAGATGAAACAGGGACTCTAAGTTCTGTGACAGTTCAAACAGCGTCAGAGGGAACTGCATCGCACATTAAGCCTTTTAGCACTAAGCTTAAACTACGACAGAACACCCCTTTCACATTATATTAAATAGGCATACTTCATGCATATGCATAAAAATTGCTGCAAATAAAAGCAAATAATGACTTCTTGATTTTAAGCCAGGACAAAAACCTCAGCCTTTAACTAGACATTGCTATTACTGTACTTGCAAACAGCAACTTTTTAATAATGCCTAATATTCAGTGCAAATTCAACTTGGGGCAAAATTAATATAATTTTGTTAGAGACCTAATTCACTGAGAGCTGCAGTCTACATTGTAACCATGTTGCATTTTCCATTTATTTGACTCAAATTCATTATGGTTCACAAAATAGCTCCCAGAAATACATCACACATTAGCTTCAAACTACTGTAACAGTATACCGACTGACATAACCCTTGACACTTTTCAGTTTGATCACAGTTGAACTTCCACAGGTCATAAATGATGTATTTCTATCTTGAGTATCTCAAAGGCTGCAATAAAGAAGCGTGCAAGTTGTACAAGCCAAACTGTTTATTCTGCAGAATTACTCAGTTTCACACCACATGCAACCAGAGCTTCACAAACTGGATTTGCACAGTTCAGGTTTCACCTTTTCAGATCTGCTGCCACCCGCACATAGTTGAAGTTAGCCTAATTTTGACCTAATACCTGTACTCTTTCCATTCTTCACTGCTACATTCTGATGTCCTTGTATTTTGCTCTTCTTCTGCACCTCATGAGTGAAAGGGAGGCAGAGCTACCTAAGCAGTCAAGGTCAACAAGTAAGGTTTTCATATTAAATGTAAACACCTACAAAGAGGACAAAACCCCTGATACCTGCAGTTTCAGCCACAGCCACTGTCAAAAAGCAAGTCATTTCCAAAAGGTCAACCATTGGTGCACAGGCAGATCTCGGCTACTAGGCAGTTTATTCTGTTTACTTTCCGTGTCATGTCTCAATGAGCAACACTTACTGGTATTTCTTTTTTTTCTTCCAACCATGCATTTTCCTAATAAAAACATTTCTAGCAATGAGTAACAAGAAATGCTCAAGTCCTTTACACATTTTTAACTGTTCCCTAACCACAGTACCTAATCAAAGTACTTCTGAGGCATCTAGTTAGCATATCTCTTAGCATATCTAACTTCTTCTGAGACCAGTGAGACCGAAATGTCCTTACCTCATTGCATATGTTGATCCCAAGGAACAGCACGTAAATCAAGGATAAACATGGCAAACCTGACTCAAGCATTTTGTAAGGCAGTTTTAAATTTGTGGGCTCTTACCAGCTATATGATTGTTTTATTCTTTTCAGGAAAAGACTGTGCCATCGGATCTGTTATTTAAAGAGAGAGACAGCAGGTACCTCTCTTTAAGTACTGCATGTGCTGTAGGACAAATATTCCCTTGTGTAGGTAGCTACAAGCTGCACAGGAAAATGAGGTCGTCCTACCAAAAACAGGTAGAGGATTTCATAATGCAAAAGGTATTTTGTAGTTTCTCCCCTTTTGAGACACGAACACATCCAAGATTGCTAGTTATAAATATAGGAGTCACAGCACCAAGCCTGACAGAGTCCAATATGCATTTGGACAATGCTCTCAGGCACATGGTGTCAGGCACATGTCCATGGCAGAGCCAGGAGTTGGGCTCAGTGATCCTGATGGGTCCCTTCCAACTCAGCATATTCTATGATAATTCACTAATGCTTTTGGTTTGCTAATGACTGGTCCACAATGCAAGACCAGGATGACCTGCTACTTTGCCCTGTTACAGTGGCCTACTCAGACCTTGTATTCAGGCTCCAAACTGACATTTACAAGCGCCAGTTCTCCAAGACACAGTATAGAGCCCTTATACATGTCATGTTACCCACTGCACAGGAGAAGAGAGGAGACAGAAGAGCAGGAGAAATACTACAACTATGTGCATTTATGTACTGCACGCGTTTCAGCCTGGCTTTATTTCTCCCATGAATCATTACTTTCAAAACAATACAATAGCATCTTACGTAAGATGAACCTGCTGCTTTATGACTTAATCTGGACAAGGAAAACTGCAAAAAGAAGTAAACACTGCAGGACAGTAACTTCAATGAAGACAAAAAAAAGAAATCCTTTTTGGTGAAGCGGACTGCACCACTCCAGCTGCACATGCTCTGCTGTCATGCTCTCACAGTAGCTGCTGTACCTTGTC
The DNA here is from genome assembly GCA_013397755.1 of Cnemophilus loriae. Taxonomy (NCBI): domain Eukaryota; kingdom Metazoa; phylum Chordata; class Aves; order Passeriformes; family Corvidae; genus Cnemophilus; species Cnemophilus loriae. The sequence goes on from VZTF01009449.1 coordinate 99,861, forward strand.
CACCCCCAGTCAGACACACCAGCAGCCAGTCTGGTTTGTCAACTTTGGCACAGGCAGTGTAGACAAGGGGGAGGGAGATGGTGTCCATTTTACACCCAGCTGTCTGCTGCCAGAGGCCATCTATTTAGCTTGTAGCTTGATTTAGTCCAGCTCTGCTCACTCCCTAGTGGAACTCTGAAGAAAGGAGTATTTTTCCCCTTTAAAAAATGGAAACAGTAGTTACAGAGGAGAGAGCAGAATTAAACAAATGACAATGTAAAGAGGATCATCATAAAGTTGACTTTAGAGATTAAAGGTAGCTTTATATCCACACCAATTCTTGAAAAAAATGTATTACTCATAACGGTGGAAATCTGCTTGCAAATCCAGTTGCCAAAATTTATATGCTTTCAGCCTGACAACTTCTAGACTGAAGAGAGTGGGGTGGGGGTAGAAAATAACCAAAATCCCTGTTCACTTTCCAGCAAGAGAAAGGAATGTTTATTGTGTCTACATTCACAGCTGAGCAAACAGGCATTTCTATCAGCTGCTCTCTTGTAATATCCCTTTCCAATTTTAACAACAAACCCAAGAAAGCATTCTTTGTTGCTGCGTTGCTGCTTAAATGCCCCCTCCACTAGATCCTGGGTCTAATCCTCACCTGGTCCAAAGAGAAAACACAAAGTTCCCCCAAGCTACCAGGGACCTGCCTCAGTCAGCTGAGGACCTGGCACACCACACATGCACATGATCATTAATTAGATGAAAGCTTGGAGGCAAGGACAATCCGAGCACTTTTCAAGGATGTGCAGTCCAGCATCCCATAGAGGTGCACCAGTCGTAAAGATGGAAACCAACTGCCAAAAGCAGCCACAGTGTTATTCCTGAAACGACCAACTCCACATTTAATTGAGTCCCTCAGGCTTTCAAACTGATGTAGCAAAGGGAAGACAGAGAGGCAGCTGAAAAGTCTGGGGACACTCTCCTTCAGGGACAGGGGCACATCGGAATTTTAGGAAATAGGTAAGAGGATATAATCAGCTGACAAGAGAGGCTCGGACTTCTATCCAAGCTTTTCCAAAACCCATACTGTTCTTCCACACCACAATGCCCTCCACAAAAAAACCCAAAAGAAAGATAAGGAAGGCATTATTCAGGGATCAGTCAACCTAACTAGGAACCAAGGATTTAACAAGTAAATCTCAGAAACAGAAAGAGGCAACAGGGACTACGGGAGAAGGAACAGCTGCAGGTAGCTGAGCAGAGTGCTGGTACAGAGAAGTACAGAAAATGCACCTGAACTGATTCCAGCAGACAATATAGACACGTTATCTGGAGCATGCAGCTTTAAAAATAGCTCACTATTAAAGCAGCATTTAAACAACAAAAAAACCCCCAACCAACCAAGCAAACAACTGACCAAGCAACCAACGTAGCAACCAACCAAAGAAAAAGCAAGCACCTTGAATGACCATTTTGGTTCAGTTTGGGTTTTTTTTTCATTTTGCTACTGAGCATCTTATATTCAGAAATTTTCACCTTCATTTCCCTTTTCTGGTAAACAATAAGAGTAATAACCATGACCTTTGCTTATCTACTGATTCAATACTCCTCTATTCAATTACAGCAAAGCATTGTTTTGCAGGTCTGTCTGCAATCAAGCTTCTGCCCTTAGGGAGAACACTTTTTCACAGGCACAAATGTACATGCAGAAATAAGCAGATATATAAGCTGAATAAATGTATCTACTTATTTTCGTTTGTGTTCTGCACTCTAATATTTTTGAACATTTCTGAAGATGGAATTACTTAGAAAAAAATGGAACCATTGGAATAGAGTAACATAACTCACTTTTCGAATTTCTTTATTACTGAGGCCAAAAAGAAATCTACAGTCTGCTGGATATAAGCACATAATTTTCAAAATGTCTTGATAACTGAATGTTGACTTAACATTTTCAGTCCTACGAAAGCATAAACATCACTTTTTTTAAATAAAAAGGCAGCTACTTAAAAATTAACAAGCCAAATCATTTACAAGCTAAAGAAAGACGCATGCTAATGTACATCTACCTCCTCCCCATCTTAATAATTTTGATTTGGTTATAAAATAATTTTTGTCTAAAATGGAGTATAACAGAACAAAGTAAGAGCAGATCTATAACTGTGGTGCGTTACTCCATCTCTTAACATAGGCATCCAAAATGTTCTTTCCGTTTCCAAAGGCTTTCACCTTCTGGAACTTGTATCACACCTGCTATCTGTTGCTACATACTGTGCAACGTGGATCAAACCCACAGACAGTCGGAGCACAATAGATTATACTGGATCCTCTCTACTGGATCATATAACTAAGCTGAACGTCTTCACTGTTACCAACAAAGCACAGAACACTTTTCTTGACTACTATGAAGTCCAGTTAAATGCGGTAATCTCTTTTTTATGTGCTTGATCAGACCATATTCATCTTAAAAGCCTGTGAAATAAACCAAGATTTTATGTAACAGTGATTTAAAACTAAGGTCATATGGACTTTTCATTATATATAATCAGATGAAGGGATGTCCTCACTGAAATAGTGCACAAGCCTCGTATTTCATACGTTGGCTTAGCTAGGACAGGAAAAAATATCTTAATGCCTTTGTCCTTCTCTCCATCAGTCTACCCTACAAACTAGCACATGACTTGCCATCATTCAACGATACTGGCAGTTTTCTTAACAAGTGTGGTGCAGAATAGGAATTCTCAGGTAGTGGACTTTGGTCCCAGGCCTACTTCCACGTAACCTGCAAGAGCACATACTATTTCCATGGCAGAAAACCAAAAATGTCATGAAACTGCTTGTATAGGTCTTACTAGCACTCACATTAGTCTCCTGAAAAAATCTTTCCTCAAACATTGTGAAAAAAAACCCAAAAAAACCCCCAAACAAACAAACAAACAAACCAAACAAAAACAAACAAACAAAAAACCCAAACAAACAAACAAACAAAACCCCCAGAAAACCAGATAGACATCCCTTTCCATGTTAAATTACCATGTGATATGCCCTGGAGTGTTTCAAAATATTTCACATTCTTAGTGGATGTCCAGTGGATGCCCACTTTCTTATAAGCCTTCCTTTTGTTACATGTAAGAGAGAACAATTATAAGAAAAAATACAAAGTAAATCCTGGTAAGTGGATCAACTTTACAGCACATACATTTAACCCAAGATGTATTTTCAACGTAACAGCTGTGGCAAGCTATGCAACTCCTATTTCTCAGACTAAAGACATTTGAAAGCCGACACTATTTACTGCATATCTTCACTCTCCAGCTCCTAACTTAATTTTTTCCATAATAAAATTAACACAATACAGGCTCTAAATACTCATCCTGTTCTTAAAAATCCATTTTCAATAAAATTCTTGTTCTCATCAGAAGCTCATCCACAGTTGCTTGCAGAGTCCATTTAAGACAGGAACACCCTGATTCACCCCTTGGAAAACCACCTTTAATGGCAACAAAATAACATCTCAACTTACCTCAAAAACTACCTTTATTCTTTCTTTTACTACTGATTACAGTAAAAGAATCTTGATCACTGACATTCTTAAGACATTTTCTGCCTCGTCTGGAAGCCTTTTGACTTTGTAGTTTGCCCTCTGTTTGCGACCTTCAAGCTGTGTAGCATTTTGAGTATTCTAGCTGCAGTAGTACGAAAACCTGAATTTCCCACAGTATAGGACAAATGCTCTCCCAGTTTTAGCCTATTTTATTATTTCATATGTGCTATGTAAAAACACATGAAGTTAAAATGGCCTAATATTTTCATATGAATGGCTACCACACAACCCAGTGCTACTAAGCACTACGATTCTGTAAATTACAGCTAACAAAAAAATCAACAGAATTCCCATTTGAAAAAAATAAACCAGCTCACAAACCCCACAAATAAAAATCTCTGTTAAATGTATCTATTTCCCCAAGAAACATATACTGCACAGCTAGCTTTACAAGAAGGATAACACAGACAGAACAAACAAACAGAAGGTTACTAGTTAAGCAACTGAAAACAGAATTTTTAATAACCATTGACCCTTCTACAGCTGCAAACATAATAAACTCCTTACTCTTCTACATTATGTTTCATTTAGCTCAAAAATCAGTAATATGTGACTCAAAACAGCAGGAAAGCATGCTTACCACATCTAAATTAAAACAGGAATAAAAACAAGCACCTACAAATATAAAAATCTTGACATACTGAGAATCTTATTTCACCAAATTAAAAAAAAAATTCCTATATTGCTAAGTTTTACACACAAAACATGTTCTAAATGCTTTTCATGTTGTATTTAATATACTCAATGTTTACATACTCATTAAAATGTGAACATTTGCAGAAAAGTAATACTTTTATTTAAGGTTCTTTGTCAAAGGCAGCCGTCCACATCAGGAAAATCATTCTGGTAAACACTTCTCTCTATTTTTTAAAAAGAAAATCAAATATAAAGAAATGTAAAGAAATATCTGTTACCATTGAAGTATCTACACAAGTCTCTTTGCTCAGTAAGAAAATGGTTCTAAATTGAGTACAATCCTTCCAAAGAAATGAAACTGGTTTGAAGAACTTGTTTTCTGCTGCCAGAAAACAATAATAAGGCTTTCTTTAAAAAGATAATTTAAATTATAAACACGAAACATTATTAAAATATTTTATTTGAATTAAGGTTTCTTACTTGCTGATTTAAACTGAGACCAAGTCAACAATTCAAGTAATTCTAATTCTAATCAACCTACCTGCAATAAGACAGCTCTGGTCTACAGGATGTCAAGATTATTCCATAACAAGTTGATAGTAACAAGTAGCTCATAGTTCATTTTTCTACTGTATTTATTTTGATCCAGAAAGGAAATACCTACTTGCACCACACAAAAGAATGATTTAGGTTGATGGATACAAAAATCATAAAGTTAACAGTTCCTAATTAAAGGACCGTGGCAGCTCTGGTAATGATTGTAAGCCTGATAAAAATTCATGGATTTATGCTGGGAGCTGCCACTTTCAACACAACTGAAAGAGAAAAGGTTGCTGTACCGTTTAACACCATTTAGGAAAGCTAAAGGATAGGGAACTCAATAGAAACATTAATTTCATATGCTTTTTTCTTCTGTTTAGATGGGATTGGAGACTGGCTTTGACTGCTGTTGCTGCTCAGGGGCTGTAGTGGAACCTGGAACTCCTTGCAGGGGAAGCCACATGGAGTTAATTCTCCAGTACACCTTTACAATTATTAGTCATATTAGTCATTAACTAAAGCTAGCAAAGGAACAGATCTTTGCTTGTGCTTGTTTTAAAATCTGAAGCTTATAAAAGGTTTTAGTCTGTCCTGGTCATTTGTATTCATACAAACAGCTCGTTCTCTACATTTCTGGCTGCATTTAACCTCTGTCTGGACTTTCACTATTTCTAAAACATAATGCAAGATCTGCCTTCTCACAGGCTTTTTGCTAATGCAGGGGTTTAGTAAAACAACTTCTGGAATGCCACTGGAGATAACAAAATTGACCTTTAAGGATGAGTATGGGTCAAACTCTGAGACAAAACTGCCTTTTCTCCTTCAACATATGAGTGCAACAGTTGAGATCAGGTCACACTATACTTCAGACTATTTCCAGTGGAAGCTACTAGACAGAAAGCTTTGAGCTGCTTGCAAGAAAGATGCTGGGTGAAAGATATGGAAATTCTGCTAATATTCTTTTCTTCCAAGATTTGTAATGAAAGCCTGTCTTCCAATACTAAATGAAAAACGTATCCACATGGAGTGTGGATCAAGTCACCTCTGTCAACTTCTGAATCTGACTGGCTTTGTCTTTCTACTGACTCCAGAAATATCGTGGATGAGGAGGAACACAGATTACCCCAAACACTGATACTGCATTCTGTTTGTAGAAGAATCCTTCTTTTCCTCTTGTTTTAAATATAAAGCTTTTAAAATCCAAATGTTTACCCTTCTAGAACTGGCAACACAAAAAAAAAAAAAAAGTGTTGATGAAAAGCTTTCCAACTTTTTGTGCTTTTATATGCAGTGCCTAGAAAATTCTTGACGAGTTTCTGCCAAGTTTAAAGAAAACTATATATAAGAAAGGACAGATGAACTATGAAAAGTAGATGACCGAAAAGGCATGTATTACAGGAAAAGATCTTTCTGAATGCTCTTCAGTGTTCTATCTTTATTGATGGTTCTCTCACACTTCACAGCATGTTACACTGAGCGCACCGAAATTTGATGTGGTTACAGGATAAGGCTTACTGAAATTTGGCTCTGGGTTCTGAAACACAGTTACTAATTGTTTTTACCGAAGATTCTGACAATTCAGACTGTGACAAACCATGGACAGAGGACGACAACAGAGAAACTGTGAAGATGAGAGGGAGAGTAAGAACGTGTGCCCCTCTGTGCAAAAATGAGACAATGCTGGAGCCAGAAGCAAGTGGAGTTCCTACAGCCAGAACACTTAACATCTGACAGCACTGGCTTGGATAGCGACAAATATTTCTTCACATAAAGCAGCACCACACACTGGCAACCACAGCGGAACAACACTGAACACTTGTATTTCTGTCATTCACATGAAAATCAGTAAATATTCTAAAGAGGTACATCTCTCTGGTGTTTCCCATCCTTGTGCCTTCCTACCTGCTGAAGAGCTGCCCAAATCTTTTGCAAATGAACTTATTTCAGAGCACTCAGCCTAGGCAGGTGTCCAAACTGGTAAAATATACCATTCTGCCTACAAAGTGTGTTTTTATTTTCAGATGCTTCCACCACTTCTCAATATCGTTTCAAACTATAACTGCTGCGTAACTTGAATAGCAGGCATATATTTCTGACTCATTTATTTTTATACTTTTTTTTTCACTCAAATACTTCTCTAGAGGCACTGAAAACCAAGACTTGATCAGTTAATGAACTCTATTTCACCTACAGCCTTAAGAGAATGAAAACATCTCAAAGAAAGAATTAAATATGTTATAGGATTGTTTCTACATCTCTTCCGTTTGTGCTGGAACGGGTTAATGGTATCCATTATGTACTGTAGATTTATATACAGAAACAAAGTACCATACTAGGTGAGAATGAATGCCATGCAAATATCATTCAGAAACACACTTTTTCTGGTCCATTGTGATAATTTATTATTAACAATACTTTAGAGTAACAACATTTTCAGACACTAAACTGCTTGACTGTTATGAAAGTAAAAGTGCAACTTCTGCACCAAAAGAACAGACATGCAAATATAGAGAATGCAGGTGAAACGTATTTTGCATGTAATGTTGCCCTAAGCAGTGGCACACAGGTATTATTAGGAAAAAGCACAATTTCCTATGTACAGAGATCACAGCCCCAAAATTATTTAAAGGCTGAAATCAGGCCTCAAAACTATTACTACCACCCAACCTAAACAATTCTATGGTTCTGTAAAAGATGGTACATGTAAGAATAACTTCTAATAATTTGCTATTGTCCCATTTTGCAATTACAATCAAGTATGGATCCCAGGTAATAAATCCTGAAGAAACAGCTCTGTTTTCAAAAAAAAAAAGTAATTACCAATCACAGAAAGGTAATAAAAAGATCTAGGCAGACTGTACAAGAATTTGCAGAGCATAGGCACATACAAACACATTCTCCAGACACTGTGTATACTTTTTTCTACACGGTGGGTCATGGGTTTAACGCAATTAAAAATTCTCTTGAGGAATCTCAACATAAAAAAAACTTCACCAATTCTTTTCACACACACTGAAAAATCTTTGTTGGCATAAAACCTACATACAAAATCAGCAGTTACCTCATCACAAAACCTCTCTTCATTATGCTAATGTTTCAGTCATATGAAAAACACCCTGATGTGTGAAATAGTGACATCTCAGTGAGACAGTACAAAGTACAGCGAACTGCAGATCTTTGATCTGGCTGAAAGTGCTCTGCATTCTGATGAGAATTTTTGTTGGGATCCTAGGAGATGAAAGGATTTTTTTAAAGTCTGACAGTTAAAAGAGGGGGGGAGGTATTCAGAAGAGAACAAAAAGAGGAGCACTCAAAGCAGATGACATCATGCCTCAAACTGGCCTTTACCATCTTACTGACATGTTCCACAATGTAGCATAACAGTTTCCACATAGCTATTCTTGAGAGCTCAAGATCCTCTGTGGAGACAGTATGGCTGGAGATCCACTGCTTTAAAAGGATAGAAAATTGAAACAGGTCTAAATATATTACACATATTTTATTTTGGGATCCTAAATGCATTATGGTAATGCTCCAGAATACTTTTTGAAACTATGTTCTGCCTCACATAATAAAAGGAAAGTCTGCAGCGTACAAAGCTAACAATTACAAGTTCTGTCACATCCATCTCCAGGAAAACCCCACACTGCAAGCATGGAAATGCCATTACTTCCCTCTGATTCTTCCCACAGGCAGTCTGCCTTTCTTACCAGGAACATCTTCCAACCTTGTAGGTGCCTTGGAATTAATAACCCTTCACCTCAGGTTGCCAGAGGCTCCAAACATCGGGGAGAGATATCAAATTCCCGCAATAAACATTGGGGAGAGATATCAAATTCCCCTCTTTATACACTACAAGCAGCTAAGGGAAAAAACACAGGACTTTGGGAGCATTCTCATTATTTATGTTCAGGAAAATGCACATACAGTCAATTTACCAGGCCATGCACACAGCATTTGTTTGCAATGGATTTGTATACCTCAAAAGACATAAAACCAGTTTTTCTTCAATACTGCCTTTCTCCTGTTTAGAAGTCTAATCTTAAATTTAAAAAAAAAAGTGCTTGGAACTTTCTCATTAAGGCAGAAAAAGAGATTTCTTGTCAAAGCTTCTCTGCTTCTTGTCTTTCCCTCTCTACCACCCTCATTTATGTTTCATGGTGTGGCCATTTACACAGGACACTTTTCTGTGCCAAACATCTTCCCAGCTGCAAAGACATATCTTTATAAAAACGTCTTTCATTTTATCTCTGGCCTAAGTGCAAAATGTAAAGACCAAGTAAAGAGTCTTGCAAATACCCACCACATCTCCTGTATCCTGAAGCTAGAACACTTTTTTTCACTTGGCAGAGAAAATGCTGATATAATTAGGATTTTTACATGAATTACAGACCTCTCTACGCTGTTTCACTACCTGCATACAGGTTCATTTTGAGAATAGTTTCATGGATCAATGCTGAAATGAGGTCTCCTTGAAAACTGATGCTAACATCACCAAAAGACTAAGCATTCTGCAACACCAAAACAAAGCAGCATCACAGGGACACACAAAAGAAAAACTGCAGCCAGAACATGTCTGACAAGCCATGTGACACATCAGTACTTTTCTATTCTCTTCATACAGACTACTAAAATCTGTATCAATGACAAATGAGTATATTTGATATGCACATAGCTATACTCTCACCAGCCACAGTGGCATTTTATCCTAGGAAAACAGTAAATAACCATGATTGGTTTTGAACTGTAACTCTCTCCACTACCATGTATTCCTAAGGATAGAAATCCTGTATTTTTATCTGATGTACTTACCGGGCACAGATTAAGACTAAGACGGATATTTACATGTTAGAGATTCCCATAATATTTTCTCCCTCTGACTATGGACCATTTTTCATGCTTCTAAATTTCTGTCATTCTTTCTGAAATTCTTTTTTTAAGAAGAAAGAACCTGTAAGACACGTCACAGACACCTAACTATCTGGATTTTATCTGTACCATTTTGAGACTTAGCAATTAAAACCACCACACTTTCCTTTGCGTGTCAGGGAAGCCAAAGGTCTCTTGGAATCCCTGACCCTAGAGGGCCTGAATCTATCAGAGAGGACTTAAGTACATGTGGCATAATATAACACATTCAAGAATGTTACTAAAAGATACTAGATGGCTTGCATTAAACTGGCTCTACCTCCTCCTTTTTCATCTCTGCTGTCACAGGATGGAAAACTGATTTCTGATCACAGATTCTGATACGACTAATGAAATCTTGATCAAAAGGAATGAAAACTCCACTAAGCTTCCCTCTGTGAGAGACTCTTCTTCCTACTTTTATTTTTAAACTACAGGATATTGCTAGTATTAACCAACGGGGTTTCTACTGTTTCCATCTTGAAGTTCCGAGGTTCAGATACTGTCCCGATAGTACCACAGAATAAGAGACATCTGAAGTCTAAAGCAGTCACGTACATAAAACTGCGCATATACTTCTGCGATCCAGAAAACACCTTAACTAAAAATAACCCATTCATTATTATTTACAAATAACAAGCTGACATTATTTGTAAGGATGCTCTCTCATGCACTTTGATGGGATGTGTTACTTTCTCCATCACAAAACTTAGTTCTCAAAATGTGTGTGAAACCATCATAAAAGAACTAATTTTTTCTAGTGATCAGCAAGGATTGCTACCCTCTTAAAGTCAATATTGAGAGGTATTGACTTGAAGCAAGCAAGCATTCAACCTGACACTACCCAAAAAGGTACCCTGTACAATTCAATCAACACAAATATAGTTGCCGAAAACCCTAACAACCCATACATAATGGGAACTATATAGCTTCTCTGGGAAACATAAAGGTACTAAGGGGATAATATATTTCATTCAGCCTTGACTTGATCATTAGCACAGGATGCCCATTTTCATTTTTACATGTTCTAGGGAAACAAGCTTCCTCGAGTCCTACACTTAGACATGCAAATATTGTGTAGCCAATTCAGATAAATAATGACTCAGAGAACAAAAAAAAGTATCAGATATGAACAAACATGATTCCTTACAATTTCAGCATCTCTAGCATAAACCACAGCTGGAGGATGCATTAGCTGCTAGTTCAGCATCTCAGATTAACATGCTTGACAGAAGACAATGCCAGAGGTCCAGAGACGGGCAGTCATAACCATGGGGAAGTTGCCAAGAAAGCCCTTGGCTGTGAGTTGTAAGACAAGTAGATGTGCGTGGTTTGCAAGAGAGAAATCAAAGCCAAGAAGCTGGAAAGGGTCAGTCTTCAAAGGACAAGACTTCATGGTATTTGCTCGTATGACTCAAAGTTCATGTTGGGGGGAAAAGATGCTTACTTGTAAAGGTAGTATTCGGCTTGATCCACTTCTTCTCGTGAAGAAATGTTGTCAACAAACTGATTAAAAAATAAGAAATAAAAGCTTAAAAAGGGAGCACTCACACGAAGCATATTAGAAGAAAATGCAGTAACAAAATACATTTGTCTGGCATATTTAGCTGTCTGACAGTACTGGAATTCTTCACATCTTTGCTTGCTCCTAACTCTAGTTTCTTCTAGACTGCTAAAACTCAAATCTTTTTAAACTGAGACCACTCTCGTCCTTAATTCTGAGAAATTTTATGCATCTTGAAGACCATCTGAGGATTCAATACCTATAGCTCAGAAGATTCAATACCTATAGCTCAGTACCCTGTATTTTTGCTAAATCTTTTGCTCTTTTGTTCCTCTAAATCTTTTGCTCTTTAATCACACCCTTTATTTTAAGCATACATTCAGTTCCTTACATTTTTTGCCACAATTTTGAGTGAGTCTTGACACGCCTCATTTCTTTTTCTAAAAAATGTTCTTTTCCCTATAGTTTGCCTGTTGTGCCTATTCATATTATGTATTCTGAAGCACAGGGACAGTAACATTTTGTATTTCACTATACTTATAAATAATGGTAAGAAAAAGATCACCCCCCATGCTGTAAAGCACAACTGTCCTCTCATTTACAATCCTGTCTTCTTACAAAACTCCCAGTGCTATCAATTACTTAAACAGAAGCCAAGTTTTCAACGAGACTTTGTCTTATGGTAAGAGTGAATCCTGTTTGCCTGTACGTTTTACTAACATAAGCATAAACGTGCTGGAACACTACAGCATCTTCACAATATAATACCTTTAGTTCAGAATAAACAAACATGTTCTCAAGGTCAGTACTTCTCTTTACCCTAAGCCTAAGCTAAGAATAGTAATTTCAGCTGACTGGTATTTGGTCTCCCATTTTTTAAATCTCTTTGCATACTGTATACATAGAGATCTCATCTTCTGAGCATGGCATTAGCATGCCTGAGTGGTTTGCCTACATTTCAGAAAATAAGAATTTGATGTTAGCTCCAGATATTGGAAAGTGGGGTTGTTTGACAATCTGAAAATGCCATTTCCCCAGGGAGGTCAGCACAAAGCAGGAAAGGAATAAATCTGATTCATAAAAAGGAGAGGAGCACCCATTTCCCTTGTGGACACTGTCTCAGAAGCAATGGTCAAGAATGCTTGAGTTGTATAAATGCTTGCTCTTGTAACTGAACAAAGCGTTCTGTGACTCCTTTGTTAGTGGTGCAAATTATCCTAATTAGCAATATTACTAATTAGGGATATTGCTGAGGTAACTCTGCTTCTCTAGATAATTTTGAATTCTGAAATTAGTTTGTTGTTTTGTTCTTTAAACAAATGATATATTTATTCTCCTTCTTCATTACAAACACACATTTACACAGGGAATTTAAAAATGCATATCTCTGCTTTTCCTCCCCCTTTCCAGAGGACGGAACTGGTTACTAATTCCAGTAAAAATAATGGCTTTGCTTAACCTATGTCAGCATTTGTTCTGCCTCAGTCTGCTGCAATGAAAGAAAGCTATAAAAGCAAAATATGTCCATCTCCGCCTCACTCTGAAAGAAGCCTGGAACTGGAGGAAGACAGACAGTGCAGTGTACTAATTCAGTGCATTCCCTTAGCAGCCTGGGTCCTTATACATTGCCTGAGGAGGCTTTAAAGCTCTCACAAAGACAGAAAGCACAGGAAGGCAGGGAACACATATTAGGGAAATACACAACCCAGTCACAGTGAGGCCCAATTTTACCGAGAAAAAAAAAATCTGTTTTGAAGACACTATGGTTTGGGTACTAACTAATGAGTACAAAGTATCAACAGAACAGCTTTATACAGCAATTTAATAGTACAACAGGCCGTTTATGATCCCAGAACTCCCAACAGAGATGGTATCACTTATTGCCTCTCAGCTCACTTGATTGCACAAGCATTTCACAGTCACTTCTACCAGTTTATGATTAGGATTTATTTCCTTACCCGGGCTACTGTCAAAGAGCTGACAGGCAGTTTTCTTTCATAGGTTCTGTCCATTAAGTGGGCTAAGTCAGCTAGAAAAAGCAGAAAAAGCGTGTGTTTAATCAACTGGCATAACAGGAAAATCTGCAGAGGCATCATATAGCCTAGAATAGAACCTATGTCCGTTAAATCAAATTCTGGGTTTTTAACATACCATTTTAAATTTGTATGGACACAGTACTTTTTAAACACTTTAACAGAAAATAATACATGAGAAAGTTCTCAACATGATGATCCTAACTTATTACAAAAGAGGTGGAAAAGCAAACTACTCCATAATGTGCTGGATGAAATTTGTATAATTGATACAAGTCATCTAAAACAAAAAATTAGCAGATGTTCTCAAAACTCCCACTTGCTTTCAAGCCTAGCATATGCTGGACAGTGCTTTAGGCATGGATTTTTATTTTACAGTAAAACAATGAGACACAGAAACATGCAGTACCATACTGATAAATCTTACAGTCACAAACAGCAATCCAAAGGAATCCTGTTAATCAAATGGGGCACTGTGCCACTAACTAAGTAGCTTTATGGCATTCTGCTTCAGCAGTTGCATAACAATATTAACCCGACCATGCAGGAACTTAAACTTCTGACTGTAGAACAGGTAGCCAGCCATTGCATTTAATGAATTTAATTGGAAGTTAAATTACTTTAATTTGGAGTTTTAGCTTTGTTCTGTTCCTGGAAAATAAAGATGAGTCAGAAAGAGTAAGCTGTTCAACATATGCTTTATGTCATCTGTTTGACCATGAACCGATGATATCAAATCCATAAGCTTTAGAGACTTCAATCATACTCTTTCTTGCTATTCTCCATCTTGAGGACCAGGAATCTAACACGTTCCCTCTGCAACATTTAGAACTTGCTTCATCCTTCGCAACTATTACTCAGTGAGTCGCTCCTTTGACACCTCTCAGTAAGGCCCGCTAGCCATCCTTGAGGAGCTGACGGGTTGGCTCGTTTTACAATTGATTTTCCAAAAAGTTCAACCTGCCTCCACACCTGTCAATGGTGGTAAGCAGAAATTGCAGCACCACATCAGAACTGACGAAGCCTTCTATTCTTGCAAAGTTGTCAGGGGCAGGAAACAGCACTGCATCAGTAACATGTTCTGTCTCTGAGGGATGCTGTCCACAAAACAAATGATATCACTACCTATTACTTTAAAAACACCTGTATCGCAGTGAACATTGGAAGGCACAGTTTTAACAGTACAAATGACATTCATTGCTACTCTGACTTTATAGGTAATCTGTCAAATTACAGCACATGGATGAAGTTTTCAGTAAAATGACAGGGCCCTGACTTGCAATAAAACAGTTGACTTCCAGTCTGTATAATGCTGCTGTCTGCCACACACCAGTATTCCTTGTTTACATAACAACTTTCTTCCTGATGAGTTCTTCAAAACACAAAATGAGCACTTATCTTCCGGCTGAGGGAAGCCAAACTTTTCATGACCATGAAAGCAAAGGGAAATTTGTGGCAAAGTTAGTAAGGCCAGTACCAGCTCCCACAAAAGACAGTGCGAGATGCTGAGGTGATGTGGGCTATCAAGGCCACGCTATACAAGATAACCATTAAAAAAACAGACCAAATTTTTTAATGGTAAAGAAATTTATATGGGAATATCCTTACAAGAAGTGCCTGAATTTGACTCTGTATTACCCATCTCTCCAGAACTCACAAAGGTCACGATGAAGCACATGGGTAAAGGCATAGGGAGCATTCCCAGTAGTGCTAGAAGCTGGAGAGAAGAGATGCTGCGACCAGCTCATTTAGATCAAAGCACTGGATAGGTCCTTGCCTGAATGAAGTCAACTGTCATCCACCACTCTTAACCTCCATTTTGAGACAGCTGGAAAGAAGTGTTTGCTCCAAAATCTGCTATGTTTGATGATATAGCAATGTGGACCTGAGACTCAAGAGTTCATTTATCTATTCCAGAACTGTTTTTGTTATGCATCACCCTCCTGAAACTAGGTGATCTCTCATGACCCTTTTGGGCCACAGTCAAGCCCTGAGCTTGGCATTTCGTTTGTCTAGGTGCTCAGGAAGATGAAGAACCCACTCTAGAAAACACTGACTACTTCAGTAGAATATAAACCAAATGAATACAATGAATACATGATCACAAGACTGCTAGCCACTATACAACAGCATCTTCTGAGAGAGTTCACATATAGAATTTTAATGACTGACCTTTATTGCTGTCTACAAAGCTGAAACTCTCCATCAGATCTACAGTATGGAAAGCACTTATCTATGAACTCCATACAAACATTAAACACTTATCTATCATCTCCAGTGTAAGAGTCACAACAAAATGCCGGCTGATTAAATCGAAAAGAAGAGCAGATGAATTAAGATGATGCGAAGACAAGTTGCTGTTTCTGCAGTAGTACTATTACAGGAATTATTTGCAGTAATTATTTCCTAGCTTGTTTTCTGTGAAGAGCACCTAAAACCAGACTTTTTTTTTCTCATATTCATAATTTGAAATAATTCAGCCACCTTTTGTAAATCAAGTTTGCTTCATAAATTGCTATTCAATAACCAAGATTAAAGTTTCTTCTTAGTTAAAACCTCCTAACAGCAGTACTAGAATGCAAGCATGTGAATGCCCAAGTCTCCTAGCACTGTTGGTGGTAAAATCTGAGTGCTCATATTGGTGTATAAACCAAACCAATATTTTAATGGCCAAATCAAAATTCTATGTACATTTTAACATATACATACTGCAAATGCTTTTATCTGACTCATCAAAAAAGCCACTAGTCTGTACAATCTCTCATATATGCTGCCTAAAATTACATTTCTACAAGATTAACTCCGTAACTTTAACTTCTCTAAGAATGTATTACTGCATATTCAAGAATCTAACATATCTAAACTAAGAAAACAAACCATAAATATAAGCTTAGGTCACTTAATTTCAGGCCATGACTTCACACAGGTCTCTAGAACACTGGTATATGAGATACCACGTTCACTTTTATTTTCATTTGTTCATAGAAATTCAACCTCTTGTTGCCTGCAACAGGGTGGTTCAGGACAATGACTGTGAAAATACCGACCCTCATGTTCCAAGTCAGTGGTTACAACTTCTAATACCAGTTTGGTGGCCTAGGAAATCATCATAGTTTCAGTTTGGTTCACAGTGTGCACCCATCCACAGAATGTAGCCACATCAACAAGTAACTCATTATCAGTAAGTGGCACATTTGGCCATGTAAGGTCACTCTTATTCTGCTTATACCTTTGTATTCTTAGAAGTGGTTCATTCAAGACAGAGTTCTGATCCAGTGGTGGGAAATGACGATACAACTGAGATGAGAAGTTTACCTGTCCCGGGAGTGATGGACAGAGCTAGCATCTCAACTCACAAGCTAACCGGTGCTACAAAGAAAGCCTTGTTTTATTTGAAAGATCCAGCTAAAACATAAAGACCGAGGCAAGTATTTTGCCTTACAAATTTATATGTTCCACATTTATCTCTATTTCCACATAACTGGAAAGAACGACAGCTTAGTACTGAACAAGGCTTTGAATGGAAATTATTCATGTCTGTTAAGGGCAGCACTGCCATCTGGTGTTGCAGATGAGCCAATTTAGGTACTGTGAATCTCTCCAACAAAAAAAAGAAATTTCCTACCTCACCTGGATTCTGCCATCCCCTGGGATTCTGGTTTCCTTGGTACTTCATTTTTAGTAAGTGGAATTCAAATTACTTCTAGGCAGGTATCTTCCTACCAGCAAGCAATTTGCAAATTCCAAATTAACACACTTTCAATTCCTATCTTCTTGAACAAAAGCACTTTGGTACACAAAATACAGTCACGCTCTTTCGCATATATTTTTCAGTAGCGAAGTTTGCTGAACTCATTCATGTCTGGATTCTAAACTGAGGTTATAGAGAAGATAACTAAGCATGTCTTACATGGACACAGTAGATGAGTTTGTGTCTGCGATAGCACATCATTGCAGCAGAGAAATGGAACTGACTCTAAATCAAAAAATACTTCTTTTTCCTTTAAAAGTATCCTCACAACTTAGTTTTGCATAACAACAGTTCTGAAACAACATTTGAAACACACAAATAAAAGAGCATTTCCTCAACACAAGGAACCCACTCTAGCTATAATCACCAGTTAGTACAGACAAGATTGTATGTGCAACCATACAATTGACAGCTCCAGAGCAGACGTCTGCAGGGCTGTCTCCTCTCTGAAAATGCTAATACAGCTGACACCGTGTTAACTTGTTTTCTCTTTTCTGTGAACACAAAATGAAAATGCAAAGCAGTTCTTTCAAAATCATGGAACAGACATCTGCTTTGGCTCAAGATCATCAGCAGAGGCGCAGCAAGAACTGTGCCTGCCAAACAGTCACAGAAAGTCTTGCCAGGCCTGGAGAAAGCCAAACATGGACTGTACCAGCACGAACACAGTGTTTTCTTCTGCAGTGGATTTCTACTGCCTATGACATTTGTCAAAATAAGAATCCATTTTCACCTGGAGGTGACTAGCTCAAATGCACTCCAGGGCACAAATCTGTGGCTCCAGCCCAAAATACACTGCATGAGCAGTCCTATTGACAGCAAAGTGTAACAAGGTATTAACAGGATCTCTGCAAGGATCCAAGCCAAAGACATGAGGACCCACTGGTTGTTTCTGATTCATGTACAGTACACGCTGACAATACCCACCTAGATGCTCACAGTCAAATAAAAAAAACAAATTAGTGCACAAAAAACATCAGTCTGATCATTTTGTCTGTCCTCCTGCCTGACAAAAGCCCCTGAATTTCACCTGATGATTCTTCATTCAGCCTTATAATCTGTGTTGCAAATCTGTGGTACAAAATAATGAAAATCTATCTTTAGCATGGAAAAATGCTTTGCAAGATACTTTCTATTTAATGCAATCACCAAAAAGATAGTGGAAAGTCATTTCAAATGTAATCTAGACAAATAATTTAGCTATAAAATTTGCACAGGAGATCTCAGTACCATGTGCAGATACAGTTTAACATATAACTTCTTAAAAATAAAAAGTTTCGCTTCATTCCCCACCCCCTCCTAAAAAAATATCTATAATTCAAGAAGAAACTGCAAAACCCTGAGGAAAATTTCCTCTTTAAAAATGTCTTTAAATATGATTGTCCTGTAATACTTAGAAAATTGCTTTTTTTCACACTGCAGTACTGTTAAAACAATGTCAAAGAAGACATCAGTCAGAGACAGTCATACACTGGATTTTTTGAAAGAAAAAAATCAGCTTGTAGAAACCAAACATTAAGTAAACAGGCAAACTCTAACTTGTTCCTGCACTATGGCTTTGAATACATATGACAAATTTTTAACGTTTCGGGTTTTTTTAACGTTAATTTTTGACATAGAAGCTCAGAAGCATATTGTTTCACACCCTTTTTTATTTTGAAGGATTTACAGATGATAAGATAGCCAAAAACGAGCTCACGTTGCAATTAATTAGACAAAGTGGAGACAAGAAACAAACTTTTCTCACCCAGGTTATGCTCTTCTTTTTGTCTCTTTTCCCATTTTGAGCTATCCACATAGGCTGAAGAAAGAAGAGATCTTCGACCTAATAAAGAGAGAAACCACTATGTAAGCTGGGTTGCTCACGCAGCTCTAAATAAACATTTCATTAGGTACCATCTTCTTCTGTCACATTTACCAAGTGGGATGCATTAAACTGTCTTTATGTCAGTAGCTACTAATATAACAATTCAGATTCTTTACATGTGGATGAGCCATTACATTGCAATATTTAAGACTGAAAAGCTTTCCCCAGAAGTTTTTTTATTTTCAGCATGAAACAAGTATTTCCAAACCTAAAGTCTATACTTAAGAAAATAGCAAATCTGTAAAGGTAGAAAAAACCCTCAAGAATAAAAGTAACTTCTTTGTTCACACAGACCTCTTTCACCAAATGTCAGCAATTAGCTAAATGTAGGTTAAAAGCATAAGCAAAAAAAAAAATGGCTACATACAAACATACTTTTCTGTTTTTGCTGAATGGTTATTATTTCCACCTATAAAGGCATGTCTCACTGAAAATACTTTCATTTTCACAATCTCCATTCTTCCATCTCCTGTGAACTGCAGACTCACTGAAATATTTTTGAAAGCTTTTTCCAAATTCTCTTTGTACCACCAAAACTGCTCAAGATGCTGTGGTAGGTTTTGAAACAAAACAGAAAATGCTGGAAGAATTTGTATATCAGTCACAGATGATTAGGTCTTGAAAATGCATGAGGAACACCCAGATAAAATTTGCTGAAGGAAGATACAGAAATACATGCAGAAGGTTGCAGGAAGTAATGTTATGAAGTAAGAATATTTTAAAAATAGACACTACAATGCTACACAGAAGTCTCAGGAACTACTTCAAAGTCTTCATCTAAATATCTATCTGCCACCACTAAAAGTTTCGTTTTGGTTGTGAAGCAATTCTTCCTTCTTATCATTCTTCTGACATGCAATTATAACACACATCCAGCACTGAACACCTCAGGAAACTACCGTCAAAAAGATTCAGGACACAGAATTCCGCAGTCAGACTTCAAAAATATGAACAACACTTTACCGAACAGTTAGAAAATAAAAGAATAAGGTATTTCTGGTTGCTTGGAGGCGTTTCCTTCAGCACTCTTTTTCGTTATGCTGATAAAAAAGGCACACAAAAGATCTGGGGGGTTTGGTGTTGCGGACTTTGGGTCTTTTATTGTTGTTTTTTTTTCTTTAGCGTGAACAAAACGTCATTCATTCATTTATTCTTTCACAGCTAAGGAGGCCAGTAGCAAGCACGAAGCCTTCCAGGCCTATTTTCCGAGCACCGGCCCGGCGTGCGTGAGCGCTGCCCTCACGGGCGCCGAGCTCGGGCCGGCGGCTGCTACCAGGAACCAGCACCGAGAAACGCGGGCTCGGCGAGGGGGAAAGCGCCACAGCCACCCATCACCCCCACACTGTAACCAAACGTTACTGGCCTCAGTTCTTCCCGAAGGTCACATCTTCGGTTTTTCCAAAACATCAGCCTTGGTGGCGCCTCTGTCACCCCAGTTACCGGTTTTGCTCAACATGCACTGCCGCGGGTTTGTCGGCCTCCCGTGCAATTCCGCGTGGCTTCCCCTAACCCAAAAAGGCATGTCCTACCATGTCGAGCTATGAAATCGGCACGGGGGATTATCTATTAAAAAACAAATTGCGAACACTCTCCTGCACTACATACTAGCCATAAAACGTCTTCTGAGCTATCTCCAACTCCACACATGAACAGAGAGGGGAAGGGGGAAAGGGAAAGGTGACTGAAGTCCCTGCGCAGCACCCCGTCCCTGCTCACGCTCCCCACCGCAGCCTGCAGCAACCACGACGACCAGCGCCGCGCCCCCCGCCCCACCAGCAGCGCACCGACCTGGGGCCGCACCGAGGGCGCTCCCGCTGCAGAGCACGGCGCGCCGGAGCACGGGAGCGGCCATGGCGCCGAGGCCGAAGGAGGCGGGAGGCGGCGCGGGGGAGGCTGCGAGCGCCCCGCCCCGCGGGCCCGGCCGTGAGATGGCGGCGGTGCTGG
>VZTF01009449.1:120648-271950 GCA_013397755.1 Cnemophilus loriae
GGGAGCGCCGCGGAGCTGCCGAAGGGCCGCGGTTTGCGCTGCGGTGGACAGGCCGAGCTGGCGCGGCAGAGGTTCCCTGCGGGGAGAGTCGGCGTCATAGAATCGGAGAAGCAATCACATCCTGGGTTGGAAGGTGCCTTAAATATCATCCACTGCGAGCCCCGTGCCGTGGGGACACTTTCCACTAGACCACATTGCTTAGAGCCCCATCCAGCCTGGCCCTGAGCGTGTCCAGAGATGCAGATCCACAGCTTCTCTTAGCAACCTATTCCACTATTCTCACCACCCTCCCAGTAAAGAATTTCTTCCTCATATCTTACCTAAACCTATTTTCTACTCAAAGCCTTTGACTCTAGTCGAAGGCCATTCCCACGTGTCCTAGCACTACATGCCCCTGTGCATGTTCCACTCCAGCTCTCTTGTGTGCCCCACTGAAAGGCTGCAGTAAGGTCACCGCAGAGGTCAGTGTTAGTCAGTGTATCCTCTGCTTGCTCCTGTCAGGATATGACATTTAAAAAAGACCAACCAAACAAATAAACATGCAGCTTCATAAGTGTGTATTTATTCTGCGGGAATGACAGCGTTATCCAGACCCTGGGATTCAGAGATAAGAAAATGGGGGCACATGGAAAAGAGGTGTATGACAGAGGGTTCAGGGCCCTGGCTGGGCTTCTGGCCTGCTGTGCCAGCAGTGGTGAAAGTTTCGCTCAGGTTACACCTCTGTTATACCCCTCAGAGACATGGAGACCCCTCTGTCTGAGTGGTGCTCTGCCCATCACCTTCTCGGGCTGGCCATGTAGAGGGTTGCGGTGTGCCTGAGGCTAAGCAGGTTGGTTGGTTGATTGAGTTCTCTGGGACAGCCTGCATCACCTGCACATGCCAGCCCTCATATCCATCTCTCTCCTTTTTCCTTGGTGGTCCCTTTGGTTTTGAACTGTTTCTGTAACACTGTAAGGTGTGAATAATTCTACTGCTTAGATTCATGCCTTACAGTATTACAGAAACATTCATACCTTACAGTATTACAGAAACAATTATTGTGAATGAAGCAGTAGAATCCAGCAAATTGAAGTCAAGAAGGATAAAATTCTGCTGCCCCACTCTGTCTGTTGACGCTGTGACCACTGCGTGTCCATGATGTGTGGTGCTCTAGTCCCACCCCAGGCACTCACATGATTCCTGCACCAGCTTTGCAGAGGCCCATGACAGGGATGGTCTTTGACTGCTAGACAGCAGAGGTCTGTGGGAAGGAAATGGCAGTGTAATACAGGTCAATTTCATGCTGAATAAAATGTATTTGTTTACCCATTGGAACTGTTTCAATTAAATTTAATGGATAAATGTGCCATTTAATGGATTTTTTTCTTCAGGTTTTATGAAGCGTGTCATTATTATGCTTCACTTGCATAGAAAACAAGTGTTTTTATTTATATGGCCAGTTACGTTTTCCTAGGGATGTGCAGAATGAGAATAAACAACCTAACTCAGGTGAATACTTGCTCTTGTCCTTTCCTGGTTAGAAGAATTCTTTGTATTCTTAAAATATTAGATTGTAACAGTGTAAGCAGTTACTGTGACTCTGTTACAAAGTCAGTAGTTGCAAATAAGAATCTACTGGACGCCTGTTTTTGTGGCAGCAAAAACGTGTCAAATAGCTTTTCCATGATGCTTGTTTTAAAGCAGCTTGCAACGCAGTGCAGTTAAGGTCAGCACCCAAAGTTAATTTTGACATTCTAGACTCAGTGACTGTCTTACCTCTGATGTCTGTACTGCAGCAGAACTTTACTAGGTCTCCCAAGTGTTACTAGAATTCAAATAATATGCTTATTGTTTTTTATAAATTAAAAAAATAAGCTTTTTATGTCTTCCTGCGGCACTTGGAGCTTCCAGAATGATTCATTTTATAGTAGCAAGGACAGCACTTGTGAGGTAAGCAAGCTGCGCCACTAGTGAATTGTGGAAAACAGGAAAACAAGACAAATCCTTATAAAATTATAAAGGCGGGGGCAGTAATCTTGTGCAGAATCCTCTTGTACCTTGGCTTAGTGGAGAGGAGTGTTGGCTCTAGTTTTTGTTTTGCACATCCAATAACTAGATACTTTTTCATCCCTGTACACATAAGCTCTGGAAAGCTGTGACATACTATTTGGGTTCTTTTGTCACTGAGGTGAGTAACTGCCATTTTTGCAGTCTGTTTTTTAGTGTCATATCCCAATGGTCTGGCATCACACAATTGTCAGTAATTCATATGTGTAAGGTTCTGTACTATTAAATCATGCAGTGTAACATGAAACTCAACCTTCCCATGTTTTTCTTATGGCAGGGAAGCGGTATCTGCTAACAGATGAAGATATAAAGTTACAAGAATTTCAGCAGATGAAAGTGGCAATTAGAAATGAACTTCATGGCAATAAAGGTATAGCGTTTTATTTCATAGTCACCATTTTAGCATGAGTCATAGGAAACAAACAGTCAAAGTCATAATAATATGACACCAATTGACCCCATTTAAAGAAGTTATGTCTTCCTCTTGCAAATTTTTTGTACTTAACATTATTGGAAGATCTGAGGCTTTGTAGAATGAAACAGTATTAGTTATGCTGTGTTGAGAATACGTGTGGAGAAGCTTTCATGTGTGCAAGGTGTTTACATAAGACGTGAAATATTTGTCCTCTCACTTTTCCAATTTTGTTAGATAGTCTAATGGAAAAAACTGTTGCAGTCTACAGATCTTGCTTCAAGTGTAATATCAGCACAGAAAGTTAACACAAAGCTAAATAGTTACCTAACTATCCAGAAAAGGGCTTTCACACTATTTTTTTTTAATTTGCTCTGTAAATTTTGTTAGCATATTTTTTTAGATTTTTTTTTGCCTAATGGGAGTTCTCAGTTGTACGCCTGGTTCCAGATGACTTATGCTACTCAGAAAAGGAAAAACAAATTCAGGTTTTCCAAATTAATGCAGGAGCAGTATCAGTGGATTTTTTCTGATTTTGTCATGCTAGTTAAAATGTATACAAATTCCTTTCTTTAAAAAACATAAATATAAACATAAAACTGCCCTAATTATTTAAGAAAAGCAAGGTAAAACTCCTGGTTTATCGTGTGGGTGTGCTAGTGATACAAATTGACAACTGTTCCAAAGGTTGTAGTTAATTTTAAGGCAAGAAGAGACAAATAATCAAATCTAGTTTTATATAAACCACTCTTCTGGGACAGATTGGGAAGTAAAGTCAGCCTGATGGTTTTTCTATATTAAGTAGAATTTAAATTGTGGAGTTGTAAGTCGTAACATGGTTATGTTTTGCTGTGATGATGATATACTCATATGGTAGTTTATTCATCCTGTAGTTGAAAAACATTGAATTTATTGCTGGAGATCAGTCATTCTTGCTAAAGCAGGTTAGTAGAAGCCAAATACTTTGCTTTATAGGTCACAGTTGACCTTCTGGTTTGTGCAAACTGTATCCTTTGATAACTAATGAAAACATTGTTCCAAGCATTTATTTCTGTGTATGTGTGCATGGTTTCTGTATTGAGTGTTTAATGTTGTACTTGAAAGATGGAAAGAAGTAATTATGGCTAGTAATAAACTTGATTTGGAAGTGGGAAAAGCAGTAATAACTGTTACGCAGAATATATAATACCTGTTGTTGTTGTTATAAGGGAAGTATTAGCTACAATTATTTTACAATAATTATGATAGTTATACTATTAGCTACAGCAGTTACACAGTTAGCTAGAATAATGTAAATACATTCAGATCCCAAATATTTTTGAAATTTCTGCACACCTTTGAACACATCACAGCCATTATATATTCATACTTGTACACATGCGTTCTTCTGGCTTCACAGGGTTCAATTCTGCACCTCAGTCTTGAGTAAGGACTTGTATTTGCATATAGCAACAGATTTGTGTTAAGTAACTGCACGTGTTGTTCTCTGGGGTGCCTACTTTGCACCTCTTGTGTAGGTTACTAGCTTGGGAAAAGCAATGACCCAGCAACTGCTACAAAAAGTTAATTTCCCTGCCCAAAATGGAGGCAGCACCATGAGATGAATGGAACTGCCAGGTGATATATGTGATTTTAATCTTGTGTAAGTCTGAGTCAGAAGCTTGAAATTACCAACTGAAAGAGTAGTCTTTGTGCTTGCTTTGTCATAGGAAAATGTGCTGGATAGAGAACCGTGTGTTTTGGGGCAGAAGGGTAGCAACTCTAAGTTTGTAGCTATTTAAAGAAATAGGTAGATTATGTATGAAAGTCTTTGTGTGTTCATCAGCTGTGAAGGAATTTAAGTCTTCTGTATGAACAGTATTGAGTAGAAGTTCTTGTGGTCATTTGAATGCTGAGTGGAAATGGGTTTTTTTGTTTGCTTGCTTTTTAGAAAAAGAACGTAAGGTGTCACAGAACTTTGTTCCTTGTTGAAACTTTTGCATTACCTGATATGCTCCATAATACACACAGTGAAATTAAATTCACAGTAAGCATCTTCTTGGTTTTCTAAGTCTAACATGACTTCATGGGGACACATTGGCATGCTTGTCTGATAGAAGTTTTATGCAGTTTTCTTGCTGAAAAAAACCAGAGTTCTGCTTCGTTGAGTCTCCATGTTTCAGGTACCAAGTATGTAACTCAGATAATGGAATTTTCTGTAGACTGCTGCTGTTATGTATTTTATTTTCAGATCAATATTTTAAAAATATTAAAGAAAAACTAAAGAAAAATGGAATAATTCTCAGAAATGAATTAAAAAACTTGCTGCATTTATGTCAGACTTCATCTGATGTGGAACTAGCCAGAAAAGTTATTTACAGGTATTTTTAACAATCCAGGTAACACTGTTTTCTATCTTTTTGCTTTTATAAAATCATGATAGGTTATATCTCCAGTTGAGGTCTTGCCCTAATTCAGTTGCAATATTCATAATTAATCCCTTAATTTAAGGCTGTATTTTTATTTAAATACTTTGGATCTTCCAACCCTTTAGAGACTCTCAGGTCAAGGGAGAGTTAAGCTGTGGGAGCAAAGTGGTGTCCTACTGTATGGTGAACCACAGAGAAAAATTATCCCTCAGCTGCGAGGCAGAGATGTTCTGGGGCATTTCCAGCCAAGACATGCCTGGTTATAAACTGGCCTGCAACCAGTAGTCAATAGCAGGAGGTTTTGTGAATGAAAACTTTCCCAGCAAATACAATATAGGGACTATAAAACAAAAAGTGAAATAGTTTATCTTTTTGTTGAGATATTTTAGCAGGTACTGCTGCTAAAATAAATTGCTGCAACCTCCTTTGCTATTGTTCCATGAATAGAAGGTAAAGAAACTTGGAATTTTCAAGGCAGAGACCCATTCTATTATTTATCCAATGAAGGTTACTTTATTGGTAATAGAAGAGATTTTTTTTATTGCTAGTTAATTTATTTGTTTGATCAAAACAATAATTTTCCTTAAAATTAATTTCCTGTTATCTATATATCTTTGGCTGGTGCAGATAGGAAAGTGTGCCTCTGTCATTGCACCTACAGATCTTGCTGACTATTTAAAGCTGTTCTCCCTTGGCAAATTCCATGCCTTGTGTGATTAGCTTTTTAATCTTTCCTGTAGGTACCATGAACAGAATGGAATCACAGCCTTACATAATTTTAAGTTTGGGCCACTCTTTATGAGGCTGTGTTACGAGCTAGACCTTGAAAGACCTGCAGTAGAACTTATCAAAGATCAGGTAATTCCATTATATATATTGTAAATATTGCTGTTACTATTGTTAATCAAAAATGAGTAACAGTGTGCTACGCATGAGCCTTGCATGAGCTCGTAGACTTGAAGATGTGTTGCAATACCAAGGATATCTATGACATTAATGTAGGTGTGCAGATTACATGGCTTTCATTTTAACACAGTAATTAAAATTAAATGTTAGTTTGACTGGTAACTTTATTTTATTTCTGTATGATTGCATCATTTGAATAAAAATTGAATTAAAAGTATTGATGAAAAAATAATTACTTAAATGAATACATCTGATGCTTGTTTTCCTGCATCCTGTGTTGCATTAAATCATTCTTGGAAATGAACTTTTGTGGATTTTTCTGTGGTAGTCCTCTGAAATCCCTTGGGTTACTTGCACCAACAGATTCACTGTGTTGCTCTGTACTTCACTCTCTCTGAACCCTGTAGAGGTGGTATGATACTCATCGGCTCAGGAACTTGGCCATTTTAGTGCTGAAGAAACTGAAGGACTTCTTTCTGAACATCTCTAAAATTCTCTGTGTGCTATTCTGGCAAGATAATAATCAGGTCCAGTGTGTGCAAAATGTTGTGACTTAAAAAATCTCTGGCACCCAGTGAAAATCTCGCTGATATTAATTCATTAAGGCATGAGATATGTCTAGCCAGAAACGGGAGAAGTCTTGCTACTATTCTTAAGTTAGGCATATGTGAGAAAGAGTATATGTAGCTTCTATTTGGGTTTGGGTTTTTTTAATCGAGATCTATGTCATTAAGACAGGAACTGCTGTACTTTTAGGACATAGTAACTGATGGATAGTAAGGTACAGTAACACTTCTCCAGATTCTGCTGCAGAAACTCAGTACCTCTGATATTTTATTTGTCTATACCCAACACACAGTGTGGTTGAAGTGAAACATAAAATTTAATTCCTCTCTCTTCTGCTACTCTTATCATCATCACTCAAGCTCTTGTGCTGATCATTTCATATTGTGATTAGCAAAAAATTAGTTCAATTTCATGGTGGTGGTACTTTACCCCAAAGATACTGTTCATCAGCTGCAAGCTGTCAGTGACTTCTGTTTGCATTGACTTAGAGGTCATTAAAAAAAAAAAGTTAGCGGGACTCTCTGGGAAATTTCTGTTTAATTTTAGTGAGCTTTTGACCATAATGTGTCACTGGTATTTTAGATGTCATTTAACAGAGAGACAGACAGTCAGGGAACCCAGAGAATTAAATGCTGAACTTGTAAAGATGAGACTTATTCCTGTAGGAATACCTGTTAAATGCTATGCACAGGCTGTGCACAGTAAGACTTTTCACTGTCCTGACTTTTTTATGCTTGCTCTATTTCCTCTCCAGAATTTGCGTGGTTTTTTCTCAGACAGTACATCATTCCATATTTTGATGACTATGTTGTTTAAAAAGGGCCATTTTGAAAGTAAGTACTGTATTTGCTAAGGCAAATTAATTTTGGGGAGGATGCTTCTCATTGTAAGTGGGGGGGGGGGGGGGGGGTGTGGGCGTGTGTATTTGCTGATATTTTAGATGGCCGAACATCATGTAAATAACTGTAGATGTGAGTGAGTTGCACTGTAGTGTGTAATAAAAATGGAAGGATCTATTTGTTTCATACTTCCCACGTAATTGTTGCCATTCAAGTTGCACAGAACTGTTGTTATCCAAGAGACCTTGTTCCCCAAAGCCTCTTCACTAAAGTGTTACTTTTCTTTGCATTGTAATTTCACATAGCATTTCGTTTTCTCAATTCAAAGTCTGGTTTATGTGGGTTTTGGAATGGTAAGTTCCTCAACAATTTTTTTCTCCATTCTGCATTTGTGTCAGAGCAAGGAAGAGTACCTTTTTTCCAAAACCAGACCATATTCTTCTCTAGTTTTGTCTTACTTGTCCTCACACAGAGTGGCTACTACAATGTAGAAGTCCAGTGCTTCAAATCAGTTTGGCCCTTTCTGAGGATGAGGAGAAATCATCTGACCTACCTTAAAAGACTTTCCATGGGAAAATCTTAAAGCTTTTCAAGCAAATGCCTTTATTTGATATTTGTTGAACACATAATGGCTGGTCTCTTGACATTTGGCAAATTTAAGTCCAGCAGTTGTCCTAGAAGTTGAGAGCGAGCCACTGTAAAAAATACCTAAATCAGCACCTAAATGCAGCACTGTGAAATGGACAATGTGAGTTAATGAGGAGATGCTATGCAGTTTGCCTACAGTGGTGGAAGCTTTCTGGCGGTTAGGAGGAATGAGGGTGGCTTTGTCAAGTATGTAGAATTTAGTTTTAGATTTTCATATGAAAATAATCGAAGAGTAAGGCCAT
The DNA here is from genome assembly GCA_013397755.1 of Cnemophilus loriae. Lineage (NCBI taxonomy): Eukaryota > Metazoa > Chordata > Aves > Passeriformes > Corvidae > Cnemophilus > Cnemophilus loriae. The sequence goes on from VZTF01009449.1 coordinate 128,717, forward strand.
GTGCTAGTGTAAACTGAAAACCTCCTTGCTAAATTGAAAGAGATCCAACTGACCCTGACTTAAACTTTTTGAATTTTTCAAACAACAGATTTCAGTTTACATTCGTATTTTCAAGTAAACTAATCAAACTCATACGTTATTGAATTATTTCTTCTTTTCAGTTATGAGAGGTACAGCCTTAAATTTATGAAGTGAGTAACACTAATACACTTTTGATAGGTGCCTTGGAAGTTCTGGTAGAAATGAAAAAACAAGGTATACCTTTCAACAAAGAAACCTATCTACTTGCATTTGCAATATGCTATAAACTGGTAAGTATTACGGATGAAGTGTTTGAAATGCCTTCTCTATCGCTTCCTTTTTTTTTCGGTTTTAAAATTTCCAGACTTTCCCTTTCATGATTTTGTATCTAGTGCAAGTATTTTAAACATATTTAAGCCCTAAGATGCTTCATCGTACATGATATATATAGTATCCCATACAAACTAATGTCACAAAACAAATCTCTAAAAAGTTGCATGAACATGAGCATTAAGGAACAGATTTAGTTACAGCCTTTGATTACCTGAGAGTATTCTTCCTCTGTGATGTTTGCATCTCTTCAGATGTGCTTCGGTCTCAGTATTGGTTTCATAGTCTCATTTCCTTAAGGCATATACATGATATGTTCTGTTCGCCTGACGGTCCCCATCCTTTTCACCCCTCCCCCTACAAGCAGTCTTGAACTGTTTCTGTAATTGTACACAAATTTGACAAGGAATAGAGTTGTCAGTGGTAATCTGTTCCCTACACGCCTGATGAAAATGGACAGCTGAGTGGAGAAAAGAAAAACATAAATGAGTGCCTTTTGGTAGACAGGCAGCCCCTTGAGCTTACCTGTATGTTTAGCTCAAAGAAAAAGAGCACGAGCATAGTAAGAAACTAGAATACATCAGTTCTGTGAGTGTTTTCTTAGAACTGTTTCCCTTTCAAAGCAAAGTGAAATCCCAAAACTTTTTTATTGTGATCTTCCTCTTCAGATTTGAGTCAGTTCTGCAATGTGGAATTTTAACATGAACCTTTCCCAAACTCATTTGGAAACTCTTCTTCCATTTCCTCATCTTTTATAAAGACAGTAGCTGAGGAAAAAATTATACCACTAGACTAAACTTCCTCAGGTTTCTCAGTTAGCCATACAATGAAACTGAGTGCGTATGTGATAACAGGGAGTTAGCCTAAAATGGTACCTCAGCAGTAGTTTACATGGTTTTTCTGAAATTCTCAGTTCTAATGAATTAAGCTGCCTTTAGGTCTGCTGTAGCTTCTTTCCTAAAACCTTTATAAGTTTTTTTAACATGGCCTGCAGTTAGAAGGCTGTAATCCAAGGTATGTGCAACAGGAATAGGTTACCAAGGCTTCTGTTTCCTGCTACTTCTGGCCCTACGTATGTTTTCGGTAGAGAATCTGGCCCATTATTACTATTGATAAAAAGAGACGGGAAATGATTCTGCACTGTCACCTGGTTGGTTGAATAGTCACAATAAATTTGTGGGGCTTTTTCACTAAGATAAAATACGATCAAAGGACGCATAAGCTGTAGTAACCCTTTATGCACTAAAGAGGATTAGATGAAGCTCTTTTAAAGGCTTAATCTGTTGATTCATCTGTTAGGAGGAGGAGGAGAAAACATGAAGCTCAAACTTGCTTTTTCTCATGATGCAAGATAAGAGATGTCAGAAAAAATCTTTAAGTATCTTCCAGATGAAGTACTCAAATAATACAAATAATGATCCTGGTATCATTAAAAGCTTTGCTGGATTTTTACCATTCTTGTTTTCTTTTGAGTAACCTTGCCAGAGACCAGGACAGAAAAATGTACAAGACTTAAAGCTCAGATTATTTCCAGTGGATAAACAAAGGAATTAATGTTTAATCTTTGTACAGAGGTATTTTTGAGGTCAAGACACTTCTGGGATGGTTTAAGTCACTGTAAGGCACTGCCATACTCTGAGGTAACAGACGGTCTTTCTTTTAGTGCAGGAAAGAGCTGTGGGCCTTTTGATGTTAACAAAGTATTTATGTAATAATAATCAATCTTCTGGTTTCAAAATGTTTCTAAATTTTCAAGGAACATATTTTAAACCATATTTTGCAGGAATTAGACTTTGAATACCAGGAACAGAAATCAACACCAAATCTGAGGAATTTTATTCATATTGGTGGTACCAATTGTTACAAAACCTTCCTGCTGCCAGCTTTTAAGTTTGGCAGATACTATTTTGTTAGAAATAGAATAAAGTAACGACAAAAATTAATCTTCCTTCCTGATTAGATATTATTGGAAAGTGAAAGTGAAAATGTCTGGTTTTTTAGGGTACTGCTAGGGCTTTTTCGTCTGTTGCAGAAGCCCACATAGTTAGGGCAAGGTGTAGTTGTTAAAATAGTAGAAGTTATTTGTACCCTCCTGTGACCTCTGTCACTTTGAATATCATATTTTGATGTTGTGTTTCTCAAGAAGTGCTGCACAGAATGTTCTTGATTAGGTTCAGATATTGCCTTTGTGATTGTACAGTATGTTGACTTCTGAATTTCTTCTGAATGTGATTGCAGATGCCTGTAGTCCTTTCAGGTAACCAGAATAACAAGCTCAACTTCCTCTCGTATTTCTATGCAGGGCAACCTGGAGTCTTCCAAAATCTCTGCGAGACTGCTTGAAGAAGCTCAGCTAAAAGGTGACACATTACCACTGCGAGCATACTGCTTTGCAATGGCAACTGCTCTCAAGCAGGTACAGTCTCTTTTTTTTTCAGTTGTGCCTGGATCTCTGTAGAGAGAGAGAGGTACTCTCTACTTTTGTTGTAGACAGGTAGTGAAAGGAAGCTAACATGGAGAAAGCATAACTATGTAATAGCCTCAGGTATTGGAACTTCAGGCTCCTGAAACAGTAGGGTTATAGACAACGCTTGCACAATATCTAGAATATTAAAAAATTACAGAGTTAGGCCAACAGCTTAGATGCCACCATCAATCTAGTACTGCAGGTACTGCTATTTAGTGGTGATTTCCTTTAAGTAGGATTAAAATGATAATTTAAAATATTTGCGCAATTATGTCTTTAAAATGTTTGTCTTTGGAGGCAGACTCAAAGGCTTTGTTGTGTATTTCCCTTCTGCCTGGGGGGTGGACTTTCTCCACAACATGTTTCTGCCTGGGGAGGTTTTGCTATACCTCGTATGCCTAAGTACTGATACGAAGAGGCTCTGAGGCAGCACAGGGTGAAAAATCGAGCAAGAGAATAACAGTTAGGAAATTCTAAAGTTTGGAATGAAATTTGGATTTCCTCTGCCATAAATTTGTGTATACAGTTTGGGTATGTCCTGAACCTTCTCTATTTCATGTTAAAACAGAGGTCAGAGATGCTGAAAGGGCTATAGATTTGATCTCAATCACAAATTTGAATTAATGGAGTAGAATTATGCACTCTGTGGTATCTTTTGCTCTGTCTCTGTGGATAGAGACACTGAAAAATAGCATCATTTAAATAAATTTATTCATGTGCACAATGGCATGATAAAATTCTTGTTTTGCAAATGAAATAATGCTCCACATTACATTTAGTTGTTCCTTAAGCTGAATGATTTTTGACAGTACTTCTTGCTCTAAGTAAGATGTTTCTTGATCCCAAGTAACATTGCTTGGTCTAGTAAATGTCAGTGTAACATTTACTGTCTATACAAATCAATTGATGATACAGTGCTGTAAATGTGTATGTCCAAAAGGTTAGAAGGGCTGAGCCGGATAAATATACACAGTAATATATGCTCCACTTCATTATTCTGACGTGTTGAACTGAGCATGTGTGTAGACCTTCCATCTTTTAGGTGATCTCATGCTCAATGATGGTTATATATGACAGACATGCGGTACTAAAGAGCCAGATGACCTGGGAACTCCAGCATGGGGTATTCCTTTTGCAGGCTGGGTACTGTTTGGTGTCTATGTAAAGGGGTAAAGGGGTTTTAGATGCTGCTTTGTGATTTATTGAAAAGTTGTGAAGTACTGTTGTTTTTCTTCTACTGTGCAAGTTTTTGATACATGTATTACTATTTTTTAATTATTTGTGATTCTTTCCCAGAACGATGTAGCACAAGCCAAATTTTATTGTTCCCAGATAATGAGAACAGAGAACAAACTATACAATAATCTTAAAGTAAGTACACTTGCCTTGTATTAAAATCTTACGGAGTATGCTATACTGGCCAAAAAAATCCCAAGTGCAAAGTAACAGAAGACCAGCCTCTTACTAGCACAGACGTGTGTTGGTAGTGTTGCTGAGCTTGTTTTTGAACCAACAGACAATTTCTGTCAGTGGGATGACTTACATTCTGAACTGTTAACAATCTCCACCCACTTTTTAAAATCACTTCCTACCATAGGTGGGAATGTAAAGTAGACTGGTCCTACACCTGTGAGCATAGACCCATGAACAATTTCTAGTTATGATTTTTGCTTTCTAGCTCCAAAAGATTTAAAAACCCAGCTCCCAGTAAATGCTCTTCCCACTTCAGGCCTCCTGCAGCCCTACAAACCTTATCCACATGTGTACATGCAACATTTTTTTCTTTACTCATGCAGTCTACAATCTGAGAGAAAGTCTGCGTGTGCCGTGTAAGTGACCTCTCTAAACTATGGTAAAAAACACTTTATTCAAGAGCAGGTAGTGCAGCTCCATCAGATGAGCTCTGCCTCAAGCTTCACCCTTCCTTTCCAGGTCCCAACTGGTAAAAAACCTCAAACATCTGAGGAAATTGGTCATTCTATCTCTTTCTTTGCAATGGATGGGTTTTTCTCAGTGCACCATCTGGAAATGTATTTTGTCCTATGTCTTCCTCAAATACTTTTTAAAAAATTTACATTCTTGTGATATGTACTATTTGTGTGGTGTGTTTTTATTTTATTTTTAAGGTTCTTGTCCAGCTCAGATCTGGTTTGCTAAAAGAAGTAATAAATACATTAGAGGCAGCAGTGGAAGTAGATACCCCTCCCTTCGTGAAAAAAACTGAGTTTTCTGAGCAGGTGGTGAGTACACAGTGACGAGAGAATGTTCGTGGTACTGGGCTGAGCCATGATAATGGTGGCTCACCTACAGAACTTCAGGTTCCTGAGTTCGCCCTGCTGTAGTTGTTTGGGTTGTGATGTATTCCGATGCCAAAGCAGCTGGCTGCCTTCCTCTACTTTTGGACAAAACACTTAGCTGTTTGCTTCATTTTTTGTTGTGGATCTTGCTTCTAGAAGCTCATATTTCATCTGAATGTAGGTGACACTTTCCCTAGTGGCATTAAATGATTTCATTCCTTGCCTCCTGTGCTATTTTCATTTCATATGAAATGAGAATAAAGTTTCTGGTAACAGCGATATTGTTAGGTTGCTACTATATGAAAGATCTGTGATGGTATACAGGGAAGTATGATATGGGAAATAGTAGCTTCTGCTATTTAACTATATTTTACTGTGCAAACTAGCTTTTACAGTCTTGAACAAAAAGAAGGCTTCCTTCAGAGCACATATTCAGCCCCTCTCAGTTTGTCAGCATTACTGCTGCTTTTTCTGGAGCTTACTTAGTATATTCATTTTGGATGTGCCTATAGAACGAGACATGTAAGACTGTGTTAATAATTAAATACTTTCCAGTCTTTCACTGCTGCGTATTAAACAAAATCAATAACTGATATGCAAAATAATAAATATTAGGAGAAGGTGAGGGCCAACCTTTCAAAACATAGACCATATATATTAACTGCTATGTTGAAAAGAAATTCTTTAAGCAGCATTTCATTGTGTAAAGTCATTGCAATAAATGTTGCATGTGTTCATGTTGTATTTTGACTTTGTTTGGGAAATTTTTAGCTGCCAAAAGAAGACTAAGCATTAGTTCTAACTGTCCCCTTCCACAAAAGTTTATTGATAATAATATTTTTTAATGGATTTACTCAGCACTTGCTCGTACGCTTGTGTATGGCAAACAGAACTTCTCAGTCTTCTATTGTCTGAATTTTATTGATTTGTACTGTTCCGTACATTTATGAAGATATATAATAATAATTAGAATTGTGCTGATCTGGAAAGTAGATTCCAGGAAGCAATTACGTTTCCTGGATTTAAATAGAAAATAATTGTGTTTGTCTGTACTAGGACTGAAAATAGGATTGTACAACTTTGAGGAAGTTTTAAATCTAATAAACTCTCTCTAATAGATAACCAGTGCCTTTCTACCATTTTGTGGTGATGCATAATGTACTCTGCATAAAATCCTCGTCTTATGAGTCATTTCTTAGCCACCTATCTTACACTGTGTACTTTTTTTTTACTATGAGTTATTGCTTTTCTTCAGTGTGATGGTAGAATGAGATCTCTGCTTGCTGAACTGTTAAAATCTGTCATTTTCTCTTCCTTAGCTGGCTACAGTCAGGGAAAAGATGGAAGAGAACCCTGACCTTTCTGTCAAATTAGGAAATATTTATACGAAACTACAAGCTTCAGGGCGGATAACCATGTGCACACTGGAAGACATGCTTTTCCAGATTCCTAGTTCAAAGAAGACCATTGCAAAGCTTTTGAATCAGAAACAATTGGGCTATCAAGCTGCTAATCCACTTTGGTCAGATCTGTTCTTAGAATAGTTCAGTCTTTGATGCCAAACTGAACTGCTGATAACATCTCTAATAATCCAGGTTGAAATAAAATGTCTTTTCCCCTTTTCCATGGTGACCTATTTTAAGTTATTTGTATAAAATTTCATTTTAAATACAGATCATGTAGCTTCCGTGTTTCAATTTTGATGCTAAAAACCGCCTGTGACAGTGGGCATTTGAGTGTTGTTCAGAAATGGGAGTGATAGAAAGGTTTGACTTTTTCCTTGGGCTCTTGTATCAGGATTTTCCTATGCTAAATGTTCTGGAAGTGAATGGATGGAAGCGAGCAAAGTGTTATGAGTATCTGGCCTGACTTCGGTGGTTCATGAGAAGAAAAGTTGGTCTTCATCAGATGTAATGTTCTGGCTGAAAGGATAGAGACAGGCAAGAGTCCAGATAAAAGAGTATGGACGTGTTTGAACTGTTAATTCAAAGTCTGTAGCTCTCAAGAGGGAAGCTCTCAAGGGGGAATCATGCATCTTTTGTTCACTTTAATATCTTTTTCTTCCAAAGAAATATATTAGTATTTTTTTTCATATCAGGCGGGATCATGGAAATGCCGTGGGAATTAGCATGGTAACAAGTGGTTGCTTTCTCACTTGAAGGACATTCCTGATCAAAAGTCACTCTCAGAGTGAGTGACTTCACAGACTGCTTGCTTCTAATTTTCTGATACTAAGATTCTTAGGATAAGCCAATCTTCATGCAAATTTGCAACTAAGTAGTAAAAAGTTTCTTAGAGCAAGTATGATCACATTTTTAGCTATAATTACATCATCTGCATAGTTTACCCTATTTTTTGATTGAAAAAAAAGTACAAAGAAGCTTTACTTTGTCCCGGCCTTAATGACTCTAGATCAAATGTGCTTGATTCTGGCAATAAAAAGCTATTTGTGTCTGTCAGTTCTGTATCCCCAAGAATCTGAACTCACTCACCATCCAGAAGAGAAGGAATTGGAAACAGATATGCCTTGGCTAGCATTCATGTGCCTTTGGGTGTCTTTGCATGTGAAGTGATGACCATGTTGATAAGGGAACTTGGGCGGTCTTGTGAGCACAAGACTAGGTGGAACTCAGCTTGGTACTGTCCAAGGTGGGCTGCATTGTGTCTCCTCTGCCTTCTGTTTCTTTTATTTTGTCTCTGCCCCACTCAAACAAATGTCAGAACTCAGAGTATATTTTCTGTGAATAAATCTCTGCATCTATATGATTGAAGCCAGTGAGACACTAAAGAAACAAAAACCCATCCATGTGGAAACACAGCTTCAAAGCTAATGTGGCTACAGCCAGTGGGAGGTTTCCTTCTGAAGCTCTAACTCTGTAACTTATTTCTGTCACAATGTGTCCTGTTATTATTTACAATACGCAAAAACTGTTACAAAGTAGATGGAATTTCATGCAAGTGAAGAGTAATTTGGAGTGTGTATCACACTTCTGTGAATTGTGTGTACTCTTTTTATGATTGTTGCTATAAAGTACTACATACATTAATCTAAGAACACAGCTATTACTTTTTCTGTAATATTGTATAGTATGTAATTCCACACATAATTTTCCCTTAGCTGAAAGTTCTTTCAACATTTTCCTTACTATGTGGACCCTTGAGAAGTTCTCAATCTTTTCTCCGCAAATAAATTTGATATGAGATTTGTAAAGGTGGCTTGCAGTGTGGCAAAGATTAGTGGTAAAAAAATAAAAGGAACGAATTACTATTCAGTTTACTGTTTGTATGGACAGGAAGACAGTCTGATGTCATCCAGTACAATCGGGACAATTGTTGGGTGTCAAAAGTGTATAAATGCCACATTTTTAAATGCCATCAAAGACAGTGTGACCCATTTAGCCTTACCTAGCAAATGCATAAGGTCAGTTCTGTTTAATCTCTTTACCTGGCACTTTAAAACTTGTATTAATTGCAAGAAGTTGTTGCATCCTAGGACTGTGGTGTGTGTGCTTGTTCATTCTAATCAGAATTGTTTTGGTTCCTAACTAAGGCTGTATCCTACCTGCAACTGAAGTAATCATAACTTCTATTAAAATTGTTAATATACCTGATGTTTTCCATTCTTTGTTCTCTTGACTACTTGTTTTCTTCAGGTTTATTTACTCAAGGTAGCAGTACTAAGTTGATTTTTTTTTTAAAGAAATAACGTCTTTGCCTTGAGAAAGAAAGGAGGTGCTCTTAACTAATATTACTTCAGTAGAACAGGAAAGCAGAGACTCAAGATTAAAGGATAGGTTCAAACACACACAAAATTCAGACAATTAAAATTAGAATACTGAACGTTGCTCTAGAAGTGTTGTAGAAGACTGGTAACCTTTACCCTTAGGAAAAAGAGCTGGGAGAAATAAGCAAGTTCTAATATTTATGCAGCTGATTTCCAACAAAGTCTAATTTGTGTCATACAAGTCCCAAAGGCTGTTATTCGGGTAATCTTGGATTTGGTGCATCAAGATTCTAAGCACACTGACTTTTGTGTTGGAGAGTCTTCAGTCTGGTGCTTAGTTGAGTGTACTTAGGTGGTGTTGACTCCTGGTATCCAAGTACCCAAGATCAGGAACCCAGACTTGTCTAAAGATAAGCAAATACATAGGAGTTTTGCTGTATTAGAGTGGCTGGAATATCAAGAGTTCCTAGACAGCTCTCATGGACACAGCCTCAGAGATTAGGATGTGCACTGTTACTGCAGCTGATACTCAGTTTTTATCAATGGTGAACCTTGAACTCAAAAAGAGGTCAACGTTCTTAAAATCAATTACCTTCTTTTTTAAACAATCTGAAAAAAACCCTGAGGCATTTACATTTCAAAGTGAATCACTGCATTTTTTTTCTCTGGATTTCACAGCACTGCTTAAAATGTTATGTGCAAAAGGATTGCTCTTTATCATACTCAAATGTTGTTCCTCCAGTAAAACAAAACACGAGGTTTGTGCATGTCCTTGCACTGCAGCAGCTTTTTGGAACAGTGATCCAGGAGACAGCAGGTGGCGTTTCTTGACCATACTCTCCTGCCAACATTATTTCCAGGGATGGCCTGCAGTGTCACTTCAGTAAGGGCAGGGCAGAATGAATGGTTTGCCCTATGTTTAATGTGTGCCATCTTAAAATGGAAAATCCAGGCAGCAGAAATCTGTGCCAAATTGTTGGTAATGGTTGGCGATGACTGCAGACCTGGAGATTTACAGCACTTACTTTGAAACTTAGAGCATTTATTGAAACAACTCATCTTTGTCGATCACAGTGCAGTGTTTACAGTATTCTGTGGAAATCCTAATCGATGACCTAGATGACAGGGTGTTGATGTTGCTTCTTGTACACCTATGACAATTGTAAATTCTTATATTGCTATACCTTTAAGAGAAAGTTGGACCCCTTTTCTGACTTGAATCTTAAAAGCATTCATTTTTATGTTTGGATAGGATCTGGATTGTGTGCAGTCTTCAAAGGACTGACATTCCTCTGCTGTAGATTCTTCTGCTTTTCTCCATGAGTTAATACTTTGTCGTTCTTCATACTTCTTTCCACAAACATCTTGAGTCTTGGTGAGGAAGGTTCACCTTTTTTTGTGCTTCTCCCAGGTTAATTTTCTGCTGCAACACAATAAAAAGGAAGGTAAAAGGCTTAATCATTGCAGGAGAGCTCAGGAGTGCTTCCAGGCCTCAAGAAGAGCTTTCACATATTTAATGAACCTTCTAAACAAGTTTAAATAACATGAAACAAAGATTCGTTAGAAGTTTACAGCAGCATAGAAAGGAGGGAGACCTACCGTGCATAGGTCTAAAGATACTCAACTCTGTTTTTCTTTTGGGCTTTTTTTCTGGGTTGCTTCAGATTTGCATCCTTCTGAAAAAAACTTTTATTGTGAAATAAGAGACTTGTTTGTTTGTTTTTAAACTACATCTGTTGTGGCTCCTTGCATGTGCTTGTACTGTCACATTCTCCTTAGAATAAGTTTTTAAAAGAAGATGTCATTCACTGCCTTCATCTTCTGTTTCTTTTAATCTGCTGCTTATGAACAGCATTTTGAACTCAGCAAATGTCTGATTGCCTACTTGCAGACTACTTTTTAAGTAATTTCATTTTCATCTGAATGATAATTTTTAGCACCAAGATGAACTAGGAAGACTTAAAACTGCTGCTGGTACTAACTGGTCCCATGTTTTGTGATGTGAAATATAGTGCTGTTTTCTTACCTTGTGCTATTGAAGATAGCTGGCTGTAGACCTTCATGGGCTTTTGTTGTGTCTTTTCCCTCTGCAGTTGTCTGGATCTCCTAATAATTCCAGCAGCATGTGCAGTAAAAACTGAGATAGTCTGACTTCAACTCTCCAAGCAGAGATGCTGTTTTTCCCAAGTACAGATGCTCTAACCACAAACCCTTGTGTATACCGTCAGGTAAGGTCAGCTTCAAAGTCCTTATGCTAAGCAGCAACTCAAAATAAATGCAGGAGCATTGATATTAGAGGGAAGTTGAGTTAGGGACCATGTGCACAGATCAGGTATATGGGATCAAAGTCAGCTGGGCATGAACCTTGTGTCTGCATGAAGGGTAAAAGCCCTCTGGTAGTTACGGGAGATTCCTTCCTATGGAGATGAAGGCAGTAATCGAGCAGCCAATCTGGAAGGTGTGGAGGTGCTGCCCAGGCTTGTTTATGCTTTGGATTTTTACCCTTTGCTGATCTTCCATGTAGGCACCTGTAATGCTGCTGGGAGCAACCTGGAACACGTTAAGGGTAGCTACACATGAGAGGAGGGTAAAGGGCAAATGGAACAGATGATGTCTGTTAGATCCTGACCAGGAGAGAGGGAAAAGTCTAAGTGGACTAAATGTGACAGTGTCGAAGCTTGGCTGCATGGCTGGTCTCGCAGATGGGCCTTTGGCTTCTGTGACCGCACTCATAGTGAGAACTGGTGGTTGGGTTGGGGTATGCTTGACAAAGGAGGTCTTTGCAAACAAACTTCCTAACCTAGCGGGGATGTCTTTACGTGAGGTATGCCAGGAAGGTTTACCACAACGTGGAGAGAACTGAGGGCACAAGAGAGAAAAGTGCAGCTGAATGTGGTAAACAGCATGACTCCCTCACTTCCCTGTAAAAGCAGTGCAACTTGGCACCCATGTCGAATGTTGTACACAAATCTGTGAGCATAAGGAATAAACAAGAGGATTGTGTATACACAACTGCAGATCTAAGACCTTGTTAGGGTTATGGTGATGTGGTAGAATAGCTCTCATGACTCTAGTGTTGCAGTGGAGGGATGCAGGAAAGACAGGGTGGGTGAGGATGGCAGAGAGGAGAGGCTGAGCTCTGTATGAAGCAGGTGCCTGGATTTTACCTTGGGACAGGTGGTGAGTGAATAGTGAGCTTGTGGGTGAGGATCAGAGGACAGACCAGCACAGGGGTGCTTCAATGAGTATCTGCTACATCCTGCCTGTTAAAGAAGGCGCACACACACGCACACACACACGCACATGCACAAACATAGGTGAAGCATTCCTTAGGCAGCTGGAGAAAGTCTCAGTCATAGACTCTAGTTCCTATCTGGGCCTTAGTAACCCTGCTGGAAGGACAGCATAGCTGGACACAATCAGTCTAGGAGATTTCTGGAATGTACTGAGGGCAACATCTTGGTGCATGTGGCAGAGGAGCTGGTAAGAGAAGATGCTGTCTGTGACTCACAAATGCACAATTGCTGGATAGTGTAAAGGCCAAGGGCAACATTTGCTGCAGCAACAATGATTCTTGTGGAGTCAAGAGGGTGAAGTTTAAAATCCTGAGAGGAGTAATCTAGATCCAGAACTTCAGAAGAGTAGGTTTTGGCATGTTCAGGGACTTACCTCCAGGATCCTGTAGGAAACTACCCCATAAGGAAAAAGTCTGGGGTGATCTGTTTGATCTTCAGAGGCAACATTCTCAGAGCACTGTCTCAATGTGCATAAAGTCAAGCAAGCTGGCAAAGGGCCAGAATGAATACAGAGCTCCTGACTGAGCTCAAACATGAAAAAGATGCACACAGAAGGTGGAAGCAGGGTAGGCTACCAAGGAGGAGTGCAAAGACATTGCCAGTGCATTCAGATATAAAGTCAGCGAAACCAAAGCTTAGTTGCACTTGAAACTAGAAAAGAATGTGAAGGATGGCAAGAAAGGTCTTTTCTAAGGATATTGCCAACAAAAGAAAGATTAAGGAGAATGTGGCCCTACTGGTCAGTGGGACAGGGGAACTAGTGACAAATAAGAGGGAGAAGACTGAGGCACTCTGCCTTTTTGTCACCAAGCTCATCAGAGGAAAAGATGCTGAGAGAAATGAGTTTGCTCAGCCTTAAGAAGAGAAGTCGTAGAGAAAACCTTATTCCTGTCTACAGCATCCTGATCAGATGACAAAGAGGTGGTGGAGCTAGACTGTTCTCAGAAAAGCATGATGATAGGAGTGGCACAATGGTCACAAGTTGAAACATGGGACATTCTCATGGGTCAGGTACTGCGATAAAAGAAATGATCACAAGGGAGATCAAATACTGAAAGAGTTTACTCAAAGAGGATATAAATCTCTATTCTTGGAGGCCTTCAAGACTCACCTGGAACCTGGACATGGCCTGAAGGAACTTGACCTGATTATACTTGCTCTGAAATGGGGCTTGGAGGTCCGTTTCCAACTGAATTGTTCTGTTATACACCTGGATGACCTACTGACTCTCCTGTCTTGTGAGAAACAAATGAAGATTTCATATTCCCAGCTCACTATGTGTCTTCTGCACAATTGTATAGAAAAGGTTCTCTTTTTAGTCTCTTTGATACTGAGACTGGGGATTACCTATCCTGGCCCCAGTGCTTGCTTGAGGTGTCAGGGTTATAAGTTACAATGAAAGTTCTGGACTCAAACCTGGCCTCTCTGTTGCCCGTTTTCTACCCAGAATACAGCAGTGTAAATTCCCGAATCATATGACAACCCTGTGCTCTACAAATAGTCATGATGACAGCTAATCTGGCTAATTCCCTCACAACAGGATGTATGCTTGCAGCACCCAGCCCCTGTATCCACTCCAGCACCTGGTCCAGAAAAGAAATTGCTATCTTAATTTAGATAAAGGTGGTTTTTTCAAGGTTTTGTATTCTAGATAGACTATAAGATGAACTTTTTTTGTCCGGTTTCCTAAGTGGTAAGCTAGTCCTTGTTTTTAATTTCAATGCAGTTAAGGGAAGTTTGTGGATTCTCACTCTCACTGCCTTGTGTGAGGTGCTTGAAGAGAGATTAGGGCCTCACCCATATCCATCAGAAACTGCAACATCAAAATGAAATAGAAAATCACCAGTCTTGTGTCTGCTAGGCAATTCAGGCTAGCAAATGATCACGTTTACATTAGGAACTGGACATGTCTTGTAGAAGGAGACTTGGCAGCACCCATCTTGATGGAAAATTTTAGAAAAGAATATTGGGAAAGATAACTTAATAGTAACAGTTGAAACAGCTGAATGAGAATTCCCAAGTGTCATGGTTTAACCCCAGCCAGCAGCCAAGCCGCATGCAGCTACTCACTCACTCCCCCACCAGCGGGATCGGGGAGAGAATTGGAAGGGTGGAAGCTGGAGAACTCATGGGCTGAGATAAAGGCAGTTTAATAGGGAAAGCAAATGTTGCATATGCAAGCAAAGCAAAACGAGGAATCCACTCACTGCTTCCATGGGCATGCAACGCCATGGCAGTTCTCTAGGAGAGCAGGGCCCCATCACGCAAAGTGGTTCCTGGGGAAGGCAAACGCCATCACTCCAAGTGTGCCCTCACTCCTCCTTCTCCTCCCCACCTTATACACTGAGCATGGTGCCACATGTTCTGGAATATCCCTTTGGTCAGTTGGGGTCACCTGTCCTGGCTGTGTCTCCTCCCAACCTCCCAAGCACCCCCAGTCCCCTCACCAGTGTGGCAGTACCAAAAGCAGAAAGGCCTTGGCTCTGTGTAAGCCCTGCCCAGCAATAACAAAAACATCTCTGTATTATCAACCCTGAGTTCAGCACAGATCCAAAACACAGCCCCATGCCAGCCACTGAGATGAGAATTAATTCTCATCATCCCAAACCAGCATACCAAGTAACGACTCCCTTGCAATTATTCTATCTGTAAGTATATAGTGCTCTAACACTTCTTTCAGCTTTATGACAGTAGATGAACTTTGCTCTGGATGGCAAGATTTTAATGATGGGGTTTTTTTTTTGTTGCTGACTTAACTGTTAGAAAGAGTGGTCCTGCACTCATGTCAGCCACCATGTGCTGCAGAACTGGAGACAGAGAGTCTGGCATAACTTGTTAGAACAGGAAAGAAAATCAGTTCACAAATTCAATTTACAGAATTAAAAAAGTCCTATGTGTATGCTTAAACATGAGCAAAATAGTTTGGGAAACTTCTCATCCTCCTCTGTAATACCATCACTTGGGGAGGGGTAAAGGGAAGGGAGGAATAAAAAGGAGAAATAAAAGGCAGAGAAATTGCTGAGAACTTCTTCTTTATGTTTGAAGCTTTATCAGTTCTCACATCAGAATGACAGAAAAAGAGAACTGTGATGGAGAAAGGATGATACATCTACAGAATTGCCATAGTGGTTAAGTACTTTCAGGGGAAATTCAGACCACAGAATTTGCTCTGCTGCACTTTTACTACCCTTTGGAAGGGTTTAAGATTTGTAAGCATTGGCAAATAAAAGCTTTAAAAAATTTCTCACGAAATACTAAGAAAAGTATGTGCTTTAATTTAGGAAAGAACCTGCAGTGTCTGTTGCCCTGATACAGCTCTTTCTGGACAGTCACACAGATGAAAACATCAGCATGTCTAATTTCAGGCTTGGGAGTTTACAGCATATGCACCTTTGCATGAGCTCAATTGGCTCAGACTGCAAGGCACTTCTCCCTTGAGTTGTCATGTATCTTTATCTTCTGTGCATTTCCAGACAAAGTAGTTAACTGCCTTGAAGAATGTGATGGGAAAAGTGTGGTGCCTTGTAATATTTACATTACCAGAGACAGTTTTAGATTCTTCTTTTTTTTACATGTGTTTATAACCATCTTAGTGACACCTCTCTTTTGGATTGGTTTTTTAAATTTCTTACAAACTAAGCACTGAACTATATAGTAACTTACAATTGTGAGAGATTTCTGGAGGTCATCTTGTCCCACCCCCCATTACATATCAGCAGAGAATAGCATGAAACATCATCAGAGAAAGGAAATTAAAAGCCTTGCCTGTGCAATTGTAGCCATGTGGGTGTAGCTCCCTTTTTCACCAGTGAAATCAATCTTGTTCTGTCACTTCTTATTCCTTTTGAGAAACATGTATTTTCAGTTAACTCTTTTGCTTTGCACAGCACATGGTTACAGGTAGCTCCTGTTACTGCCTACTCCTAAAATGACTATGAGTGTTTTGAGTGTGGGCTGAGAACCACTCCAAATTAGGGCTTGCAGTAGTAACTAGCTTTTATTGTTTTGTCCCTAAGTTGGTGTGCCTAAAAGTATCCTGTGATCTCCAGAGAGTGGAGCAAAGAGCTGTCCTTGCACTGACAGATGATTTTAAGTAACTCACTGCTGCTCCATTCAATTCTGCCCACTGACTATTTCTTACCTAGTGGGTAAATATAATCAGTCACCTTCTGCTACAGGTGAATCTCTACAATAAATAATACACAATTTGAAGTCCCATATACATCATTAATGTTCTTTTTATATTTACACTATTCTTTTAAATATCTTTTCCTTAGAGTCAGAGTACATGTACAGCTTCCCGGACCAAGTCAATACTTCCCATGCCAGTTATCTAATGGAGTACTTACATAGTTAGCCACTTTTTTTCCTTTAAGGCCTAGGGGATGGAGTGCTTATGATGTTTTTCCCAAGGATATTTGTCTAATGAGCTTTTTCCAGGCCCTGATGGCTTATCTAGAAATGTCCAGATCAAGAAAAGTCTTTTCACACTGCCGAAATAGCAGCAATAAGAAGCAATATCCCAGTATGGCTCTGATTACTCCTATATGAGAGTATGTTGTGTCTAAGGCTTCTAAGTAATATTGGACTTGCTGTGCTGTCTCTTCTCCTTCGCTCAGATTTGGATGTCCAAACAACAAGCTGCTTTCTCTCCAAATCTGAGCAGTCAGATGTTTGCTTCAGCCCTAAGGTGACATGTCAGTGTGTTTCTTTTCTCTTGTGCTCGCATATGAAGCCAGGTGTGATTTTGTTCCTCCATTGTGTTGTGCTTGGTCCTATTCCTTCCCTGTAATTTAGCAAGAGGTCTAAAACTGTGTTCAATTTACCAGTTATCATGCATGTTGCTATAATATTTTGTTTGCCTAAATGCTTAAATGCTGGAAGTCTTCCTGTTAGCTGCAGGGAATAATTTACACGTGTGGTTTTTGTCTTTCAAATATTCAAGGTCATTTCTATAAATAGTGAGTCAGACCATTAGTGTGTGTTTTGATCGAGACTGCTCCTGTAATTACTCTAGGCGTTTATGCAGACAGCTTGGGAGCTGCAAGTCAGAGTCATACTGTTCTGTTCTTCTGTTTGGTTTCTTAATATTTCTATTCTGAAACTTGCACACTCAGAAAGGAGACCCATGAAAACAGGGTCTTGGGGGAGAGGAAACAAGACCTGCTTCTCCATGGCAGAAGAAAAGTACATCACTGTGTGTTTACCTCATCAGAGCTGTTTTCCTATCCTGGCTGGAGTCACAATTCCTGGTGTGAATCAGGGCAAATGAAAGAAACGAGGAAGGGTAGTAACAAATCATCTAGTTCATATCTATGCTGAGAATGTATCCCATTTCTTTCAACACCCATGATATCCTATTAAATAGCCCAGTATGCTTCCAATAAATATACACATTGAAAAGGAAACACATTGAAAATTATTGTAATGCTGAATAATTGAATCAGGTCTACTATGCAATACCTTAGAAAATGTCCTGTGAATAACATGAAAGACTGCCATCTCTCTCTGATTCTGAGTGCAAGTAGAGGTATATTCTCAATATGCTGCTGTGACGATAACCAAAAACTCACTTGAGACCTGAAATCTTTTCCTTAGAAACATCTGAGATAATTTAGCCATCCTGATTCCTCAGCTTCTAGCCAGATGGGATTATTCCGTGTATTTTATGAACATACATGTACTTACAGCCAAAATGTTGATATTTGCCTCAGTTTTAAAGAGACCATCTCTGGAAAGTTAGGGACAGGATTTCGGACACTGTTTCACATGGATTTTCTATGCTGCGTGGCAGCTCAGAAAATTGGACAAGGTAAGGTGTCACAGAAATGGGGCAACTCAGACTGGATGCCTTCTGTAAAAGTGTTGTTGGCAGTTTTGGCTGGCAGCTATATGGTGCCTTGGTGACTTCCTGCGGTGAAATTAATTAATAGCTCTTGGCAGTCAAGTCACAGTCAAGTCCCTGTAAGTGTTCTTAACCAGGGTGGTTTACTTCACAAGCCCTTCCTTGTGCCAGAAGTAGATGTGTGTAAGGATGATGGGAAGCAATGTGATCTTATATTTTTCCTACATGCCTTGTAAATCCAAAGATCCTGAGATCTTGACAATCAATCTGAAAACTTCCATAAAACATACCTTATCTTGAAATAGAACTAATTTTGTATTACAGTATCTCAGATGACTTCATTCAGATACATAAGTACCTGGACTTCCGTAGAAACTCAAGAAAATATAGAAGTCAGACCCATTGGTGTAAGTTGTTGTGTGCCACTTTGCTTCATCTCAGCTCTGATTACTTCTGCTGTAAGAGAATTTTTCACTGGGTTCCAACACCAGGCACCCAGTCTGTAGTCCTTGTAGATGTGTTTAAAAGGCCAGCTCAGCAAATGCTATTGTTTAAACAATAAGCAGAAACTTAATACATGAAAATACTTCCTGTTTCTCTAAATGACCTTAAGGGGAAAAATGAAAGCATAAAACTGAGAATATCAGACATTTCTTAAAACTGCCTTTTTAAGTAATAGGGACAAATTCAGTCTAGAAGCATAGAAAAATCCACAGCGGATTTGCAATTTATTTCACAAACCTAATTTTGGCCTGTTCTAATCTAACTTATTTTCCTTATTGCATGAGTCAATAAATTTTTTTTTTTTAAGATTCATGCCTCATCATTGGCAAGGTTATTTTGGTATGCCCTGACCTTCAAGGAAGCAGTTCTCCCTGTATTGATCTTTATCTGTGAACGAAGCTTTGTCTCTCTCTATGAGGGCAGTATTATTGCTCAGCACACGTCTCATGCTCTGCCAGGTAAGAGAAGAGGCAGGAAATTTTACCTTTGCAATAGAGGGATCTTTCTTCGTGCATTTCACAACTGCAGCTGCTGCTGCTTGTGGCTGCAGCCATTCTTTATCGTTTCTTGTTTCTTTACATGTATGGACTAAACTGAGACTCTGAATGCACCATTTTTGCAGCAAAACAGTGGTAAAGGTGTCTTGCTACATCTGGATCCATCTATGTTTTTTTCTGCGAAGCTAAGACAAGACTATAATTAAGTTTACTGATGGATTCAAATGTTTGACAACTAGTAAGGCCAAAGAAAAGAGAAATGTTGAAAAAAGAATGCCTAATGAGAAAAAAGAGATGAGAAAAAAGAATGTTCTGCTTGCATACTCCACTGAAAGCCAACTGATGCTTTGTGCACTTCCTCTCCTTAATGATGAATGTGATACTGTTCTTTTGGCATAGAACATCTTTTTGTGTGCGTAAACTTTACATTGTAGTTGCAGGCTATAAATTTCAGCAGCATGGACAGAAACTGGGCAAATCCACAGAATTGTATTTTGCTGTGTCATGGGATCAGGTAATTGCATGTGCATTTTGAAATGTAGTAAATGAAATAATGTGAGATCAGCTCACAGTATTGCAAAGCGTTTACATCTGGAATCAGACCTGGCAATACAGATATCATCATGCTGAATCAGCAACAGCAGAAGGCAAACGAAGGCAAGACAAAGCAAGAACTTTTCAGGCAATGCAAAAAGAGTGTATGTCAAAATCCTCTATGTCACATATAGAGTGACCAGTTAGAGCAAGCTGTATCTACACCGGAGAAAACTTCTTCGGCTGGGAACCTGGACAGCAAGTGCTAGTTATGCTGGATATTCCACAGAATGAAATCTCTTCATATAGCAAAAAAACAAAACAAAACAAAATAAAACAACCCACCCCCCCCCCCACCAAAAAAAACCAAACCAAAAAACAGACCAAATAAAAATCCCCCCAAAACCCCCAAAAAATCACAACAACAAAAGCCCAACCAAACAACCCCCAAACAACTAGGAAACAATGTTTCATCTGGGCAATAGTTACTTAAAATTTACTCAGTCTATTGTGTGACATATAAATAAAATTATTCTTTACATTCTGTTGATGTAAAGAGTAATGTAGTTAATATTTCTGATGTGTTAGAACGACAACTACAAGTTTGTCATTGACCCAGGAAGCACGGTTTACCTAAGTCCAATTACTTGCCATATTTTAGGTAATGCATGGCCTGGTTTTTGGTAGCGGGGGGGCCACAGAGGTGGCTTCTGTGAGAAGCTGCCAGAAGCTTCTATCATGTCTGGCAGAGCCAATCCCTGGTTGCTCCAAAGATGGACCCACTGCTGGCCAAGACTGGGCCATCTAGAAATGGTGGTGATGCCTCTGTGATAACAGATTTAAGATGAAATCAAAACAAAAGCTATTACGCAGTTCTTATTGCAGCCAGAGAAGAGCAGAGTGAGAACATGTGAGAAGAACAACCTTGTGGACACTGAGGTCAGTGAAGAAGGAGAGGCAGGAGATGTTCCAGGTGCCGAGATTCCCCTGCAGCCCATGGTGCAGCCCATGGTGAGACAGCTGTGCCCCTGCAGCCCATGGAGATCCATGGGGAATGCAGAGATCCACCTGCAGCCCATGGAAGAGCCCACGCTGGAGCAGGTGGACACCTGAGAGGAGGCTGTGACTCCATGGGAGATCCATGGAGAGAGGGGCCCTGCTCCCAGGCTGGAGCAGCCTGTCCTTGAAGGACTGCACCCCATGGAGCAGTGACCCACGCTGCAGCAGTTTGGGGAGGACTGTTGCCTGGGGATGGACTCACACTGGAGAAGTTCATGGAGATCTGTCTCCCATGGGAGGGACCCCACGTGCAGCAGGGGAAGGACTCCTCTCCCTGAGCAGTGGGAGAAGCCACGGGTGATGGACTGACCATAACCCCCATTCCCTGTCTCCCTGTGCCACTGGAGGAGGAGACAGAGCTGGGAAGGAGGGAGGGGTGGGAGGAAAGTGTTTTTAAGGGTTTATTTTACTTTGCATTATCCTGCTCTGATTTTGTTAGTAATAAATTCACTTCATATCTCTAAGTTGAGCCTGTTTTGCCCGTGATGGTATTTGGTGGGGGATCTTTCCCAGTCCTTATGTCAATCCATGAACCCTTAATTAAATTTTTTCTCCTCTGTGCAGTTTGCAGAGGAGAGAGAGTGAGCGGCTTTGGTGAGTGCCTAGCACCAGCGTCAACCCACAAGAGGTATTTTCAACATGATTCTGCTCTCTGTTCAACACCTGTACAAAAATATTGCTGTTATGGATACTTTGGAAGTAAATACAACCTCTGATTTGTATTTTGTACCTGCTGAATTCTGTACTGCACTTGCTGATAGAACAGGCATCTCCTGGCTACAATAAACTCCTAAGTACTTAGAGGATACTCTGCTTAAACCCCACTACTGCTTTTGCAACTTCATGGGGCTGTGACCTTAGTTTCAGCTATCAGAAGTCAAAACATTGAGGAAGCACATTCTTGTGTAAAAGCTTTTGTTCACAAAACTAAAATTTGTCTTACTGTGACACTCATGAAATAAAAATATGCCTTCTATCATTTAGAGCATGAGACGTTTATTCTTAAGAACTTCATAAACTGTTATTCTATCAAAGTGATTGTATTTTTAGAATAGTTTCAAGCAGTAATGGCAATAGAGAATAATGCTAGAAGTTATTTTTGCATCATTTTAAAGATGCCCCAGAGGTTATAGTGACCTTTATCCATCCACCTCTACACATAAAACAATTAGAAGAATTTTGTCGTTAAAGATATTTACTTGTGCTGACTCACAGAACACACGTTACCAAAATGCTAAATAAAGAAAAAAAATCCCATCATATATACTAAACATGATGGAGTTTTCTATTCTGAATACATGTTATACTATTTTGTATTGGTGCCCAAAGTTTGGTGTCCATGGTGCTCAGCAGCAAGAAGTCAAATATTACCTGAGCAATATTGTGTCTAGAAAAGTTCCTGAAATGTCTGAAAAATGCTCACATGCTGTACAAACATGTTCCAGTGAACAAAACTGAAACTTACCTTCACTAAGTGCAAAATCAGAAAGTCAGAGTTCCCTGTTCTTGCACCATATCTCTGCAGCAGGACTGAAAATAGACCTTCATACATCACCATAGTTACAAAAATTTCATCACTGAAGGAATTATGTTCTTAATGCTCTCTTCAAGGTCTTATGTCATTGTATGAAAATGTTATTTTTCCAACATATTTAGGATGCTCAGCTATGAAGGCTGGTGTCATGTGGAATCTGCAGCTTGTTCAGAGAGGTACTGATGTCCTCCCTCACATTTGCTACAGGAGTGACTAGAGACGCTTTAGACTCCACCATGAAAAAGCTTAACCATTCCAATCACTTTCTACTAATACTTTAAAAACAAAGTTTCTAGAACTTGTTCTCTTAAAATTATTTCTCTGTTGTATGTGATTGGAGGGAATGTGGTTTCCCTGAGTATAAGCAGCTGTGCAAAATAGATAGTCATCCTTTTCCAGTAAAGAGGCAAACTGACACCAAGACACGTTGACTGACTATTTCTCCATGCTAAGTCATTTATTATTAATGCAGTTTTCCAATACACATTAATGTAATTTCCTTTACAAGTTGCCCACTGTGGATCTTCTTACTTTTCCTATATGGGAGAACAATAGCAGGAAGGAGAAATATGTGCACGTTATTTAAACTGAGGAAGGGACAGGTGCAAAATTTAGTGATTTTTAGCTGAATAGCACAAAATGTTTACACAAATTCAAATGGGAGCTACTTAGATATGTGTTAATAAGGGGTTTACAAAGACTAATGTCATGCAAGGCTGACACAGGAGCTAGGATCCTAATACTTTTGCTGCAAAGTTCGAGGAAGTAAGTATAACATCCTGAGAAAGAATGCGATGCAGATTTGTTAGAGCACATCAGTCATTCATGAGGTCACATGGGTGTTGTACACGTCACACAACAATGTTAACTTTTGTAAATCTGTGTTTCTCTCCATCCTTACAGGGATTTGTAAGGAAACAAATGGACCATCCACACTGTTTGATGTGTTTTACAACAACAACAACAACAACTATTATTGTTATTATTATTATTAAATATTATTCTGTATGATATAATAATTATGTATTTTAATATTATTTTTATATAATTATATTATTATATCATACTATATTATGATATATTATTAGTATAATTATATTATTATAGATGATGATGATGATGATTACTATTATTAATGTTGGATATTCAAACATATACTTGAAATACTTATTTGAATAACTGCAAAAAAGGTTGCAATAGTGGTTTGCAAGCAGACATTTTATTAGGAGTGGCTTGGGGCTTTACATAAGTGTCATTAGTTCTGTCTTTAATTTTAAAGGACATGACTTAATTTTCAACTAGGTTCTAAGGACTCACCCCACCTAGTCTCAGCCAATATATTGAAAATATTTTCTGGCTAAACTGGTCTTTGGCAGAAAATTGAATTTTTTGATGAACATTTTCCCGAAGTATGTTCTATCTTCCATGAAGAAAAATCAACCCTTGTTTTGGCCAAACAATGGAATTCCTAGAAATCAGTAAAGGTTTTTATTGTGGTTGAATTTTATTGTATTTCAGCTGAAATTAAACACCTCGTTTCTGAATGGTGTCTTTGCAAAGTGTCGTCTAGCAGCAATGGTTAAACAACATCTTCTATCACACGTCTTGGCTTCACAAGTGCAGAAAAGATTTCTTTCTTTTCAGAAGATGAGAACACGTAGTGCCTTCCCAGAGGCTTCAGGGAACCTGGCAGTAAAGAAAAACAGCATTCTGACTGAAAAATATGTTTCATATGCATGTTGTGCCAACTAGCAGGAGCCATAAGACAGTGCAGGTCTCCTTTCATGGGCTCCTGTTCTTCTATTTACCCTTTTCACATGACTTTTGAGATTTCAGACAGTACTGTGTCAAGTGGACAACAGAAACCAGAACTTTTAACTGCATATAAGTAGCAGGGTAAAAACTAGAAAAGAAATGAAAAGAAACAGGCAAAAATTAATAAATCAAAATAAATCTTTAGCAGCTCAAATGTCCCTGCTCCCAAACCTACCGACTCGTATAATGAGATGGCTGCACTACACTTTACAAAGCTTTGGACATGATCTCCCGTAGTCTCCTAGTACCCAAGCTGGTGAGCTAGAGTTTGGATATGCAGATGGTCAAATACGTGGAAAACTGGCATTATTGCAGGACTCAAGGGTTTGTTACTGTAAGTACAGAGAGTGCTGTCTGGTTACTCACTGTGTCTCCTCAGGGAACCAGTATGAGACCCATCCTGCTTAATGTCTCTGTTAATGGCCTGGATGATAGGAAGTTCACCCACAGCAAGCCTGCAAGTGCTATCAAGCCAGGGGATGGCAGATATGCTGGAGGGCATGCTGAGAGGAAGCTGAAATTCTCAAGAGCCTGTAGAAATGAGGTGTCAGGAGCCTCAGAGAGTTTAACAAGGACAGTCCAGAGTCCTAGTGCAACACTACAGAGAATGGGATGAGTGGTTGGAAGTTAACTTTGCTAGAGCCAAAGCCAAACCCTTCATGGAAGTGCACAGTGACAGGACTGGAGGGAAGAGGAACCAATCAGAACACAGGAATAAGAAACATTGAAAACGTTGAAAATGTTTTCATTGGAGAATTTCCACTGCATTGGAACAGATTTCCCGGAGAGATGATGGAGTTTTCATTCCTGGGAGATATTCAAAACTTGAATATCTTGACGTCTTCAACCACCTGATCTATTTGGATCCATTTTGAACAAGATGTTGAACTAGATGACCTCCAGAGGTCCCTTCCAACCTCACTTATCTTGTGATTCACCAACTCTATAAATACTGTGTTCTTTTCAGATGCTGAAGTTATTAATACAACGAATCTATTTTCCTTTGTCAGTCAGACAACTGGTAGTTTCCATGGTAACAGGGAATGCCTATATCTCAATTTTTCCTGCTTGTTAGATTAATTACCGTACTTTAGGGATATCTAAGGGAAGGTGAAGGAATTCCTGATTATCGCAGGATTATCCTTTTTTTCACTGTGCTGTTTCTTTATCAGATGGGGATTTTGGAAGACAATGTTCAGTAAATTGTCTGCACGAGGCTGTTGGTGCCAGTAGAACATGTAGAGAGACATTTTACCATTTGCTTATTGCACAAAAGTAGCTAGAGAAAAGGAAACTACTCTTATCTCTTTTACCGGAGTTTCATTAACAGCTTCTCATGTAAGAAAAACTCAACATTACATTATTATTCCTGGTTTATACCATTAAAAAGGCAATGAAGTTATATTCCTCAATTTAAAGGTATTATTAAGAACCGAAAAATAGTTAAATGTTTTACATTACTTGCTTTGGAAAGGAGCAATTAGGTTTTATATACCCACTGAAGTCTCTTATTCTGTTTCTCTGATTTTTCGTTGCTTTTTAAGTGATTTAGAAACATACTCAGTTTCAGCAGTGTCTGTGGTACTGTAAAATGAAGTCTTTACTAATTGCTATTTACCTTAATAGTTTTCAGATTGCATCCCACATAGTTACAAAAAGGGAAACATCAGCTATATTTACAATGTCAAGAAAGACAACATTTTTTTTCCTTAAGCTTTCATCTTGTTTGCTCCCTTAAAAGCACTAAAAATGAATAGGAAAGAATTTCCTGGGGAAAACCCTGAAACACTTAGATAAAATAGAAGGAAATGACAGTGAAAGAGAATGACAGGCCTGTGTGTCATGGATGGGGGTGGGAGACTCCAAATTATGAAGCAGAGGGTAAGAAGCAAAGTCTTTCTTCATAGTCAGTGGCTAAAAAGTCATGACATTATTAATCATTTGTATAGGACAAGAAATGTGCATGGCTCTGTGCTGTGAAAGATAAACAAATAGAAGGATCTGCCATGGGTTTACATTTTAAAGGAAGGGGAAAAGTCAAAGGAACACAGTACTGTACATGCAACCATCACAGCTTTCAAGTTTTAAAGAACAGTTGAAGTTTTCATAAGGTCAGGAGTAACTACAATTGAAAATCGCTTTCTGTGTAACTTCTATCTGAAAAAGTTGTTTCAAATCAACCCGTTTCTCTCCTGCAAAGCTGTACTGGCTTCAGTGAAAATTTCTGCAGTCAGAAAGGTTTTTAACTCAGGAAAGCTTTGGACAGCATTTTGTAATCTATTCTGGAAAAAAAATTATTACTTAATGTCATTAAATTATATTACATAAGTAATATAAGTCGTGCTTATAGATGTTTCTGGGCACCTAATAGTAACATCACTAGTTCTTTATTTGTACTGTAACATGTGACTTAGATTTGCATTATACTTAAACATTTTGTGGACAAGAAGTTGGCATATATGCTACAAACTTTCATCCAAGTAAGTTGGGTGCTCACTAAGAAGAGTCTCCTTGCACAACCGGCAGAGAAAGTGATGTGTGTGTCTGTTTTCTCTGAGGATGAATCACAAGAAAAGGGAGAGTAGATTTGGAGGCTGAGACAATTACTGCCGTCCATTTGCTGAAAGAGAATCCTAGAAAAATTTGAGCTCAGAAAGCATTTTTCTAAGGCAACGTTTCAAATTGCTCTTCAGTTACACTCAGAATAAAACAAGTATCAAATTGCCATCTAATTAATGTGGATTTCAGCTGGCTTTGGGACCAACACACCAGCTTGCTCATGGCCCTTTCCTACTGATGAATTAATTAACTCTCCTATTTGATTCTTATACTGGGCTAGCTCTGGGTATGCCACACTTCCAAGCAGCAAAGCATTTACTAAATCGGAGTGGTTTTGACTCACAGCTAACAGCCACTGCTGCTAAGAGCAATTTTGGCAGAGGGGTCGCATTGTTATACCTTCTGGTTTGTATATCATCAGCTGAAGTAATTCTTCAGAATGATGCTGAATGCTTATTACATGCTGCTTCAAGCATGTCAGTATATGTTAATGTTACACTGAACAGACATATTTCATTTCACAGGTTTAGACGTAAAAGATGACACTCAAAGATGTGAAACAAAATTAAGTTTAAAGTACCTAAGGTAAGCTGCATTTAAACCTGTTGCATACTGTATTTAAGAATAAAATTTTTATCTAGTTTAATTCATATTCAAAGGGAATTTAAACAAGTCCTATTCACAGTACTGGAGGACTTAATTATCTAAATCTGTAAGAATGCTCCTCTTTACATGCATGCTTGTATATAGTTCATATTCATCTTCTCAGTACCCAACTGGCCAGTTGAACTCCTGCATACATAAATTTGTTTTCTTTTAACAGATACCACACTTCTAGGCTAAAAGATGCTGGTAACTGTCAGGGTTCATAACTTGGCATATTGTTAGTTCTCAAACCTCAGCATGGCTGGCTAGTAGACTCTTATATAAATCTCACCAAGGAAATTATTAGATACCCTTTTATTTAGCAAGAGGTGAAACAGAAGAAACTGCTATCTGAGTCACGGACCAGCAAGGTTCTAAGGAAAGTCTGGTCTGTACCAGTCAAAAAGCTTTCTTTGGGACATTTTGCAAGCACAAATGATTGGTTGAGACTAGATCATAAGGGTGCATATGTGTGAGTGTGACATGAATCTAACAAAAATACAGTCAAAAAAGAGCCAGAACCAGCCAAGGAAGTACCAGCAGCATGGATGGTCCTGGAAAAGATCCAGACTGGGAGAGAAGGTTCTAATTTTGGACAGAATGCTGGCTTAAAACAGATTTGATTTTCTGAACAAAGAAATTGCCTCCTGTTGCTTGTCTCTACTGTATTCAAAGAGAGAGAATTTTGTGTACTTTCTTTGTAAACAAAGAGCAACACACACCCCAAATTGCAAACTTTCCAGATTTAACATGTTTTATGTAAAGACTCTTGGCTGAAAGCAGATATATACACCTCAGGGTACTTGATATTTGATTCAAAGCTACTGCTTTTCTGAAACCCACTGCCTTTTCAAACTCTCCTCCTCAGCTTTTTTTACACAGTTACAAGTATGTATTTATCTTAGGTAGAAAAAAGTAGGCAATTCAAGGATCTAAATGAAACTGGTTTTTTTTCTTTGCGCATGTTGTGCATTGGCATAAATAGCAGAACACGTCACTGTATCTTTCTCTCCCTGCAGTGCTCCCCAGTGATGTCAAGCACGCCTCCAGAAAGGCATAGAATCATAGAATCTATATTGGAAAAGACCTTTAAGATCGTCGAGTCATAACACTGCCAAGTCCACCACTAAAACATGTCTCTCAGAACTATGTCTACATATCTTTTAAACACTTCCAGGGGTAGTGACTCAACCACTTCCAGTGGAGACTAGTCCATACTTGACAACCCTTTCTGTGAATAAATTTTTCCTAATATCCAATCTAAACCTTCCCTGCAACAACTTGAGTACCTCTTCTCTTGTTCTATTATTTGGAAGAAGAAGCCGATCCCCATCTGGCTACAACCTCCTTTCAGGTAGTTGCAGAGAGTAATAATGTACTCCAGAGCCTCCTTTTCTCCAGTCTAAGCAGCCCTAGCTCCCTCAACCAGACTGTACAGGACTTGTGCTCCAGACCTTTCAACAGCTTTGTTGCCCTTCTCTGGACACACTCCAGCACCTCAACGTCTTCCTTGTCATGAAGGGCCCAGAACTGGACACAGGATTTGAGGTGCAGCCTCACCAGTGCCGAGTATGGGGGGGCAATCACTGCCCTGGTGCTGCTGGCTACGCTACTGCTGATACAGGCCAGGATGCCATTGGCCTTCTTGGCCACCAGAGCACACCCTGGCTCATGTTCAGCTGCTGTCACCAGCACCCCCAGGTCCTTTACCTGTGGGCAGCTTTGCAGCCACTCTGCCCCAGCCTGTGGCACTGCCTGGGGTTGTTGTGACCCAAGGGCAGGTCCCAGCACTTGATCTTGTTGAGCTTCACACCACTGACCTTGGCCCATCAATCCAGCCTGTCCAAATCCCTCTACAGAGCCTGCTTACCCTCCATCAGATTAACACTCCCACACTCCCGCCTGACTTGTTATCATCTGCAAACCGACTGACGGGACTGGCTAACACAGTCTTCATTCCTGAGGAAGCTCCCTAGGTGCTAGCCTGGCCTGTTTTAAGCCAGTGTGGGCCCACATCCTACTCAGCAACTTTGTGAGAATGTCTCTTGCCTTAACTCACCTCTGAGTCTTCTGGGAAACCGGTGGAAACTTGTGGAAATGATTGGCAAGAGGTAAAAGATTCTCATGGGGTCTTGACTCAGAAATGCCATTATCACAATGATGAAGCAGCTTGGAGCAAAATTTATTCTGCCAGAAGTATTATATTCTTCTATGAATACTCTTACTTTATTCTTGTTGTGGATTTCTAATCTCTCTGGCTTAGACAAATAGACTGTACACTACAGAGCCTATAGTCGGATATTACAAACTTCAAATTATTCTGATTTCCTTAGTCTTTCTTATCAGTGACTTTAATTTCCAGTTGCTCAATTGAACAGTAAAAAATACAAGAGTGTTAGGGTATAGGCTGTAACAGGTTTTTTTTGTTTCAGTTGAAGACAAAAATAAAGGCTACCCATTTCTTTCCTGCTGCTATTCCAAGCTTCTCCTTCCCTTTCAGATAAGGAGCTAAGGAGAGCCTTATTCAAACACGTGGCTTATACTGATGTCTTGATGTTCCTAGACGGAACAGATACTTCTTCTAACTTGCTGTGCTCCAGGAAGAATATTGTATATCAGCTCAAGTGACAAGACTAGTGAAACCCATTTGTGAAACCCATTGTAGGCTTTTCTTTAAGAGGATTAGGAGTTTCCATGAGGACAGAAAAGAAGAGGAAGAAAGTGATCTCGTATAACCAATTTAACCAACAAGTGATGAAGCCCTTCCTACTGGGTTAGTGTTCCTAGCCAGCAAGATAAATATAATCAAAGTCTGCAGTGGCACCTTGAACTCCTGTTTTGATTACCACCTTTCATGGTCCAATTTCTCCCAGGGATTTGCAGGTCACAGATTTATATCTGAATATGGAGTAAGTGCTTCTCTAGGAGCTGTAACAGTGATTCTCTATTGCAAGAACTCATTTTTGTCTTTTCCGGTTTGCCATGGGTAATGTTAGTTTTTTCTGCTAGCTAGCACAATAAAGCTGAAGTAAAGCCTTGGGTCAAGACCCACATTTTATAGGGTCAAATCGTACTTTATCTAGCTCAGCATCTTTGACTGCACTGCTGCTCAGGCAGAAGAAGAAGGAAGTTTGCATGTCAGGAAGATTGCTTCCTATTGCAGCGTGAATAGCCCAACTGGTAGCAAGTTGGCTGTGTGCCATTAAAAATTGAACAGCCAAGTCAAACTGGGTCAGGTTTACACTTTACCAGGGTAATGCTGTCTAGTCAGACACCAGCACAGGAGCATTTTCAGACCAGAATCTGCTCAGTCATGGGAGAAGGAAGAGAGAGCAAAGGAAGTTTGGCTGTCAGAAACCTTATTTTATCTTCCATTGTAAATACACAACTGGCAGCTGGTCAGGCATTCAAAGTTGAAAGGTCTACTGGCACCTGTTTTAGGTACATCCCTTCCTCAGTAATGGGCTGCAAATGTAAGCTGCAGACAGCAGCCTCCACTGAGAGCTAAAGCTGTTTTCCATCTGAACTGTGGGGTGGACTATGTTGTCCTGTAAGTTCTGCATGTGTGGCTTGCCTAAGGACAAGCAGCTCATGTTGATATCATCACTGCTGTTAGGTGAGGTGACCACTGCTCTGGCTATCAGGCCCAATCTGCTGCCCATTAAAGACAGGAGGCAGACCTGAGATGCTATCCAAGCGTGGTGAACTGTCTCCATGAAACCCTCTTTACTCTCACGTTACACTTGGCTTGTGGTAAAGCAAAAGTCAGTTCTGAAAGTCAATTCGACTTTTCCCATAGATCATGGTTTTAAAATTTACCCTTTAAATGCAACATTAATAGGATGTCTGAAGACAAGTGAATTAAAATTTGCATTTAGACTTGGAGAGTGCAATCCCATCCACCACAAATATGAAGCTACTCTTACTTTCTTGCACAGTGAACCTTAACAAGCTTTAGAGCAGCATGCAGTTTTGCTCTATATTTGGTCTTACAGTCTGACTAACATAACCGCCAACGGCTTCCCACTTGTCAAGAGGATGTGCCAGTAGCAGCTGCCTAGAGGAAAGAATAAGCAAAATGCAGATAGAGCAGAAGGGGAAAAAAGATTGCTAGAAAAGACAGCTGATGGCCCTTGAGGCAAGTGATGCTATACCACCTCTCACAAAGGAGAGGTCTATAACAACTAAATGCATACCTGAAAAAGGACATTATTCAGGTTGTAAGGTCAAACACACAAAGGTTAGCAGAAATAAGGAAGGCGTGAGGAGATGGACAAGAAATTGGTTCAAATGGCTCCATCAGCATGGAAACCAAGAGAGCTCACACACTCAGTGAGGGAGATTGGTCAGTCACCTTGCTGAAGGAGCAACAAGATGGAGAGAGGCATTCAGGAGGGCTGAAGGTAAGAAGAGCTGTTTCCCCAGAGCTGGGAGCTAAAGCTGAGGGTTTGGTATGTTTGCTTTACAGATGTTGGAAACCCACAGCAGTAAAATGAGAAAAGGAACACAAGGACTGGATATCCTTGTCAGATGGTTGCTGGAAGTGTTATGAGAATGGCTTGTAGCCTGCAGTGGTGAAGGACCTAAGAAAATAGAGGTAGAGCTAAGTGAAGGGAGGAGCTAGAAGAAGTGAAATAAACAGTTGTGTCTCAGTTATAACTGCATTTTTCTCCCCGATTGAGCTGTGGGGCTGGTTTTCAACATAATTGACTGCTCCTGAATGTATTCATGCTCTCCTGAAAGGCACCTTTCCTAAAAAAATTCCAGCTGCTATACAGACTAGGTCTAATCAAGACCCTAGCTCTTGCATCCACTCAGACTGAGCTTTATGGGAGAAATTATAAGTGCTGACTCATGGTAGTCATGGCGTACAAATGTAGTTCTCTTTTGTACACCTTTTCAATCCTATTTTTTCCTAGTGTGAGGCTGACCTCAATTTCGCCGTGTGCCGCAGGATAACCATGACCACTTTCTCCCTGGGAGCCACAGGGTCTGAAGCTTGTGACCCTCTGTCATACTGGGGAAAAGCCTCACATCTCTCCCACAGACCTGACTGCAATGGCTTATGCCCCACAAGACCAAGATGAAAAGGTTTTGCTCCGTAACCAGCTTGTACAATGCAGGAGACTCCTTGGCTGGAGAGGATGGGGCTACAGGGCAAGAGAGATGTGGTTCTTCTGATGGCCTTGCCTCCAGGCACCCTCCTGTGTAACTGAATCAGAAAGTGGCAGGAGGGTTAGAACTGACAAAGTACAATATAGCAAAGAAAAAAATGCAGTGTATAAGTCTTGAAAAGCTACATATTTAATTAAATGGTTTTGGCGGGCTTTCAAGTTTGAACAGTGTAGGACAGCTTTCTACTTGCTAGGTAACTAGGCCTTGTCTTCAAGTTAACAACATAAAGCAACTCTAAAACAAAAGAAATTTTAGGGATGTTTACTACACAGTTTGGAAGGCATTTAATACTGGTAAGATTATCTATTTTATTAATCAAGTAGACCTCCAAAATGATTATGCTGTCTTTCCTTGCTCCCCTAACTCTTTTTTTATGACTCACGGCCATTCAGGATGAGATTCTAAGGTGAAAAGTTGAAGATGCTTTAAAACAAAAAACCAAAATGGGGAAATTTTCTGATGTACAAGCAATTGCTCTTCTCCTTTAGACAACACTGTAATTGAGGTTCTTAAGCCGCAGAAAAGAGAAGGTAGCAGGTAATTTTTGATGAATAGATCTTTAATGTTACAACAAACCCACATATACACAAGAACAGGTGTAGGTTTGCTGGCTGTGTTTCTTTATAAAGCTGTTGCTCTGGGATGATAGGAACAGGATGAGACCAATCTTCATAATCTGATTGCAGGATTTTATGGTTGCTGTCAATCCAAAGGGATTTGTTTTTCATTTGTCTTTGAAAAATCTCACATATGGAAATTGATGCATTATAAATATACTCTGGCTGACTAGACTGTTAATTCATGAGATCTAAAAATAAAAGAGAGATTAACAATTTTGACCACTGTGTGCAAAGCTGTATGTTCTGACTGTGTGCTCTTACTCACATATTCTCTCTATAATCTGAAAAGTGCAAACCCTGAAACAGCTTTTTAAAATTAATCTCAAATTCATTAAATCTTCATTTTGCTTAGAAGCAAGGACTGTTGTACTGGACTCACAGTATTGTCTCTTGAAAATGGTAAGTGCACTTGTGCCTGTCATTCTGTCTGTTCATCCATCACACTGGGCTGTTCTTTTATCTTTCAAGCATTTCATAAGAAAAGGATAGAAATGGCTCTGCAGCGGTGTTCTCAGTGATCATCCTGGCCATTTAGAATCCACTGTAGAAAGGTGACTGATGGTCTAAGCACTAGGGTCCTAAGGAGTTAATGAGAACAAGTAAAACAAAAAGAGAAGAAACTTTTTTTAAAATACAAAATAAAAAAAAGAGCAGAAGAAAAAAAAAATGTATTCTGCTATTTTGCCACTATCTGTCAAAAACATATGCATTTAATCATTCGCTCTCCTCTGTATGCATAATAGGATCTACACAAAAATTTGCTATACATGAAAGCCCCAAAATGCACAATTAAAGCCCTAAAATAAAATAAATCTGTAAGTATGGGATTGTAAGAAACTGAGGAAATAGGTCAAAGTATCTGTAAGGAGGTTTGACTTCCCCAGTGAGACTACTAGCACAATGGAAATTCAGAGGCCCGTTATCCAACAGGTATGAGTAGCAGGGTGGTTTCATGCAGTACAGGTGTTGGATCTGCTAGGACAAGTCAGGTAGGAAGACCACTGATGACACTGTTGAAATCAGGAATGCTAGTGCATGTCCTCATCAGATGTTCTTTAGTGAAATGGCTCCAACCATTTAAAATATTTCTGTCTCACAGTTGCATGTTACAAAAGAGTGGGTTGAACAGGCTGCACAAGCATGCCTCATCCACTTCAGAGTGAAATTAGGCAGGTTTGCTTAACCTGGGGATAATATATTTAAAATGAGCTAGCTGCAGTGTAACGGGTGACATTTGCACAACCCTCCCTCATGATCCATTCTACCAGCTGCCTGGGGGTGGTTCCTCCTACAAGAGTGCTGGTAGCAAAGATGTACGAGCCACTGTGGTCGTGAGCAACCCCAGACATTTCTGTAGGAAATATTTCAGCGGAATTAGTTTTGCTGGTGTTCATGTGAAGTCTGCCTCATACAATCCTTTTAGAAATTGCTATGTAGTAGCTTTAATAAAAACTCTCATTAGGGAATAGCTTTTAATTTTCCCCACCTAATTAAGGTCATATTTCTTTCTAAGATTTCAGGCACTGTCTGCGTGCATGTTTATCAGACCTATAAAATTTTGGACCTGTCTGATCTTGGTGTTGCTCTCACAGGCCTTCAGGATAGATTCTTCTAGTCACAATATTGTTTCAATTCTAGTGTAACTTTCTCACAGCAAGACTGCACCACTGTTGTCAGTTGTCATCGTATTTATGTTTCTGGCTAGCTTTGTAAACTAATTTTGAAAAATCATCTTGGCCTTTGAAACAAGTAGAAAAGATCATGATTTAGTGTTTCTAGAAAAATCCTATAATTTGTAGTAGAAATTCTGTAAAGAATAAAGCAACTTGCACAATTCTCTTGCAACATATCACTCTGTATTGACAAATATTCTTCTGGGTTTGTATCTGCCACTGTATTAAGTTGGCATGGCCTAGTTTGTTTGTAGTGGGGAGTGGCGGGGGCGAGGCTTCTGTGAGAAGCTGCTAGAAGCTTCCACCATGTCCGACAGAGCCAATCTCTGATGTCTCTGAAGATGGACGTGCTGCTGGTCCAATTAGAGAAGTTGGTAATGCCTCTGTGATGACACATTTAAGAAGAAAACCAAAACAGCGCAAGCACAGTTTGTTCCCAGGCATGGGAAGGCTCAGCCACTGGAGGCCATGCTGGCACAGCCCGCGGCAATGCACCATCACGGCTGCTGCCATCTCGGTGCAGCCCACGGTGAGCCTTGCTTGCCTGGCTGCCCCTAGCCAGCCATGCTGCGGGCAGAAGGGCAGGGGTGGCAGTGGCTTTTCCTTCCTGGCACCCTGCATGAGGAGAAGTGTTAAATAGCGCCAGGGCCACAGCAGCCGCCACTGCCCATGCGATGGTTGTGGGGCTGCCTGGCCAGCAGTGGAAACACGACGAGCGACTCCCCGCTGCAGAACCTCTGCGAGATCAAACTCTTGGCACTGCAGGATCCTGCAGGAATCTTTGAATTAGTGGAACTTTTTTGCAATAGTACGTACGGGTAGCAGTTTTTCTTCTAGTCAGAGAAGAGAAGGAAGTGAGGACATGTGAGGGAAAACAACATGGCCACACCAAGGTCAGAAGAAAGAAAAAAGGAGAGAGGGAGAGGAGGTGCTCCGAGTGTCAGAGCCGAGATTCCTCTGCAGGCCGTGGTGAGGACTGTGGTGAAAAAAACTGTCCACTTGTAATGCATGAAGTCCATGAGGAATGCAGAGATCCACTCACAGCCCACGAGAAAAATGCTCACACCAGAGCAGGTGGATGCCAGAGAGGGCTGTGATCCAGTGGAAAACCCAAACAGAGAGAGGGAGCGCCCTTGCTTCCAGAGATAGAGAGAGAGGGCCTTTACTTCCAAACTAGAGCAGCCTATCCTTAGAGGACTGCACCCCGTGGACGAGTGACCCACGCCACAGCAGTTTTGGGAAGGCTGTTTGCCCATGGGAGGGATTCACGGCACAGCAGAGGAAAGACTCCTCTCTCTGAGCGAACAGAAGAAGATCTCAGATGACAAATGGACCAAGACCCTCATGCCTTGTCTCTCTGCACTGTTGATGGGAAAGGGGGAGGGGCTGGGGAGGGAAAAGGTGTTGCAAAGGCTTATTTTACTTCTCATTATCCTCCTCTGACTCTGTTAATAATAAATTTACCTTATACCTTTAAATTTGAACCTATTTTGCCCTTAGAATGTTTTCTGTTAATCCTTATCTCAACTCATGGGCCCTCCATTAATATTTTTTCCCCTCTCCTCTGCCCAACTGTAGCAGGAGAAAGTGAGCGAACAACTTTTGTGGGTGCCTGGCATTTGGCCAGTGTCAAACCATGACAGCCACTTATCTTGTATAACTGTTTTTCTTTAAGAGACATTTATCTGACACCTTCTGTGACATTTTTAGACAGTTCCTATCTCCATTAATTTCATAATAACTCTCCACAAGGTAGAAATACCTTTCTAGTTCTCACACAACTCCGTCATTGTTATTTTACTGCAAGCCATTTTTCAGTTGGCTAATTAGTGTCTTGAACATAATTTATTCACCAGTGATTTTCCATTCAGAAGCGTAAGGGTATTTAAGTACTGAAAAGAGCGCAGTATGATCAGAGAATCTCAACTCCAAAAACACAAGCTAACATTCTCTACTGATGTAAATTGATAGAGCTCTTTTGAATAAAATGTTCCCACTATGAGAAATATGTCAGTACAGGAAATAATTCTGTAAAGGGAAAGTCTGGCTTCACCCAAATAAAATAATTTCTATGATGGTACAGATGTAAAGTATTTTTTCAGAGAGGGTAATCAAAATGACAGGACTCCAGAAGACTTATTCATAATGTGTCTGTTCTCTATTCAGCTGTACTTTCATTACAGGTGATCATTAGGGAAATTTATGCTTTATGGTACATCATATAGCACCACCATATCACACGTTATCATATATAGAAGCAGCATTAGAAGTGTGTCTCGTCATTTGGAAATGCTGAAATTACTGAAATCCTGCATGTGTTTTTAGATCAGATTTGCACTTCATGAACCAGTGGGCAAATATATTTATTTGTATCACGCTACATGAGCCTGAGAGTGTATTAATGGGACAAATTTGGTAAGAGGTTATGTAATAGTTTGGCTGTCTCCATACCTGTAGATATTCTGAACATTTTAACGTCAGTACTGCCACAGAGATGCTCCCCTGGGGGATCTGAGCTGCTGTCTTTCTCCTCTACTTAATTTCTGATAGTTTGAAAATGTAAGTGAACATGGCTCAGTTTTGAACAAAGTTGAAGAGGAAGTTTGTGAAAAATACCAAACATATGTTTTTCTAAATCATATTTTTGTGAGTGACAAAGGAGAAACTTCAAGATTCCCTGATACTGACTCACATGGGAATGAACTAGGTTGCTCTCCAACAGATCCTCATCGTCCTCATGTAGAGGTAGCCTATAATCCTAATAGTAGTTGTTACCTACCATCAAAGCATGAGGGAAAACAAAAGAAAATGGGGAAGAAAAGAAAGGCTTAGTTCTGGTTTTTTTTAGCCTCCAGCATGTATTTCTAGTGTTTGCGTAAGCCTTCTTCCACTTTTTAAGGCATATACCTCTGAGAATTACAAACAGAATATCTATTTTTGTTATTACTTGAGTTATAGCAAACATTCCAGTTGCTTTCTCTATGCTCAAAAACAGTTTGAAGTGCTCTCTGTGAACTCTGATGATGCCAATTCAATCAGAATCTCATTAAAACAAACAAATTCAAGAGGTTAATTAGTACTTTAAAGTGATCCTTTCCTTTAGAAAAAGTAACATTAAGTCTCTTATTTCAGTCTTCTGCTTATTCCTTAAGCTGTAATGGTATTTCTACTTTCTTACCTTCAATCTTACAATATATCTGGTTGTTGTTTCCTCTCTTTTTACATGATGCAGTTCTTTGAAAAATCTCTACGAAAAAGATCTTTCTCTTTTAGCTTGTCTGAAGCCAAGCTGACAAATACCGTAATCACTCCAAAGCATTTTTTATGTCCTCCATGTATAATAAATTGATCTCTCTGCCTTAGAGGACCTGGCAGCTCATCTGCTCTTGTCTTCTAACTAGTCCTCCATCACTGATTTAGCCTTCCGTTTACAAGAACCACTCTTCAGTGGTGCTCAGTGAAGAATGACCTTGTCAGACCCAACCCATGCATTTGCCATATAAAATACCTAGCATGCCAAGAACTCCAGATCCATTTCAATACAAAGTACAGCAGCTTCTCCAGTACGTATTTATTTGCTTAAATTAATACAATACATCATACATGCTTTTACTATTGAGATAGAAAGCCAGAAACTAAAGATTCACATATAGTTCGTTCACTTCATTAGTTGTGGCTTTAAATAGGAACTTGATGTTCTACGTGAAATAAATATGCAACACATTATTTGCAAAATCTGTTAGGAGTACAAAATGTTAGCTCTGTTACATCTTGTTCAGCTAAGCAGACATGACATTTTCAAAACTGTTAATAATTATTAAAACTTCTAGGAATAATAAATACAGTACTTATATTACTTCTTAACTGTACACTCAAAACAGCAGAGTCCAGCAGCACCGTATGAAGAGAGAAATCAAAGAATAGGTAGTAGACAAACACAGAGTTATAAAAAGGTGGGTGCAGTAGCATTACTTGGTCTTTCCAGTAACTTGTTTTACAGGAAACAGCACAGGATAAACTTTAATTATGATATTATCATAAAGTATTTTCTCCTTTGAGCTTCTGAACACAGAGCACCTGTCTTTGCCGTCACAAACTGAAGACTGTCTGGCAGCCAGGACAACTCAGTTGCATGAGGAGATGGCTGAGTCCTCGTGGCCAGACCGAAAACACCTTGTTCCAAGGTCACGTACAACCTCGCTTTCCCTGTAAATATGTTGTCTATCTTCACCCTTAAACTTTACTAGCCCAGCTTTTGGCTTTTCCTCCACCTACTCTGTACTCCAAAGTGTCTTGCAGAACTCTCCCTGCTACTTTAACATCAGAAAAGCCTCTAACTTTACAAACCACATGCCTTCACTTGGCCAGGCTCATTATGGTAGGGCAAATTTACTTTTCCTCAGCATGACTTCTGGAAGCATCTCAGCTGTACAAGTTTGTAGGCACTCTTATTTGCTGTAATCCTCTCCGAAAGGATGAAACAAGGCTGCATATAACAATGCAGGGAAACAGTATAGATGTGATTTTATATAGAGGTGATGGAGACTGGGCTTTAGATTCATGTGTCCTCATAAACTGAAAACCCAAATAACAGAGAATAATAGTGAGATAAATAC
The DNA here is from genome assembly GCA_013397755.1 of Cnemophilus loriae. Lineage (NCBI taxonomy): Eukaryota > Metazoa > Chordata > Aves > Passeriformes > Corvidae > Cnemophilus > Cnemophilus loriae. The sequence goes on from VZTF01009449.1 coordinate 167,928, forward strand.
TTAATTTCCACAACATAGGTAGAAGAAGGTAGATAAACTCACAGGAATGAGAAAAAGAAGAAAATATATCCCCCAATGTCCAGGACAGGCAATGTCTCTATTGGACTTCTAAGCCTCTATACAAGGCAAAATAAGGAAGCTAATCCCTTGAAAATTACAAATGGGAAATAGCTTCATTACGAGAGCAAATTTCTATAAAGCATTTTCAAAGCTATTAAAAAGCAAAGGCTGTTACTGTCTGTTCCCAAAGCGGTGCCAATGTAAATAGTGTGAAAATAACTTATGTTCGAAAAGCAAGGTGCTTCACAATGAAGGCTGTTATTTCACTTTTAATTTGTCCCATGAGGTCTCTTTGTAACAAGTGTCTTAGACCCATTTGCATTATGTTCTACAGTAGGGAGGACTATAATCTCCTAACCACTTTGCTTGGGTAACTTGGCACTGTCTCTTTATCTCAATAATAGTTTTGTTTGTAATTTCTGTTATTGATAATTTACAGTTTTAGATTAGTTTTTTACTATTCTAACATGAGTTAGACTTGGGTGTTTGTGAATTAGCTTAGTGTGACTTTGTGACTGGGCAGAATCTCAAAGTCTCATTGCGAAGAAATATTCTGCTTTGTAGAAAAATGCAATGAAAAGGGGTTCACAATTAGTATAGCAAATACTGGGACTCCTTTCCATCTTGTCTGTATGTGGTTATCAGGCACTTCTGCTCCAGTGAGAACTGCAACTATAGAAGTGGGTAAATTGACTGCAGTGAGTGTGGTTGAAGGAGTTTGGATTAACCATTTAGACAACCCAGAACTGTCTGCAGTGATTTCTTTTCCTAAGGACACATCTGGCACATTCTCTTACGAAGTCTGTAAGGAAACTCTGGACTGCATGCTTCCATTAGACATAATTTTTGCAGTGGCAGAATCACATAATCACAGAAGCATTTAGGTAAGAAAAGACCTCTAAAATCATCAAGTCCAGCCTTTGACCAATCACCACCTGGTCAGCTAGACCATGGCACTTAGTGCCACATCCAGTCATTTCTTGGGCACCTCCAGGGATGGTGTCTGGGTTGTTGCCCTTCTCTGGACATGCTCCAGCACCTCAATGTCTTTCTTGGAGTGAAAGGCCCAAAACTGAACACAGGATTTGAGGTGCAGCCTCACCAGTGCCAAGTACTGGCGGGCAATCCCTGCTCTGGTCCTGCTGGCTACGCTACTGCTGATACAGGCCAGGATNCGACTGAAGGGGCTCTCCATCCCCTCGTCCAGATGATTAATAAAGATACTAGTCAGGGTTGGGCCCATGTACTGACCCCTGCGGAACACCATTGGTGACCGCCTGCTGCAGTTAACTCCGTTAACCACCACTCTCTGGGCCCAGCCAAAAACTGTACAGCCGGGTTTTTACCCAAGGGAAGAGTTCATCTGCCCAAGCCATGAGCTGCCAGCTTTTCCAGGAGAATGCCATGCCAGATAGTATTGAAGGCTTTGCTGAAGCCCAGGTAGGCTATATCCTTTGATATTAGAGGCTGGGAGCTGAACTCTGCTAAAAATGTCTCCTTTGCTCCATTTGTCTGGACCACAATTGATATGTACTACTTGGTTTCTTTCTTAGTAAGGGTTGTCGAGCTGTCCCGTAGCAGTCCCCAGTGAATAGACAAGACTTTGCAATGGAAGGGCTGTGTACCTCCCTACTTTACCCACCACAGCAGTGAAGGACTTGCTAAATTCAACCCATCTGCGTGATCACCTTTCTAGAAATTGCAAAGAGATTCCTGATTCTTTGCTTGGTCTTCTTATCATGGGAACTAATATGTCTGGAAAGCATGTGCATGATCTTGAACCATGCACAGCTGGAAAATTTGCCATCAAGAGAGAGACAATTCTAAGAGTTAGTGAGTCTCAGCTCTCGGTTGTATACATGTTAAAATGGGAGCTTTTGTCTGGCAGAGACAAGCTAGTGCCAAGAAGTTAAGTGAAGGAGTTGCACCCATTTCTGAGGAACCATCTGCTATACCATGCTGAATTTCTACTTCATCGTTTCCCCTATAGTCTAAGAAAGAATACAGTTACACTTATTATTCTAAAAATTTTCTAATTTTTTTACTTGACCACAATGTCTTCCTTGAAAGAAAGATGGCTCCTTTTTCAATAGGCATCATCATACAGCTAAAGCAAGGAAGAGGAATGTTTATGATAGAACAGTTCATCCCTGAAGAAACATGACTATGTACCTCTAAAATACACTTCACTTTCAAAGACTTTTTAAATTCTAGGTTTAAAGTGACCTACCTTCCCGTTCAATTTGGCATAACATTTTTATTTTAAAAAATATGCACATCAGACATAGAGTTAATTTAGAAGAGCCACCTGAGTGTTACTCTTTCTTTTCTCAACAGCTTTTCTGCATGAATTTCTGCATCTGTTATGCCACATTTGAGCCTTGAAAAAGGAAAACACCGTCTGCAGCCTTGGACTACACAAATCCAGTTTTATATGAGAAATAAGAACTTTGCCCTGTGAATGCTGATTAACTGGTGGGCATGAGGATCATTAATTTGAAAGGTGTGTGTTTTCTTACAGGGGCAGAGAGCGGCAGCTGCATGACTTATCTTGGCAAGCCATAAGTAGATGACTGTATTTAATTATAACTAGAGAGCATGATTGCAATGTATTTCAAATCAAAAACTTTGCAGGTAAGTGAAGAAGGTAGTAATATTTGGAAGAGATGTACCAGATATATATGTATTAACCTTTTGAGCTGGGATGTCCAAAGGACATAGGATAAATTTTATGACTAATTAAATTTTTATTTCAGTGTAAGCAATAGGATGGTGCAGGGCTGCTTTTTGTCTTTCTTGAAGATGCAAAAATTAATATGCTGTTCAAAGTATTCATGCAATTAATGAAAAGTTTAATGGAATGTGCTTTTTCCATGTTTGTTATAAACTTTTAATTGTATGGGAATCAGAGGATGAAAAGCTGTGTTTGTCTCCATTAAAACAGCATGAGTGGAATTTGTTGGAAAGGCCTGCAGCTTACTCCTCAATATGTGCTTAATAACAGAAAATTTCTGACTCAAATAAGAGGAAGGTTTTCCTCTGTGAGGTACTGCTTTGTTCTATATGGGTGATTTTTACCTCCTGAAACAAAAATTGATCAGAGCTAGTCATGATAAACTGAAGAGATAAATGGCAAAACTGCATAATTTTTTCAATGAAATGACTCATACTGTGTTATGTGTAACTATGGCAAGATTGTGAATGGTGCATGCTGATGCTGCCCAGAAAATGTATTAGTCTAAGCAGGCAGTAGAACAAAATGTCACACAATCTATGCTATTTCACTTCAAGAATTTCTGAATACTCCCATACTGGCTGAAACACAGTAAAGCACGAACATTCCTTGTGCCAGAAGACTAGCTTTTGTAATAAATTCCAGTCCTTTCAAAGCCTTACAGATCTGTCCTTTACTGCCTCCCAAGACATTAGTATTTCTTATTAATTTGTTTCCCATTTCTCATTGTAAGTAGTTGAACTAAGAGTCACCTCAGTAAATCAAAGTATTTGGACTTGTGTTAGTTCTGAATGTTGACAGCATTTTCATTTATGCTGTGTTTAATAATACTCTGGCTTATAATGTGAAATACTTTGTATTTTCAGATATTTTTGAGGCATATAGTTAGAAGTGTTCATATATATTTACAGATAATAAATCAGATGCTAAAGTATGTTGCTTTCTGCTAAGTAGAAAATTGCATGTAAGTATCTATCCCCATATAATAGGAAGTAAACTTCTGTACTCAACCCATTGTCTGTTATACATCAAATGGATAAATATAAAAGTGTTATTTTTCAATATCTATTGCATTTCTTGGTGACCTTGAGCTGCTTTATTCTTGTAACGTATGTGTTTTACCCTAAATTATTTTTAATAATTTGGCTTATTTATTTCTAAATACTACTACAGACTCCAAGGCTTTGGTAGCTTACAGTTCATGTTAAAATCTATCTGGTTACCATTTTCCGGCTGTTTTAAAATGTCCATTTTAAATGCCTAAAAGCACTGTTTGTTTTTCCATTTTTCTTTCCAGCAATTCTTTCAAACTCTTGTTCCTGTGCTTGAAATACAAGTAATCAGAGAGAGAGTGACCATGTCTGGCCGTTTCAAAAGATCTAAAGCTGAGATGTTCTTTGTTGTTTGCAAGCTCTCCCTCTCCACATCTCTCCTCTTTGTCTGAATTTCCTATTCTCTTCCCCAGTCCTCCCTCACTTAACACCTCTTCCTTGTCATTGCAGTAGGACTCTCCGAAGTCCTTCATCATAAGCTCAGGTTTGCTAGAGAGATCTTGAGCCATGTACAGCTTGTTGTCATCATGATGGTACGTGGCAGGGCTGTACTGCTCTGCCTCATAGCAGTTGTCTTCCTCTTCTTCCTGGCATGAGCTTCCCTTGGCACTCTCACCATCAGAATGAAATGAGATTCCCTTCCCTTGGCTTTTCTGGGAAAGGTCAAATGGCTCTTCCTGTTCCAAGCTTCTTAAGACATTTGTCTGGGACAGAGCAATCCTTCCTCTTCCAAAACCTTGTAGTCGTATGAGGGGAGGAGAAAAGGAAAAAATTATATATAGGAAATTTTACTACTAGATACATGGCTAAAAAACAAAATCTGAGGTGGCTTTGTATTTCATATTTTACCTTTGTCTTCCATCCAGCTATCTCCAAGTACTTCACCATTTACATCTCATGGCATCTCCTTTGAGATGCTGCAAAAAGAAGTGCTACTGTATACACATCACAGCCAGGTTAGGACACACAAAACATTTTTTTTAACAGCCAGACTCTGGAGGATGCAGCTGGGAAGAAAAGTGAAATGGTCTGGCCTTTTGTAAACTGAATTTTGCCAATCAACCTCCTCACTTCCTCCCTCCTGTTCTTTTTTTAAAAGAAAACTTGCATCTAAAACATCACAGTCCATAATCCAAGACCCAGGTTTTGTGTCTTATTTTTCAGAGGAGTGGAAGAGACTAAAAACATGCTAATGTATTTGTTCTATGGGCACTGTTGTTCAAAGTTAATACTTTAGAAATGAAAAGACAACAGTCTCAGCAGTCCATGACTCTCCTTAATTTTTCCTCTTTCATCCACTGAGAAACCAAACAACTGAGAAGCTGTGTGCACTAGATAGTGCTTCAGCTTGAGGAAATCATTATAAACAAACAATGATTTTGAGCAGGGTAATATAAATCTCCATCTAGTCCTGGATCTGGTTTGTCACAGTATTTGTCAGTGTCTTCCCTCTTGCTGGAAATACAGATTATCCAAGAGGCATCTGTGGACTCAAATACGCTCCAAACATCATCAGGATACATTGAAAAGAATTCAGATACTGCAGGGATAGTCCAGCTTCTTTAAAGACTAGTGACAATGCAGGGTGAGGATTTCACCCAATAGCAAATACCTATGAAAGTCTCTATTTTACTTGCTTTTGTTTTCTTTGTTTTTTGTTTTCCTCAGTAGCTGAATCCAGGTTCTGAAGGATCTATGCAGTCTCACTACTTAGCAGGTGTTACTTTGCAACAAGCTGTATTTGTTAAAAGAGTTCATAAACAGGTGTTAGGCCTCACAAATTTTCTTGTATCTGATAAGCCTCAAGGACCTCAGAATCCGTGTACAATGAAAAGCTCTTAGGCCACATCCAATTACAAGTAATTGTCTAACTAGCATGATGCTGTAGGAGATTTACAAAAAAAACCACTTATTTCATTAGGCATTAGGATTTTCATAAATTTTACACCAAATGTCATTGGAGTAAGTGTTTTACACATGTGCTAATCTGCCCTAAAGCTTGAGTGTGAAGAACACCAAGAAATCTTGCCCATTAAAAAATTATTTATCTGCAAAATCTTTAAAAACGTATCTTGGATACCCAAGTCCTCAAAAAAATTCTCCCACTTCTTTACATAGCATTGATCTGTGTACATACATGAGGGTGACTTTGGGAAATGTTTTGCAGGATATCCTCAGTAGTCAAAAATCCTTATACTTTGAGATGGGAGAGGAATACCCCCTCCTGTTCATGTGCTTCCTTGTAAATGGGATCTTGAGCCTTTGGCCTTCATCTGGCACCAGTTATGCCAATACAGTACAAAATGACCAGGCTGCTGGATGTAGAACCATTGAGGATTCCATCCCTATTCTAGACTGGAATCCAATAAGCAGTGAGAAAGGACCATAAGTGTTCTAGATTTTCTGTTTCTGTCAATTTAGGATTAATTTATGATTTACTGGGGACATGCCATGCTGACATATAACACTATAGTAATATAGCTAATAACAACTTCACAGGCTTATGGGATTCTATCTCTTGCAATAGCATTGGATCAATGGCACAAATTGGTGGATCTGTAGTACAAAGCCCATTTGTGTTTACTGATATGCATATTCAGATCTCACAGAGAATAATCTTGCTGAAAATTATTACCTTGAGAGTGAAATCCTCTTTCCATGACCCCATGTTTGACTTTCATGTGCCTGGTTAGGTTCCCCTTCAAGGTGAATTTGCTGGGACAGTAGAGGCACTTGAATGGTTTACTATCTGAGTGCAAGTGCATGTGTCCCATTAAATTGTGCATTCTGTTAAACTCCTTTCCACACAGCTGTAAAAACAGTAAAAATGAAAATTATTAGTTTGAAACAGTATTTTCGAGGACAACATTTTTAAAGGAAGTAGGACCTACACTTCTCAACTTAAACCCTGGCAGTTTTTAGCTGCAATATATTTTTCAAAGTTCCGTGCAGAAATCCTATAGACAAAAATATACGGTTGAGTATCTAAGGTATTCTGAACTGCTGACATTTTTTAATATTGGTGACCAGGTCAAGGATTGGCCAAAAGCAGTCAATGTTGTTGTAAGGAGGGGAAAGAGTTAAGGGAGTAATCTGAAAGGCTCTTAACTTGAATGAGGTTCAAAGTACAAATTTCTGCCCTAGTGAACCACTCCATTTGTAGTTATACATCTAGCTTTTAATCAAGAACAGCGTCAGGCGGAAATGGAATTGCAAACTAAAACCAATTAAGGGTTTCTGTGGAACAGTCAAGCAGAATATTACTTCTCTTTAAATGGAAATTAAATGGTTGCCCATTCTGCTTAAAGTTAGAAAAAGCAAGTCCTTGTTTTGCTGCGTTTCTTGCTCACTGCTTTTCTCCCTGATCCCTTTATGATTTGTTTATCAGCTCCTGTGTTTCTGTGTCTCTGGTGAGTAAGCTGCAATTCAAACAGTCATGAGGCCGCAAGAATGACTCAGCTTTCCCTGAAGCATGTTCCTGCCAGCTCAAGCCATTGATAGTGCAACCTTCCCTTTGATGGAACAATAAGGGTGGGTTTTATTCATTGTTGTTGTTTATTTAGATGGGTCCTTTTGTAGTCTGGACTCTTATGTATTCTTAAGACACAAGAGTTTGACATCACTATTACAGGCATCCAGTCTTACTTGTCTTCTGGTCTTTCCTTATCAGGATTTATAATTTTATTCACATTCAAGTGGCTACTTCCATCCTCTGCAAACTTCTGTGTTTTCTTTCTACTTCTTTTTTTTTTTCCTGACTTGTTTTACCATTAGATTTTAATTTTTCAAAATTATCTTTATTATATGAGCCAGAGTCACTATTACTGAGTAACTGAAATCTTCATCTAGCAGGGTAACAATCTGGCAGACAATTACTAAATAGAAATTACTAAGATTCCATCAGATTTTTTGTATAATCTGAATGCAGATTTTATTTATTTGGGTATTACAGAAGATCTCATACAGAACTTGTAAATTTGAATTCAGAAAGTCATCACCTGGAATATCTGGATGAAATGTAAATAGTGAAAGGATCCTTGGAGAAACAGTACTGTATGCTTTGTGTTTTAAGCCTTCTCTTGAGGGAAAATTGAATCAGTTCATTATTACAAAAATTAGTAGATGTACTGTTTTAAAATAAAAACTAGAGCTGTCAGTGCTGCAAAAAGAAAGAGTCTGAAAACACTCACTTGCTTTTAAAAAATTATTCACTTCAGCAGCATATGTATGTACCCTTTGGGGATTTTCTGTCTGTGATTTTGCTAAAGTGAAAATTCTAGCAAATAAATTTATCAGCAAAGTGTTAGACAGGACAGTTGGTGGAAAAATAGAATAGCCTCTGAAAATGAATAATTAATTTTTAAAAGTAAGATATCTGTTTCCGAGGGTCATCCATCCACAGAGGAAAGAATACTGTCTTCTTCACATTCAAACAAAGATAATACACAGGATTGTTTACACTCAGAAAAATTATTGAAACAAAAAATAACTCAGAAAGTGCCGAGTGGAAACAGAGGAGAAGAAGTACCGACGAGCACAGAAAATTTGCAAGGAGGAACAGCAGCTGATTGTATCTTGACAGCTGCTGGAACAACCTATAACATGTCAATATTGCTCTTGCTACAAGAATGTCAACAATAAGATCTCTCTAACACCTCTTTGCTGTAGGCTTCTGGTTATCTGCTTGTATTGTGGCTTACATATGTTGTCACCAGAACTTGCTTTCCTATAGCTAGGTCTTCTCTATCTGAACTGGTAACCAAGGAAAATCAGGTTGAATAGATGAGTGGCTAGAGTACTGTGTGCAAACCCTTCTCTTTATAAGATCTTGAGAATTAAAACCGATCTAGGAGGAGCATTTAGTTTCCTTCCATCAAGGCAATATTTGTTTCTCTTTCTTCATACTGAAAAGACAGGGACTTGGTAAAAGATAGTTCTTTACAGCATAAAAGTTCTGTGTGTCTGAATAAAGTTGACAGGTTTTCCATTTCCCACAGTCAGGCACATCTTAGAGATGTGTAATGTGTTCTCGTCCTGAAATCTCCTCTGGGGACATGAGGAAATGGTAATACAGGGCAGAGGTGTGGCAGGAAAATTAAAGAAATGCAGATAGGAAAATTGTTTTTCAGAATGATGGGTCTCTGTGGCATAATCCCTGTTTTACTGGTCCTTTTAAAAAGGCATGAGACACCTTTCAGATAATATCTATGATCCAGATGTAAAAGGTAGTTTTCTCACTCATACGCTGGAAGACTGCAACTCAAATCTAGCTGGAGTGCACAGCTAATGCTCAATGAAGAGTCTGAGTCTGTGGATCAAGCTAGAAGATCGTACAAGATTTTCTTTCTCTCTGACATGACAGGCTTGTGAGCACTGATGAGCAGAGTGTGAAAGATGACCCTGAGACAGTCGCATGGGAGGAGCTCCAGCAGAACTCATCACAGTGCACTGTAGCACTCAGGGAGATGAGATCAAGATGAGAAGAGTTCTCTTATGCAAGAGAACTTCCGATATCTGGAACGACATGGTTTAGTTGTGTACTTTCTGTTACGCTGTCTGCTTTAGACAAAATGAAATTAAAGTCTTGAAGAGAAACACTTCAGCTGCAAGTCTGCTGAACAGACTTTGTGCACCGGCTGGTGACATGGACTTCAGTATAGTTTGCTAGAAAAGTCTACATTAGTTCAACCCTAGATTTTGTCCTCCTAAGCCAGCATGTGAAGTATCACCCTTCTGGATTTGTCAGCCTGTTTTGTTTCTTCTTGAAGTGCTTCTCTCTCACATTTTCTTTGTTTTTGACTCCTGTTTAAAACACGCATTTTTAGATGGGGAAAAAAGTGGTGTTCAAAACATCTGCTGTGGAGCATATTTGTCTGGGCTGAAGAAAAATCCATTGCATACTTTATCAGAGGTCTGAAACACTGATTACTTCAGCACTAAAAGCAACAGTAAATTTCATGGAACCTTTCTCTACAAATCAGAATTAGTACTGTTGCACCAGTTGGTGTAAAACCTTCATAACTCTTCAGTCTTTTTTTTCTTAAACAGAAATAAACAAGGCAGCATGGGCTCAGGCCTTTAAATGCTACGGACAAGTTTACTCTTCAGCGGAAAATCAAACAGAAATCCAGGCTACAGCTGGATGAGGAAACAGAAGGGACGACTATTTGCTACTCCCTCACTTCTGATAGTATGTGCTTAGCTGTGATTAGACACATAGGAAAGCTCATGTTTTCTTTTGCTGTGAGAAAAAGGTAAAGAAAACCATTGCATGTGGTGAAGTATAAAGGCTACTGCTGTGCTCTCTTTCCCTTGCATTCTTCTTCTTTTTTTTTTTTTTGTCTTCATAAGAAGGGTGTTCCTTTCCTCAAAGAAAGAAGGAGAGGGAGAATGACTGTAAACTGTCCAAAAGGACCGTGAGAAAACAGGAAGCTTTGAAAAGTACAAGAGAAAGCAAGATGAAATCTATTTGCAGGCGGTTCCCTGGGGACATGTGAGCCATTGTTAAGCAGGCTGTTCATACAGCTATATCCTTCCTTCTGCTGAGGAGGAGCTTGGTGCCAAAAGGCTGCTATCTGGTCATTGCCTTAACCCTACGAGTACCAGCCAGAAATATGTGTTTTCAAGAGTCTTTGAGAGTTCTGTCAGAGAGGTAATGGTAGGATGTTCCTAATGCAAAAGAGCAATTCCTGATGCTGCCTCTGCTTATGGTTGCAATCTTCACTGTAAGGGGCACTGATGTTGATTCATACCCCTTCAGCCATATGAGAAACAGATTCACTGTGCTTACTTGTTTCTTTCCTCCCAGGAACACTGGGTGGGGACAGAAAAGTAAAAAAATAAGAAAAACAGGTGTTCCTGTAGAGCTTTTGTTACTATCTGGAAAACATACTGGTGATACTTCGTTTCCCTGTTCCAATTACTGCCCTCTCCAAGTTTCGACAGTCTATCATCATCAAACACTGAGCTGAACACAACCTTCCAGCTAATCTGCACGTACCTAAAAAGTCATGTGGATCCACATACTGCACCCACAAAATCTGATCCAAAAATTTAGTATCTTTTCTGAAGTTTGAGGAGTCAGAGGAGGACTTCAACCAAATGGGAACAAAAAGGCAGGTTTGCAGCTGTTCTCAAAGAATAAAAATCTCCAGCAGACCTGACATGTTACACACTAAGAATTGCAGTAAAAGAAATTCTTTTATCAACATAGAGTAATGTAAGCCCTACTATGCAAAACACTATTTTAATAGGACATAAATTAAAATAAAACAAAATACGAAAGTTGGAAGACTTTGCTGCTAGTTTTTCAAAGTAAAATTTTTTGAAGTTAACAAAGCAAAATGATGAAGTCAGAAAGATTCATTTTGACATTTTCTTACTAAAACTAGCACTGAATATCACATTCCTGACATTTTGAAATTCTACATTTTTTCAAGACAAAACAATTCCATTAAAATTTTTTCATCCATCTCTTCTTCTTCATGAACCGTTCCTTTTAAGAAAATATTCAATACCATAATGATATAGGATGAAAGAGTTCTAGAAATTGCTTCCAAATCAGTCTTCAGTTACTTATGCATAAGCTGGGTAATATGCTCCACTCTGTATTTACAGCCTTCTTGGAACAAATTACAGTGGGAAAAAAATCCACAACCTTTGACTTCACAAGGTATGACTACTGTAATGGACCTGATAGGCAGCAAAAGAACTTATGTAGCATCCAATACTGAGTAAGAATATAGATATGAATAATTCATAAGGAATATACGTGATATATATATAAGTGAACAGAGTCAAGAAAACCTTAAAAGTTTATGGAGAGGGAGGAGAAGAGAAAATGGAAAAGGAATGTCAGCTTCCAGTGCTGGGGGGAGGCAGCAAACTGGAATTTCCACAGGATCGTAGAAAGGCCAGATGGTCGCAGAGGCTGTTTTATTAGCATACTGGTATCCTGCCCTGAATTTCAGTCTGGTAATTACACTTGGCCCATTCAAATCCCTTCTGTAGTTTTATTTTGCTGTGACTTTTTCTGATTCTTTTCTTGAACTGTTGCATAGAATCACTATGTGAAGTTGTGGCTGCTGCTTTTCCGTGATCCTCTGCAGGGTGCATGACTTGATTTCTGCTTTTCGTCAGTGTTTCAAGCTATTAAGCACTTAAACTTCTGTTTGGATGGTTGTACTAAGCAAATGTCAGATATGTTAATTGTCCTCAAACATCTTTGGCACTTAAATGCCCACAGGGCAAAAAAAACCCCAAAATTATGTGAGGATGAAATACTGAAACTGAAGGCAAAAGGAGTAAACCATGGGTATTTACCTCCACTATTTTGTGTTACATAAGCAGAACCTGGATAGAGAAGGAAAACCAGACTGGTTTATGCCAATTTAAATGCAATTGCAGTATGTGTTAGCAAGTTTTGTTTTTGTAATTCTACCATATCATAAGATGATAACATCAGAGAAATATGCTGTAGGTTAATGCCTCTGCCACCAAATGCACTTACCTTGCATTTAAAGGGTTTGACATCAGAGTGAACAATCATGTGGGCCTTGAGAGTCTGCTTTTGAACAAAGCTCTTGAAGCACAAATGGCATTGATAGGCTCTGATATTGGTGTGGATCAGGACATGTCGCTTCATGTTAGCCAGCAGAGTAAATTCCCGGCCGCAAATTCCACATTTGTGCTCTTTCACACCCTGAAAGAAAAGAAAAATTCTGCAGATGGAAAATTTTCTAGGTAATGTAATCTTCAATACAGCAACTTAAGAATTGTTCATTCTGCATTGGCAAAATTGGTAATGAATGATTTCACTTTTAACATTGTTCAAGGTACTTGAAATTTTCTCCTGACAAATTCTTACAGGGTTCTGAGAAGGAGAGAAGTAAAACAAAATGTAAGCTTAATGCAACCATGAAGTCTGTTTGCAAATCAATGAGACATAGTCAGTGTCAGAGCTTCCCTGTCCTGCTCTGCTGCTTAAGTACAGTATTGATCAAACGTATACACTTATTAACCCTGAATAAAAGCCCACCAGTTAAAAGGCTAAAGTAGTGCTTGCCTTTAATAGTTGGATATGACTGGATTTTGAAAAAGGCACAGCCCTATTTTGAAGAAAGTTACAGAAAATAATCTGAAGTAACTGAGAGTAGTCAAGCAATATCACCAAATAAGATTATACATCTTACATTTATTGAAGACAGGAAAACCTGTTTATTCTTAGTGGGATATTCAGTAACCCTAATGAAATGATCTCATTTTATATGAGGTTTATAGAACATTTCTATCACCTTTTATGCTATCCACTCAATTTACTACTGCATAATTCAACATTCTTACTCACACCCATGTTGTCTGCCAGCTTCTCAAACAGGGATTTAGTTACTATGAAAATCAAAGAATTTGCTACTAACAGCTTAAGAATTTAACTTGCTGAAGGTAATAAGGATTTACTAGTGAGGTGCTGAGAGCAATTACTCCTTCCGCAGGCCTTCTTTAAAAGGCTGTGAAATTATTGTCAGTGGTTTTCATAGTTAATCACAAAGCTAAAACTGAACATCACCACCAGCTTCAAGTGTTAGCTCATCAGATATGAGGCTGCGTTTAGTCAGTAAGTACCACAAACTATAGTCACAGCTGAATCCACCTGTGGATGTAGACAAAGAAGCAGAAGTTCTCTAAGGGCTCAGGGGCATTTCATTTCCCGTGACAAAAAAACCTACCAAGTTTTCAATTAGTGGAATCTTGCATGGTAAATCCGAAGACCAGGGAATCTCCAGAAAGAATAGAAATTATAAGCATGAAGCAGAAAGGAAAAAGCAAATGTGGAAGTAGAGGTTGTTGGGTTTTCAAAGAATATGTGACTATAAGACTCAAGTGCTGTAGCTTTCTGGTTTTTTAATGTTTTTCATGTAAAAGCCAAAATTCAAACGTTAAAGGAAAAATATGCAAATCTGGAAGCAAACTTTTTTTTAAAGTGAAAGGTTTTGACTTGTCTTATTACTTTTGTAAAAGTGGATAGTCAATTTCAGAGCTTCTTGAATAGAGCAATTACATTTTTCTTATTTTCGAAACCAATCTTTTTGGAAATGTTCCAAAGCTTGCTCCTACCCTAAGCATACTCTGCTGTCACTGCTGTCAGCAGTGGCAAGACTGCCACTTTATATGAACTGGCTGTCATTATGATCCTGCTTGTTCATTTCTATTAACTGGCATTCTGGATAACATATGCACAAATGGGAATTTTTCTTAAGGTTGTTTTGGTTTTTCAATGTCTCATTGTAGTGATTCTTCAAAATCTGATGAGTAATAACATACTTTTTTTTTTGCTGCAGTCCACTACAAACCCATCTACTTCCTAATTAAGGGAACAAAGTAGCAGAACTGGCTTTCAGTAAAAAAGATCTTCTAAAATTTTGGGGTTGGGGGCTGGTTATACAGCTCTGCAAAATTATATTATTTTACAGAAGGTCATTCTGAAAAAAAACCCCAGGGAACAGAGAGATGTGAATCCAGTTTAGGGAAGTGATACAGGTGGTTTAATTGAACTCCCGCTTATAACAGTGTTGGGTTTGCATGTACATTTCTTAAGACTGACAAAGACATCTGGCTTATACCACTGCCAGCAATGCTGGGGTTTCTCCATAAGCCTCTGCAGCTGGCAAGAGACCATATTTCTGAGGAGATACCTATAGCTATCTTTAGCAGCCTGTAATCCTCGTGCTACCTTCAGACACAAGGTCAGAGCCAGCTTACCTTGTGAGTCAGGGAGTGTTGCTTCAGGTGGTGGGGCTGCACAAATTCCATGCCGCATTCAGTGCAGATGTACGGGCGGATGTCTTTGTGCTTCATCATGTGGTTTTGCAGCTGACTTGGGTACTGGAAGGTCTTATCGCACTCGGTGCAGTTGTACTGTATAGGACCACGGTGGGTGGTTAGATGTCTCTTCAGCTGGGCCAGAGTTGGAAAGTCCAGACCACACTCCACACAAATGTTCTCTCGTCCACTCTCGTGCTTAGACTCGTGTGCTTTCAGCTCACTGGGGTAGGCAAAACCCCTGCCACAGATCCTGCAGTTGTAAGGCTTGATGTCACTGTGTTGCATCATGTGTCTCTTAAGGTGACTGGTTTGAGTGAAAGCCTTGTGGCACACTTGGCACTTATGCGGCCGAGTGCCCTGGTGTGTCAACATATGTGTGTGCAAGTGGCTCAGCTGCTTGAAAAGCTTGCCACATCGGGTGCAAGCGTGTGGCTTAATGCCACTGTGACCCAAGATATGGGTGACCAAATT
Source organism: Cnemophilus loriae (assembly GCA_013397755.1). NCBI lineage: Eukaryota > Metazoa > Chordata > Aves > Passeriformes > Corvidae > Cnemophilus > Cnemophilus loriae. The sequence continues at coordinate 183,066 of VZTF01009449.1, forward strand.
GTACTTGGATGTATAGGACTTCTCACACATGGGACATTGCCAGCGTTTCTGTTCACCCCCCACATCAACATAGTAGCTGTCATCTATCTGAAGATTGACATCTACTCTTTCCACTTTCTGTTTGTTTTCACCACTTTCTCTTACTTCAGCCCTCCTGAAGGGTGGCTCTGGAGGTCTTTTCATTTGAAAAGGGTTCCTGAAATGAAAGTTTGGCGGCACAATGAAGGGAAACATTAAGCCAGGGTGGACTTTAGGATAATAAGGGTAAGAAGCCTGCATGAATGCTGGGCTACTGGGCCATGCCATGTTAGTCTTCACTGGTTCTTGCTTAATGGGCTTGGCTCCAAAATGCTCCAGAGTTCTGTAGAACTGAAAACCAAAGTTGCAGAGGTCAATCATCTGGGAACTGTACTTGGGCTGAGCTGGCTGTTGGAATACCAAGGGGAGACTGGAAGAGCTTATGTCATTGTGATCTTCAGGTCTGTCTGGTGGTGATGAGGAATCCTCAAGGGTGACGGAAGGAGGCATTTTTGTTGGCATGCTCTTGCGTTTACGAGACCCTCCTTCTAACGACACCTGGAACGTTTCCATGTTTTCAAGAGGAGGAGGACCATAGCGGAAATGTGAGAGGTGTGTTCTGAATTCTTCATCAAATGGAGTGGTTCTGTGTGGCTTTGTAACAGGGCTGAGTGGCTGCAGGCGGCGGGAGAAGGGAGAGGCTCGGGTACTGTCCACATTAAAACTTGTTTCTTCGTTCTTCATCATATTCAATTTTTTTCTCTGTGGCCCAAATTCCTTAAAATAAGCAAAAGAAACCCCAAATCTGTTTATTTCTTCCTGTTCTTCTGGATTTAACATTCTATTGACTATTTTATTGTTTTGAAGGCTGTTGGGCTTTTTAACTAAACACAACTAAGGATTTCTCGGGTGCATATAAGACAAAGGCCTTTTAAAGCAGAAGCAAAAAAGCGTTGGTCTTCCTGCAGTGCATTTGACTCACACAACATTTTTACAACATAAACATTTTGTACTGTGACACACTACTTCACAGCTGAATCTGTATGGCAATGTTTCTGCTTAATTTAATTCAGTGAGTCTGTTTGTGGGCAAAATTCAGTCCTTGGCTGTGCATGAACAGGCTCTAGAAATTGGCGGTGCATCTAAAGGATATGGCAATACAAACAATAATATTCACATTTATTATAGTTGTGACATGAAAAGCCAAAGCCAAAAAATGTTAAACTTCTTTGTATCATTAACATGTGCTGCTGTGAGAGAAAACAATGGCCAAGTGATCTAAGGACACTGTGTACCATCAGGTTTTGCGCCATGTTTCCTGGCTACTCACACTTTGTATTGTAATAAGAAGGTGGAGATTAATTTATTTTCTTTGTTTTAATCACAGGGATATTTGCCTGGCAGATCTGGGGGAGGAAAGACATTTGACAGCTCTCCAAATTACATTCAGTTTAATAGGCTTTATCTAAGATTTTGTTTGTTTGTTTGTTTGTTTCTAAAAGGGTGGGCAAAATCACCACTATAAAACTAAATATAGAACTGATGTCAACAAAACCCCTGGGACTCCAGAGTAACTGACACCTAAAAATGCTCTGAGTGTATCTGATGATACAATGTGATGAGGCAGATTAATGATTTTCTCCTGCAAAATTTTATGTTCCACTGATCGAACGGGGAGCTTCATCTGAATTCGTGGTTCATCTAGAATATTGGTTATAAATTTTGGTTCATCTTCAATAAGGCTGCTACCTTTTCCCTTGTCATTCTAGAGTCATGGAATCAGAAAACTTTTGTTAGAAAAGACCTCTAATATCATCAAGTCCAGCCATTAACTGCCAAGTCCACTACAAAAACATGTCCCCAAGAACCACATCTACACATCTTTTAAATACCTCCAAGGATGGTGACTCAATCACTTTTGTGGGCAGCCTGGTTCAGTTCTTGACCACCTTTTCTGTGAAGAGGTTTTTTCCCTGGAACAACTTGAGGCCATTTCCTCTTGTCCTGTCAATTGTTACCTGGAAGAAGAGACAAATACCAACCTGGCTAAAACCTCCTTTCAGGCAGTTGTAGAGAGTGATAATGTTCCGCTGAAGCTCCTTTTCTCCAGGCTAAACAACCCCAGCTCCCTGAGACACTCATTACAGGACTTGTGCTCCAGACCCTTCACCAGCCTTATTGCCCTTCTCTGGACTTGCTCCAGCACCAAAATGTCTTTCTTGGAGTGAGGGGCCCAAAACTGAACACAGGATGTGAGGTGTGGCCTCACCAGCTCCGAGTACAGGAGAACAATTCCTGCCCTGGTCCTGCTGGCCACAGCATTGCTGATAACAACCAGGATGCCATTGGCCTTCTTGGCCACCTGGGCACACCCCGCCTTATGTCCAGGTGCTGTCACCAGCACCCCCAGGTCCTTTTCCTGAGGGCAGCTTTGCAGCCACTCTGTCCCAGCCCGTGGCACTGCCTGGGGTTGTTGTGACCCAAGGGCAGGACCCGGCCCTTGGCCTTGTTGAACCTCCCACCACTGGCCTTGGCCCAGTGATCCAGCCTGTCCAGATCCCTCTGCAGAGCCTTCCTGCCCTCCAGCAGATCAACATTCCCACCCATCTTGGAGTCACCCACAAACTTAGCAAGGGTACACTTGATCCCCACATTCAGATCAATAAATATATTAGACAGAACTGGCCCCAGTACTGAGCCCTGGAAAACAGCACTGATGACCATCTGCCAGCTGGATGTAACTCCATTCTTTACCACTCTCTGAGCCAGAGCATCCTGACATTTTTTTGCCTGGGAAGCAGTGCACCCATGAAGCCATGAGCTGTCTGTTTCTCCAGGAGAATGCTGTGGGAAATTGTGTCAGAAGCTTTGTTGAAGTCCAGGAAGGCAGAATACACAGCTTTTCCGTCTTCCACTACGCGAGTCATAGAAGGAGTTCCTTTTGATNCCGCCTTCCTCTCCGCGAGTCATAGAAGGAGTTCCTTTTGATGAAGTAGGACTTGCCTTTCACAAACCTATGCTGGCTGAGCCTGATCCCCTGATTGTTCTGTACGTGCTGTGGGATGGCACTAAGAATGAGCTGCTCCACAACCCTTCTTCCAACCCTTCTTGTAGGTGGGAGTCATATTTGCCATCCTCCAGTCAACTGGGACCTCCTCAAACATCTAGGAGCACGGGTAAATGATGGAAAGTAGCTCAGTGAGCAGTTTCACCAGCTCCCTTGAGACCCTCGGGTGGATCCCATCAGTCCCACAGACTTGTGCAGATCTAAGTGTTGTAGCAGGTTGCTGACCATTTCCCCTTGGATTATGGAGGCTTCACTTTGTTCCCTGTCTCTGTCTTCCAACTCAGAGGCCTGGGCACTCTGAGAACAACTGGTCTGACTATGTAAGACTGAAGCAAAGAAGGCACAAAGTACGTCAGTCATTTCTTCACCCTTTGATGCTAAGTTTCACCCCACATCCAACAAAGAATGAAGATTCTCCTTGGCCCACTTTTTGATGTGAATGCATATATAGAAACTTTTTGTGGGTTTTTTTGTGTCAGTAGCTGGATTAAGTTCCAGTTGGGCTTTGGCCATTCCAGTTTTCTGCCTGCATAAGCTCGCAACATCCTTGTAGCCTTTCTGAGGGATGCACTTATATGCATCCCTCAGGATGTGTGTTTGTGTGCATGTATCTAGCCAACCAGACAAAGGTTAGGTTGGAAAACTAGACACATTTTCCCTCTACCACCTGTGACATGTTGATGGTATTTATACCATCATTCTTGGAAATGCTGGGTGGAGAGCATGAAGGTGAGTGGAACACTAAATACACTCCTCTTTCTATTTCAGGAAGCTCCATGCTGGATAAACCTTCTTCTAAAGACAGATAAAAGCACATCTCTGTGACCTAGTTAGGCCATGGGCAAGACAAGGCATATTAAAAACATTTCTGCAAACAGATTGTTTCCTTCTAATAGTAGCAGACTGAGTAATTATCTTTGAGATAAAAGTGTGAAGCTAAAGGCTCAGTGACAAAACTCCAAGACAGAACGTTTAGACAAAGGGATCTAACAACGCACAAAGGAGGAGGACTAACTGAAGGAAAAATTGGAGGATATCTAAACTTATGACTCAAAACCCGCATTGGATAAAATACTTGATTACAACTTGGACACGTATCTCATAATTATACCATGATATTACTTTCAGTTGCTAGCACACTGACTGGAAATAGTGTACGGATATATACACAATATCAATTCAAGTAATCATAACACATCCTGATTTGGAAGGGACCCACGACGGTCATCCAAATCCAACTCCTGACCCTGCACAGGACACCCTCAAGCATCACACCATGTGCCTGAGAGTGCTGTCCAAATGCCTCTTGAACTCTGTCAGGCTTGGTGCTGTGACCACTGCCTTGGGGAGCCTCTTCCAGTGCTGAACCACCATCTGATTGAAACGCCTTTTCTTGATATTCAAACCAAACCTCCCCTGACTCCGTTTTAGGCTGTTTCCTCAATTCCTATCACTGGTCATTAGAGTGAGGAGATTGGTACCTGCCCTGCCTCTTCCCCTCATAAGGGAGTTGTAGACTGCAATGAGGTCTCCCCTGAGTCTCCTCCAGGCTGAACGGGACAAATGACCTCAGCTGCTCCTCATATGGCTTCCCCTCAAGGCCCTTCACCATCTTCATTGCCCTCCTTTGGATACATTTTAACAGATTTATATCCTTCATATAATGCAGCACCCAAAACTGCACACTATGTCTGTGTGTATGCATACATATATATTTAATGTATGTGTGTATGTTCCATCAGGGGGAATTTCTACTGGGCATTCATACTACTGTTTCCTTGTCATCCTAGCTCCCTGGTCAAAATAAGGAACAGTTAGATCTTGAAAACTTTTTAGGTACAAAGATGTATTAAAAAGGGAGAAGCAGAAGGGAATCCCCCAAATATTGAAAAATTCTCAACTTCTTTCCAAAAGCAAACAAATTGCTTTTAAAAATCCTTTTTAGCAAAGTAAACTCACACAATTTGAACATAATGCTTACAGATCAAAATCTTCCTTATAAAGTATGTGCCTCAATCATCTTTCAACTTTGTATCTCATTTTTCCCCAGCAATAACAGTACAAAATTATTTAGAAAGCCCATAGCAGTTGAGGACCCAGCTATGTTATTTACTGCTTTTACTGGGTTATTGAAATACTGCCAAAAATACACAGAAATGACAGTGAGTTGTGCCTAAGTGCTCTCTTGTTTCTTGGCTGCCAGTTACTCCCTTCTTCCACGCACAGTTTTGTGCAAAGTTTCACTCTTTCTGGAATGCAGAGCTGTAGAACTCCTTGAAATTACTAGAAAGAAACAATTTTCTTGTATTACTAACCTTTGACTGCTTTCATTGAGCATATGGACTTACTCCGCTGGCCACAGCTACAGGCATCACAGGACCAGCCCTACAAGGGAAAGTGTTCACAGTCAGCAGCCTGCACAATCAGAGACGTGCTGTATAATCCAAAGTAAGAGGACTTTAAAGGAAAGGGGAAGTCTAAATATGGATCACCTTGTTGGTTTTTCTCCCCCTGAAATCGTCATGATATATACAACAACTATTTCTTCTTTCATTCTGGTAGCAAAGCCTTGCTAATTTGAATGGAGGCATGATTTTAACTATGTCCGGAACTTAATTCCACAAAAACATGAGTTCTGAGGAAACCATAGAAGAGACAACAGGTTTGACCCCAATGCAAAATATAGTTAGTGAACAGTCCCTTGTTCTTTAAGTAACTTTAGCAGAGAACTTTGAATATTTAGTACAGGTCCACAGTAGTCTTTTTCTACCCGGCTCTAGACTAGCAGATGTCATTTTAATACTCAACAACAAACAAGGCAGGGAGGGAATTTGAATATAAATTTTTTTGCATTATTTTAATATTTATTTTTATTTAAATATTTTTATATTCAAATATCATCTAGGGACCTTTGTGTTTCGTCTATAAGGACTTTAAAACTTCTTTCTTTCTGCAGAATTTATTCTTTAAAATGTAGTGCTATGTAGTGTGATTCTAAACATTGGATGGTCATTGGAAATTCTAGCTTTTATCAGTAATATATCAGCTATTAGGTTTTGAAAACTTGGTCTGGAAACTCACTGAGACAGAGGTTTCCATGCTGTATTGGCTCTTAAACATAACAACCCCCACTAAACTGAGCACTCCAGAACTAATTCAAAAGTCTGTTTCTGTAGAAGAGACAAGCATCCTTAAATTTTATTACTATATGTAAATGGAAATACAATATTTTGAAAAATAGAATCACAAATTAGCTCTTCCTGCCCTTTCAAAACAAGAAAAGAAATGTTACAGTGAGTTGAGATCGTTGTTGAGGAATTTCCAAATTAGAATATCTATGTAGCAGCTAATAATCTTGTTAACTTCCATGAAGGAGGAAGAGAGTTTAATTCAGATTATGAATCACCATTTACTTTCTCGTGTCCACTCATTTCTAAGACGAAGGATTAAAGAAAGTATGTAAATGATGCTATTCACTCTACAAGCAAACATGTTGTTACAGTCACCAGTTAATATCCAGTACTAGAGTCAACAGCAAATTTTCTTAAGAATTCAGTGGAATCAAGACTCTGCTTCCTCGATAAAAGTACTTTCTGTCTATAAACTAATAATATGTCCCGCCATAAAAACGCAAGGTTATGGAGTTTCTCAGATTTAAACATTGACTACTACTGTTCTGATTTTTCTCCTGGGCAACACAATCATAAAGCCAAAAATAAGGCTAAGATGAGTGAAAGAGCTACGACAAAGAGAAATGGGTTACTTTATTAAGAGGTTTGCACTTATGTTTGCTCCTTCGGAAGAAGATGAAACAGACAAAAGTGGAGGAAGTCTAAAGGGGGCCAAATTGGCCAAACGGCTTCTCTTCTCTGGAAGAGAAATTCCATGTTTAATTGAACGTGTAGGACTGTAGAAACCATGCCCTGTAAGAGTGCAATTCTGCTCTCCTTTTGAGGCCTGAAATATGGGCATCTACAAGCAAAGAATGAAAATTAACAGCTGTTTCTGTTGGATGTGGTAAGGATTAGAGACAAATTTCACGCTATTACATTTTTTGAGCTAAAGTTGAGCAGTTGGTGAGCTTCAGCTTTATTGAATAACCAGCTGGGTTTTTTTCAATCACTGATTCCTATCAACTGTTATTATGGTGATAATTATCATTGTCTTAATAGGTTTAATGAGCTCTCACTCTGCTCTTCCAAATATGTTTTGGTTTTAAATGTATTCAGTTATACAGCTGTTGAACTAAGCAGCAAATTATTTACAGTTTTCTCTCATTTGCTATTTATGCAAAACTTGTGTCTATCTCAGAATCTGACCAAGGGATTTTACTACAATGAATTAAATTCATTTCAGTCATGAAGTGCTCCCTACTGAATCTACACCGCTTTAACTTATTTGTCAGACTTTGTAAACGCCAAGAATACCTGTACAAAGGTGAATATGTCCATTACTGGTAACCAAGTATTTTCAGGTAGTACACATCTGATCCCTCCTTACAATTTTCCCTGTTATTTTCCTTCAACGGCAGCACGAATCCTTCTAGCCAGAAGGTAAAAAAACATGTCCAAACCCACATCAGAATTTCTCTAAAATCACTGTCAAACCTACTATCCTATTCTTTAAAGAAGCCCGTGCAAGGTGTATTCTCCATCCGTGTTCTCCAGGCATAAATATCCACATTTCAAGCAGAACATTTTGAAAAATGGACTCCATTAACATACACAGTGTATGTTAATAAATTCAATCTGAGTATATAAACCGCGTGCATATTATCTATAAATTAACTATATGTTAAGACACCCAAATCAGCTTTCAAGTTTCTATGCTACAATATTTGAAGTTAACCTAAAAGAGTATTTACGTTTTAAATGAAGAGAGCACTTCTTCTGCCACAGTTTGGAGCTGGGAGAAGATAAAAATTTGGACTACCTTGTGAAATTTGGACTACCTTGTAAAAATAAATAAGGATCTACAGAATGAATCCAAAATCAGTGAGTGCAGATGCTGATGAGGAGACACGAATATAGTGGAAGCTTTTAGAAAAACAGGCCTGAGCTGGGAATAATAGTCACTGAGTTTAGTCAAATCTTTTTTCGATACCACTTCTACAAACACTTGTTTTCTCACTCTCACATGCATGTAGACCCAGTGCCAAATGAAGTCCATGATTTAACCATGAAGTTAATTATCAGTGGAGATAAGGCTTCTTGCCCCATACCTTTTATGAGGGATATGTCTGCTTAAATGGAGAATGCTACCAAGATAAAGATATTGCCATAAATATTCCTCTTCCCTTTTTGGATTACCATCACTAATAGAACTGGAATTGGAAATAAGTAAACAATTGCTCATGAACATGACCTGGAATGACTGAAAACAAGAAGTGGACCAGATCAGGTTTTTTCTTTCTACATTAGTATGATAGTATTAAGAAGATCACTGCCTTTTCACTTCTCCCTGGGAAATTACCTTCATCTGCTGGTAGTAGACTTCAGGATAAAACTTCTTCTTTCCATCAACAAATGTGGGGGTTTTTTCTCAGTGAAAGCTTGGTAAAAGAAAAGTGATAACCTTTGTAATTCTTCATAGGACATAATCAAACCTCACTAAGGCCTATGGGAAGACTTCCAATGAAGTCTGAAAGCACTTCTTACAGTTTGCCTTATTATTTGTTATGGATTCTGTTGCCCAATGAGATAGGAACCCATCTATTCCTCAATGATGATGATTTCCAAATGAAAAAAATACTTATATCTTCAGAACATATGTCAGCAGTTGGCAACCCTTGCAGACAAGCGTAACGAAAATCAAAGAAAGTTAGTTGACTTAAAAAATCTGACAGCTTGACACGACACAGTAAACAGATACAACAAGCAGTGAACTTTCAAGGATATCTCATTTATTAAATAATGTTTTTCCCTTCATTTGCTGTTTTGGTATCACCCTAGTATCATGTTTGAAGTTCAGTCATTTTAGATATTCCTTCTGGTCTAAGGGCTTCCTATCCAGCATAGCTGCATTAATATTGTCTGGGAGGTGGCACCAATACAAACAAATGGGTCTTCTCACAGAAAACTGTGCAGTAGAAATAGTCTCCCTGCATTGTCTTTGCTTCTCCCAAATTCTAACATTTTAACTTGCATCATTTTTTTTGTATATCAGCTGAGAAATACAGAAGTTTAACATATCCAATTGCCTGCACTCACTATAGAATAGTCTTTGAAATCATCTTGGATTTGTGTGCAACTTGCATTCATTTGTTTCATTGTTTGTATTCATTTTTAGAGAGCAAGGCACCATGAGCACTTTCACAGAAGTATAGTTACTTTGGTACTCATTATAATAGAGAAAATGGCTTGAAGTAGTATCAAAATTATGCACATTCACTTTTCCATAATTTATAGATCATTTTTATTTTGATAATTACTGAAAGTATTAAACTAGATTTTCAGATTTCCTCTGCTGGAAGTCTGGAGCAGTCTCACCATGCAGCCTGCCAAAGCTGGGGCAGTGTGTGCGGCATCAGATGTGTTTATAGGGTTTCTGGCATAATTTGCTTTTCCAGGTTTGCATTGATTAGATTTAAACCAAAAATAAATAATTTGACAGATGCTGTAGTGAGGTAGCTGCAGATATATTTCTTCTGTCCAGTATGAGTGCTATGTTGTCAGTTTAGCAAAATGGTTTGCTATCCTTCTCGTTGCTTTTATGTGTCCTCTGTCCTTATTCTAGGGACACCTTTGCTATCATTCTCCCTACTCTTCTCTTGCCTAACAAGGGTATGGGTGAGGGTGGCAGACCAGGGTTACCCACGGATCAGCTACCCTAGGGGCTTACTGGCAATGCCCCTAGCAGTATTTGAGCCCTGTGGACCTCTCTAGTCAGCTCAGGGTATGTAAAAAGTAGTTTTTGAGTATAGTTTAGGCTGCTGTTTTGGTTCTTTCTTTTTCTTTTTCTTATCCTCCTTTCTCCTTTTTTTTTCTTTTTTTCTTCCTCTTTATGAGTTTTCTTAGTTCTTCTCTTATATGTTCTTCCCTCTTCACTTCTGTATTCTGTTGTTCACTCACTCTCTACTTCTCTATTCCGTTTGCTAAAATGATCAGCAACACAGAGACAACCTGCATAATGAAACGAATGTTTAGTCAACAGACTCTGAAGTATTAGCTGTTTACACAAAGTCACCCCAAAGCACAGCTACACATAACGGGAGCCTGCAAGGCACAGCAAACTATATGGTCCAAAAGTGCGTGTAAGGGGACCAAGATTTTTTGTCCTCAGCTGAACACCTCCATGTGCCTGATTTGCTAGTACCAACATGGAATTCAAGGCTGCTTTGGAGTGCGAGGAAGGGGAGAGGGAACAGCTGTTTGCTGGCAGACCTCTGGGTCCGCAGTGTAGCCCCGCCCCACCTCTGCCCGCAGCAGGGTGGGCTCTGGCGCAACCTCTTGCCTTTCTCTGTTCCTCCACAAAAACCTGCTAAGTGTAGCTTAGAGAAAACAGAGCCTCTGGTGAGGCACACGAGGACGTAAAACCACAGTTCAGGCTAGCAGTGTAGTTAAGCCAAGATACTGGTCTTGTGAAGAATACAAGTAACGGGAAGGCATGTTATGCCAACTTTCCAGCCTGATCTTCAGGCATCTTAAAAAACTTCCTGCAAACAGATTGTAACCTAAAGTTACACCTGGGAGGAGTCCAGACTCCAGAGGGCTGAAGTCTGCAGCCTCTAACAATCACATCTAACTTCCCTCTGCTGCCTGCCCCTTGGCACTTGCACTTTTGTTAGTCTAAAGGTTCAGCTCCAGCCTAAAGAGACCAGAGTCGCCGGTATAGGCTTTAGCTAGGGCACTCCCCTAAGGGGGTAGAGATGTGGGTCCAAACTCCTTGGGAGGGAAATGAATCAGTCTCCCATCTTGTGGCTGCTGTATTTTGCCCCAGATTTGATGTTGTCAGTGTATATTCAGTTACATGTAAGTATTCCTACAGGACTGGGTTCCCAAGAACATTTGGGCATAGGTATCCCGAGTTTTCAGACCCTGCTCAAAGCTCAGGGCTGACAAGATCAGGTTGGCCATAATGGCGACATTTGCAGCACATGTAGTAGAAGAGTTTCAAATGTGCAAAGTGTAACTGGTGCCAGCAGACAGGGTGGAAATGCAGTTTGATCCTGCCCTCACTAGGCATTGAAATTAATGACGGATTGGCCAGCTCAATTACTCAGTTAAACAACTCTCATCCTAAGCAGCCAAATTAGTTCTCTCTGTGAAATCATCTGTATTGTACTGAAGTAATTGTGGTATATCTGGGGTGTAGCTGAGAACAAGATTTGGGATTAGACTGCTGTGAGGTGATGACAATTAGACAAATTTCTTCCTTTTCTTAAGTGGATAAGGAGATCTCGTGTCATAGGCTGGAACCATGGATGTGTCCCTGCCTTTAAAAAGTATGTAGAGTCAATTTAATCACTGTTTATAGAAGTCCTATCACTCCATCCCTGTTTCCTGTCTATCCCATATCTGCCACTGCAAATTAAAATAATACATTTTTGGCACTGTAGGAATCCTATGTGTTAAATGGTTTTCCTCTGGAAAATTATCAAATAACATCCATGAAGCTTTTTTTTCTCTTCATACAGATATTATAAGAGACAGGGCGAACAGAACAAATGAATAATATAAACATTAGGAAGAAATTTGTAGTAAAATAGTGATGTTTGATAGAGTGTGGAGTCCTTAAAAAACACTTTAAGTATAATCTTTCCACCTACAATGCACAATCATTAAACATTATAAACAGAACAGAGAGGGTTTGAGCTGTTATTTTAGGAAAAATAACAAAGCTATGTAGAACATCCAAAATTAGAATGATCAAAAAGCATGCCCTTCCATAACCCTGATGCTGTCCTACTCGAGCTGTTATTTTGAAAGCAAACCTTTCACTGGCATTCATGACCTTTAAAAAGGAAATACATTGAGCTTTCCTTCCTACTGTAATCTCAGTGTCCTTATCACCTATGTGGAGGCCAGAGAGATGGTCTGTTCTCCTCTCATCTCTTTGTTATCTTAAAGGGTAGCTAAGGGCCACCTTCAGCTTGGTTCTTCAAGCCAGCCAGCTGGCTCCCCCATCAGCAGTTAATGGCACCTTATGGGCATCGCATGTACCTCAAAAAAGAAAGGACCAGATAAAAAGTGCACACATGATTGGAAAATGGCCAAGGGAGAAGAGGATTGTATGGAAGAGATTTCATTAAAAGTTTCCAAAACAGATTAAGTTTTAATGAAAGGCTAGTTGTTCTTAAACATGGAAGAGGACTATTAGTCCTCAGCGGGACCACTGCTTTTTTTACTTCTTTTGTGCTCAATTCCTTGTTTCACACAATTTGATACTCATAGTGAAACTGAAGGTTGCTAAAGTGGTAGGTATTGTGTTTCAGTAAGACATGTTATATCCTACAAGAACTGAAAGAAGAGGATTTCACTCACAAAGTGACAGAAGTGTGTGTGTGTGTGTATACATACATATAAATATATACATATTTATATGTGAGTGTGTGTGTGTGCATTTATAAAAATATATCTGCTACCAAACACTTCTCTTGGTGTCCAGTTATTAAAAGTAATTACCAGGTAATGCTTTCCTATTCATTTAGGAAAGGTGAATAAATTTTATTTCAGCTGAAGTCTGAGTAGATTTCTTGCTGGAAAAGCTGCTTGGCTGTAAAGACTAATTAATCCTTATTAGCCTCTATTACCCACTTGTAATTAACTGGCTTAGTAGTGACTTAGATATTTCCCTCCTAACCTAAGTACAACAGAAAACACAGTAAAGGAATTAGACATATCAGTGCTATTCTTAGGACACCACTGTGTTTATTTTGTTGAGACCCAACAAGAAAAAAGTGAGAATCATATCAATAAGACAGCATTTAAAAAGGCTCTTAAGGCAAATTGCTGAGGCATTGGAAAGAATGTCTTTTGATATATCTGCATTATGATTAGGGAGTTCTGCTTTCCAAACTGCCAGAGCATAAAACCTCTGTTAAAGCATTGAAACTGTGCTGAATATGTATGTTTTGTCCAGAAAAATTATCACTTGCACATCCATCTCACAACTTCATTCAATGAGGGTTCATTTTTGAAAAATAATTTTGTTTAGTTTGAAGAGAAATGCGTTTACTTCTTCAGTTCCAGCACAGAATGGCATTTTTGTCTGATCATATACCATCTTCTCTGCCTTTGCCCTTCACTTGTGGTGCCAGACTTGAATCTTGTCCTTGACTGAACAACAAAAATGCTTTCCCTCTCTGATCCCCAAAACACATCCTGCATATTGCTCTTAATTATTTTGTTAACTTCTAGAAAGTTTTAGAAATAAGCACTAGTTTGTTGCCAAAACTACAGAAAATCTGAAATTCAAAACAAATTTTATCTTGCTTCTGCAATTTTCATCAACTGGAAAACAAATTCCTATGGTAAATATGGGGAAAAATTCTTGACGTTAATTATTTTAAACTGAAACAGATTTAAAATGCTAGTTTTACTGAATTCAATAAACTAGCATATGGAGTGGGAAAGACAGCTCAGACTTAGCCAAGGATCACCAGCAGATACTGGAACAGAGACTAGAATCACAATTAAATAAGCGATTACTATTTGCCCAAAAAAAAAAAGTAAGAAGAAAATCAACATAGTTTGAAACCCGAAATTCTGAATATTTCCCAAACCATTCTAGTACTAATCCTTCACCATGAGTGATGACAAAGACTCTCTCTGGATACTAACTCAGTTTGGATTTTCATCACAAGGTAAAGGAAACCAAAAAACCCCATGAAACCACTCTGACTCTACAGCATGACTCAGAATGGCCAACCAGCATTATAAAATGAAGTTTTGGGAGAAATCACCTTATCTATTAATATAACTGTCTTTGTCAATCCTTGCCCACACCTCCACAACCCCACCCCCAATCATTCCACCCAGGAGTTTTTCCTTGGAAAAAATAAGTTTCACATACGAAAACCTGCAAAATTTAATAGGAATTATTGTGGTCTTTTAGGACTAATAGCATGTAAGGCTCTGGTCTGAGCATGGGAACATTACCCAGTGAATTCTGTCGTGACTTACTGTCCTAACTGCATCCACTGCCTTCCAGTGGGAGCCTGATCATTGTTTTTTAGCAGGAAACAAATCAGTCAAAATTCTTACAGCAAGTCATTAGGGTGAACCCTGAGTCCTGATCACTTCCCTGCAGAATCCAGTGATAGCCATTCAACTGCATTCTTTACCTGTGGCTGAAGTTTAGGTGGGGCTCACTTTCTGTGGGATGTGAAAAAATCAGTTAATGTGTTTGAAATGAAAGATTGGTATTTCCAATATGCTGGCAGAGGAAAGAGGAGTTGGTGAGCAGCATTTCTCCGATATATGTGACTCTGTCACATTCTGACAAAATCCTGCCTACAGACATACAAAATTCTTCTGCAGAAATCTTGGTGACTTCATATTGTGAGTGCAGCATTATGCATGAAAACTGTTTGATATAGCATTCATACTGGTGTGATTCCTTGCTCTGTGGTTCTACAGAAAAAATATTTTCCTGCTCCTTTAAAAGTGGATAGGTTTAACTTCCGGTGAACCTGTGAACGAATTGTTGTTAGCTTGCTCTTCCAGGAGGTCCTCTATGGTTTTCTGGAATTCCTATCACAGGACAATGGTTTTGGACAAATACAGGATGATCTTCATAGCTTCAGAAATCTGCACTAAGGAACTGACCCAGCATGGGCTGGTGCTTACCAGATGCTTCAAACAACTTCTGCTGTTCCTTAGAAGCTGACAGATGCTCTAAAAACAGGTCATCCCTTCCCTTTCCACCTCCTGATATTGTTTTCATTACACATGTATTGTAAATAATTTTAAGAAAAAGCAGACTAGTAGAAAAATGTTACACTGAAACACCAAGCTGAAACACTACATGCTTTAGAAAGAATCTCAGAGAAACAACTAAACCTGAAATAATCACTACATTCCTACACATCCATTCCGGATACCTTTAGATTTGGTTTAAATCCAGTGTATTGCATGTTGGTAAGAGCATGTACTCTTTCCAGTTTACAAAGTCGTTAGTGGCAGGTCCAGCGTAGAGCCCACCATGAAACAGAAGGTCTTTCACTGCAAAAAAATTCTAACAGTTACATTGCAACCCTAAACAGTGAAGACTGAAATATAAGCGGCTCTTTCACAACCAGGAATAGCAACAAATGAATTAAAAGGAAGACTAGAAGTCATCTTGCCCTTCCCAGCCAACACACTTGTGGCTTATCAGAGGGGCTGGTGTCAGAACAGGAAGGGGCAAAGCCACATGCTTCTCTCCCAGAGCCACCAGATCTGGTCCTCCATTGGGGGAAGACCAACCTTCGAGATTCTTCCATGCAGGGAAATTAAGTGGTGTCTATTCTTCATCAGGCCTCCAGAGAGAGCACTGTGTGGGTGGTGCCTACTTGCTGTGCCTTAGCATCCCTTCTACTACAGCATCATCCAAGAAAAACAGCTAAAAATGTATGCTCCTTCTCACAGCCTTTCTTTCAATTTCAAATCGGTTGTACCTGTCTCAGACTCTTGGGAAAAGGTGGTGTTATCAGTTTAGGAGACTCACTTTACCTTGTAGCTTTTTGTACTTAAACCAATCTTCAGCTTTGCATTTTTCAGTATTCTCTGAATTCTAGTGCCTTTAATGAGCATATGCAGATGAAAAGTTGGGTGTTTCCCAGTTTACTTTTTTGAAGATTGACAAGGGGAAAATAGGTTTTCAGGAAATGCACTTTTTACCCTAAGATTTTTCCTTTAAGTCAAATTAATTCCTGCACATCCACAAAGTAGAAGGAAAATGTGTTAGCGTTTTAGCTTTCACGGCAGAAGAGGGAAGAAGGGAAGAGAAATTAAAAATAGGGTGGTATTTTCCTCCTACATTTAAATAATTGATAACGGGTTTTTTCTAATGTAAAAAGCAGGAAATAAGAAATAAAAGTAAAAAAAAAAAAGCAACTATTCACATAATTTCTTCCCATAACCTCCAGAGCAAAAAAAATTTTCTTTTGCTACATGATTACTTAGTTTAATTACTAGCAGTGACATTACAAGTTTTTACAGTACATTAAGAATTGTTGGTTGAGAAAGAAAACGCTGTGTTTCGCTTATCAACAGCAGAGTAATATGTATAAAACCATTTTTTTTTCAGAAACAAGTCAAAAAGTTTTTAAGCTTGGAAGGAACTAAACCAAACACTAAGCAATATTTTTCACTGGATCATTAGTATTTTAGAAGTCAAGCAGGAAAGACTAGTCCCTGCCAGATAGATATAAACAAAAAACACACATCCAGCATGCAACTCAATGCATGTTTTAAATTACTGCTGAGGATTAACTTAGGCCTCTTCACTGGATGAAAATCTGAGTATCATTTATAAAATGCCACTGCATTTTTACAGGAATGGAAAGCTGCAGTCTTAATTTCAGAATAGCAAATTTTCAGCAAAATAATAATCCAAAATAAATTTTTGTCTCTTTTTCCCCCCAGACCTGTTTCTTTCTTTTTAAAGGCTTTGCATTATTTGTGTCTCTATAATTCTTTCTTCTCCAAGATGACCTTGCTTTCTTTTTAGTGATCTTCTGTGATTGTAAGCTAGATCATGGAAAACTACTGCACTTAAGAAGAAAGTAACTGTTTGGTTTTAAGAGGTGGTTTATTTTTAAGAATTGGTTGGGTTATAAAATTAGTCCATAAAAAAAATGAATACTTTGACGACAATCTGTAGCAGTCTCACAGCACTTATAAGGTCTGTTTGAAGGAGCAGTTTGATTGGATCAGTTGGTACTGAAGAAATCATTGGTGCTCGGAAACTATGGATCATTTTTTACTAACTAGTAAGTAAGATGTTGCCTTACACACCATTTTTGTGTCCTTTCACCACAGCCATAGAAAAACCCTGTTAACTTATGCAGCCTTTACTCCTTTTGTTTCTTATGGTGCCATTCTGCTGACATGTCCAGAAGAGTGGAGCAGTCCACTCAGAAATCTTTCTGCACCTTTGAGTCTGTGCAATTTCGGAGATTGGAAACAGCGTAGTGTTGTCTAATATCCCTAATCTTCGGTCTCAGTATATAGGGCTTGTCTTGGGCTGCTTCCGTGATTCATCCCCTCATGCTTATCCTTTTCTAAACCCTGTGTATCTCTCTGTCACTACTAAGGACAGCACCTTAAAGACATGACACTATGTTTGTATGTGGGATGCACATCATGTCTTTCAGACCACCACTATCTGCTCTGCACCCGGATAGTCCTAAAACAAGGCTCTTGTTGATGAGCTTGTTTGTAAGAATGAAAAACAATTAGAAAAAAAACCCACCTCCTTGAGATGCAAAGCTTCAAATTATCTCCTGGTCAAAAAAGTATGTTAGACATGCCAAAATGTTACTAGGAATGTAACTCAGTGCTACTATTCTGTATCCAAAAAGTCTCAATAATTTACACCATTAAAGAAGCTGCTCCTAGATATAAACAGGTAATTGACGTTTACAGAAAGACTTCTCTTAGTTTCTATGCTTTTTGAATTGTTAACTTGGGATTTCCACGAGTTAAAAATTTTTTCTGTAACTTCTCTGCCATTACTGGTATACCTTTATTTTTATATTTCCAAACAAAAGCAATATTCTTCTTTATTTTATTTCTTTATAATTGAGAACACATCAAGTGGAAATAATGGTCTTAAATAATTCTCTGAAGAAATACATACACAGACTGACCATTTACTTATTTATGTCATGTACATAAATATGGCTATTAGCAGCACAAGCAATAAGACTTTATGAAAAATAAACACAACCTGTCTCTTTTTTTTCTCACCTTCTTGTGTGAATAATTTTATAATTTTAAGATTTGAGACATTAACCATTAACAGTCCAGTCTCTCACAGATATTGGGGTGAATAACTGAGGATTCATTTCACAAATATTTCATTTGTGCTGTAAACTGGTAGCAAATCTGTACCCAGTTCAGACTCAGACTATATCTTTCGCTGCTTGTAAATATCTCAGTGATGTAAGAATAACATGTCAGCCAAAAAAATCATCTTCCTGACACCTCAAGAAAGATATTAGTTCTTTTACAGTTTGCTGTTATACTAAATCATGTTACAGTTGTTCTGAAAATAAATTATATCAAGTGAAAACAAAGAAACTTCAAAGGACTGCGAAGATGTATTTTTTGAAGGAAAGTAAACCTAATAGGTAAAATCTAAGAATCAAGTTCAAAATTCAAGGCCTGTTTTTACTGTCATATTACTAAGCATTCCTTTAAAAAAGCTCTTTCTCTGTGCTCATTATTGGGGACTGGGTTTTAGAATAGTATGTACTGCTTTTGTTCACCTACTATGATAGGTGACAAACTTGTTTTCATTTTTGTATTTCAGACAATGTCTCAGAGAAAGGATTTATTGTCTGCATGGTCTAAATCAAGAATACACAAAGGTTTACCATCTTCAGAAAGAAAATCTGTATCTAAAGGATGCAGCTTGCTCTTACCTACATGGCAAACTTAACTTCTGAACTAACCAGACCAAAAACTTACAAGTGATTGCAATCCAGACTAATATCCTGCAGTTTGAACAAAATACCACTACAAACACAGAGCTTATGTCATTTTTTGTGTGTGTTTGGAAGACACCTGTAAATCTCACTTGATGTAAAACCTGGTATTCCAGGTGTTTGACATGTAACTGTCAAAACAGCTATCCAAATCATCTCTTTAATTTGAATCAGTATATAGTCACATAAAAATAAACCCAGATATCCCCAGTGGAAGATGTGGCAAATGGTTCTCACGGCAAGACCTGGCATACATTTGCTATTAGCAGATAACAAGTTGATTGTGGATTAAGTATAACCGAATAAACTATTAACTGGTACCAAACTAGACTGAGCGGCAACATTAAGCTAAGGAGTTCAAGAAACAAGTTATTTCCATCTCCTCTGGCAGAACCCCCTGTGGCTGCTCCCAGAGCAAAAGGAATATATGACTTACCCAGAAACTGGGCTGAATTTGTGGAAGATCATTCCTTCTTATGGAAAAACCTGCAGAAAAACACCAGCTAGAGGGAGGCAGAAAGTCCTTTCCACTAGTTATTTCACTGAGGGGTGGAAGCAGAAGGCTGTCCCAGGGCAGAAGCACAACCCAGGTATCCTGGTGGGAGCAGGAGCTGGAGCGAGGCAGCTGGAGCTGCTTGCCAGCCCTCTGCAATATCTGCCCGCCATTTGTAGCCTCCCTGTCTGGGCTCTGGGCATCCTGCAGAGGACCTTGCACTTCAGTGAGCAGCAGCTTGAAGAAATACTGAATCATAGGACAAACAAATTCTCCTTCTGCAGAGAAATGGACACCTGTCCTATTTCTTGCCCCACCTCTGCATTCTGCTTCTATAAAAGTGTGCAGGGCGGGATTTTTCTCACACAATATTTGAAACATACTCTTGCATTCAATCACTCATTTCACATGGCAATTCTGATCATTCTGATGCATTTATGACCAACATGAAAAACATTATTGATGTCTACAAAAGTACAAACGAGGTATACTATTGAGTCCATCCTATTACTGATGTGGGTGATCAGCCTCAGTGTTGTTATGTACTACACAACATGAACTTTTTCTTTTGTTTTGTTTTTTTCCAAGTGAGATCCAGGAACCATCTTACCACCTCTTAAATGTCATTGTTCCCAGACTAATCATATACACAGATGAGTAGAGATAAACATGTGTAATCCTAAACACAATGCAGTTTGAAGGGAACAAAAACAGCCCCAGTAATTCTTCTCCCATTATAGCACAGGTTGGTGTGTTGGAGAAGACTTCAGTACTAGCAGATGATAAATGAAATACATTGATTCCCATATGACACAGCTCCTCTGTATAATTTAGCAATGGCCCAGTGAATCTTGCTGAAACTGTCAGGATAAAGTTAGTGAAGCCTGTGACAAGATTCTGGTAGCAGGACTTATATATGCAAAATTCACAGCAGATTATGTTGTGAATATTATCAGCCTCATTGGAAAATACTTTCCTATCTGCATAAGTTAAACCATATGGTAATAGCACCAATATCTAAAAATCAGACTGTACGTACCTCTAGCGTAAATAGACTGCTTGTTAATGCATATGGTTATTATTC
This sequence comes from Cnemophilus loriae, assembly GCA_013397755.1. Taxonomy (NCBI): domain Eukaryota; kingdom Metazoa; phylum Chordata; class Aves; order Passeriformes; family Corvidae; genus Cnemophilus; species Cnemophilus loriae. The sequence goes on from VZTF01009449.1 coordinate 203,362, forward strand.
TTTTATCAGTTAAATGTGTATCTGATTAATGCCTTTTCTTAATAAAAAAGCAGATATATATATTGCACTTCTAAAGAGTTAACCATAAAAGCATTTTACTTAACTTACCAGTTGTTGAAGCTGGAAGGAGTCTTGCCCTAGACACTACCTGCTCTCATGTTTGTAATATCTGTCTCTCTCTCCCGCTGTCTCCCTCCCCCCTCCCGTGCAGAGATTGCAGCAAACTTCGAAAACTAGCAGGAACAATGTTTCAAATGACTTAAGAAGGAGAACAGGAACAATCATTTCGTTCTCTTTTTTTTTTCAGATGAGTACAGTACCTTCAGAAAGAAGGAAGGAAGGGAGGGGAGAGGAAGTCAACAACCCTTTGCTTTCCTGCAAAAAAATAAGGAAACAGCAGATAGCAATCTCGTTTTCTCTCAAACAAAATGTTTGGAAAAATAAATATATCCAATCCAAAAGGAATTCCTCAAGTATTATATCTGCATTATTAGCTTCATAAAACCTTCTTTACAGCTTGTTATGTGCAACTACATTAAATGAATTTCCGAAGTAGTAGGTAGGAATAAGACACCCATATCTTATGCAGAACAATTAGCCGTAAGCTTGCATAGATAATGAAGGCTTTTACTCTAGAGAAAGACTAATCATAGATGTATACACAGATCTTGTTTCCATGGTGATATAGGTAAAAAAAATGTCTAAAACCTCTGTTTACTGTAATCACAAGAAAATAGCATGTTGGCTATTTATAGATTGCTGTGGGGGAAAAAGAAGGGCAATGAAAGGGGTCGGAAAAATGGCAAGGATCATAGCTTGATAGTAATGAGTTACTGATCTCAAAGAATGGTTTTATAGAAGGCATACTGATTTATCCAAACAGAACCAATGTACTGTGTTCTAGAACGGAGTTTATTCTTTCTTCCTTTCTTTCTTTCTTTCTTTCTTTCTTTCTTTCTTTCTTTCTTTCTTTCTTTCTTTCTTTCTTTCTTTCTTTCTTTCTTTCTTTNTCTTTTCTTTTCTTTTCTTTTCTTTTCTTTTCTTTTCTTTTCTTTTCTTTTCTTTTCTTTTCTTTTCTCCATTAAACATATTTTGACAACCAGATACTGGCCAGCTGGCTGGAGTTATACTTGGGATAAGTTTAGCCCATTGTGCTCCACTGTGTTTTTGTTTGCTTGTATCTTTCCCCCTAACTTTATCTATCATCTGAAGGTCACTAATAGTGATTAGATGCTCCCTTTTTTTCCCCATTAATTTTTTTCGTTCTGACATACTTGCCAGTAAACACCTTCACACTGGCACGGGAGCTATGTTTTTAGTTTGTCTGGTAATGCAGTAGTAAATATGGAGCTGCTTCTCGACAAGCAATTCAGGTTGATTTCTGTGGAAGACTTCAAAAAAAAAGCCTTTTCAAAAGGCCCTCTCCTACACACTCTGCATCCAGACTTTGCTCTGGAAGCAATATCTAGATCAATGCTTCTGAAATAAATTGGATTACTGCTGTAAATCCAGTTTTAATGCAAGGACATGTTGGTATGTTATCCCATAGATATTACTATTTCATTTATTGTACAGTAATGAGAACTGATAGGCTTTAAACCAACATAGGAAGTAGCTTCTTAGCACCTGTGTTCCTTCATGTGATTCCAGGTGCTATTTCCTGAAGATATCTAGCCATTATTTGGTTGGGGAGGTTTTTATCTAAATATTCAGAGACTGAAATCTTTGATAATGTACATCAGCATTTGGCAGAGCAGTGCAGGTGCTATGAGTGATCTCTGGCCTTACAACACCACCAGGGTTTTCTGAAATGGGCAAAACCATAACATGAGGTTGAATTTTAAAAGCAGAAGTATGCAATACATTTAGATTATATACTGCAAGTGATGTCCTTAATTCTCCCTTGGGAATGGAGGTCCTAATCAAAAAGATTTCCTGTGCATACTGAGCACAAGGAAAGTAAGGAAGCACCGACGGCCACCAAAGTGATGAATTGTCCTGCAGGGTCAGCCTGATAGCACAAAAACTGTAATTTTGTTTCAAAATTGTTTTTCATGATCTTGAAGATAGCAGCAGCTTCCAGGCCATTCCAGATAATTTAATTTATTTGTTTGCCAGGCACAGCAGGCTAATGAGACTCTGTAGGCTGCCATTATGTAGCATTTTTTTTATCTCCACTGGGAACCCAATGCAGAAGCATATTTGAAAACCTACACTGATTAAGTTAGAACCATTCTTAAGTAAGATTCTGGGCATATGTGATAGTCGGTGTAGTCCCCTGTGCAGGACTTAATTGTCACAGCTATCCTATGTTTCTTCAGAGAGCAGCTTCCCTTTCCTAGAGGACTGCAAAGTTAAGGAGCTGGACACAAATATCTACGAAGTACTGTCAACAGGTTATGAGACTTTCCTATCCTGGTTGGAGGGGACTGTGAGAGACCCCCACTTCAACAAGGACAGCAGGAGATGTAAGGTCTTCCTTCATTTAATCCTACCTCATGTTCCATTGCCAGCTGCCTTTCCACCATCCGAGATGTCAGGACTTACTCAGTTGCCCCAACCAAGTCCAGGTAGAGTAATCTTGCTTCCCAGCACGCAGCCACTGAAGTACTTGACCTGTTCTTTCTTTTGCCAATTTCTCCCAACTGCTGCCAGAAAATCACAACCCAATGAAGAAAAGGCACTAAAGCTGCGATTTTCATGCCAGAAAAATACCTTGGTCATGTGTTTTGCAATGCATGTCTTTTGTATGTCAGGTCAATGCACAGTTACTGACTGTGGAGGAAAAAGATCATGTACAAAATCATCAGTACCTAGAGTCGTGCAAACCAAGTAACAAGGCACGACACAATGATATTCACCCACATTTTAAGGGACAAGTTGGTGTGGTTTTCAGAACATTTCTGGAAGAAGTGTTTGCCTGGTTTTTTTGTTGTGTTTTTTTTACCTTTTCTCACTCTACTGTTATCAAAATGGCGTCACCAGTACAAATTCAGAGAGATACAGTGTCAGCCTCCATGCAGTTAGATGAACAATATTGACTGTAAATACTTACCGGGTCCAGTACATAATGTCCTGTAAGGAGTGGTCATGAAAAAGCCATTATTGTGTTCATGGTCAAGGTAAGTTCTGAAAACTAGGAAGATTCCTCTAGTACCAGTCTGTCTGAGTAGACTAGATCTTTAATTAGATTAACATATATGAAGTTAAGGCCCTCTTTTTATTTTTTTTTCCCTTCACTAAGGAATAAATTGCATTTCACAGTCTCTTTCCAATGACAGCAGGGATACTTTCCTATATGTTCAAAATAAGAATGGAATAAACAAATTCAGCCTCTACCCAACATAATAGGAGAGAACACAGAGGTAATTGCACCACTAATAGTATCCCACTTCATCCTGAGAAAATGAAACCAGAGGCAAAACCCAGACATAATTACTGGTTTTCTTCATTGCTTTAGGATGATAATCATATTTATCTGAACTACCTGTGAAAAAATAAAATTAATATCTTCCTTCCGGTCTACAGCATACCTGTGGCACCATAGCTGAGTAAAAATAATTCAGTTCACATTCAGAGACAAAAAACCTGAAGGACACCTAATTGTTTTGCATAAATCCCTCTCTTCTGTGTTTTCCTGGTCTCTTTTCTGCATTGCATGTTTAACATAGATTGCTCAGGAACAATCTGGCAGAAGGCCAATGAGACCAAAGACAGGCATATGCTGAGTCTAAAGAATTCCAGTGTTGCACCATGTGGAGGATGTAACTCTAGTTACCAATATTAGGTTATGTTTTGCAATTTGTTTTATTGTGACACAATAAGCCTGCGTACACTGATATGTATTTAATTTAGTTTCTCAGCTTATAATGTATTAGAATGCTAGGAGGTACTCCAAAGGTTTTGTGCTACTGCCTGTCTTTCATGATTATAGTATGACCAGAGTACTCTCATGAGTATGTATTTGTACAGCCAAATTTACTCTTTTATCAATGTATTTCTTACTTTTGAGGCAGGTAACACCCATTCACCACTTTAAAGAACAATTAACATTTGCAGACTATAATCTTTGGACCAGCCACATATGTCAATTGTTTTGGGGAGAGAAATGTGGAAATTTGTATCAAAGAGAGTAGTGTTCCTGGCAGTAAACACCTTATTATAATTTAAAGTGGCCTTTACAACTTATCCTGGGCCAAGCTCATTTCTGGTAAATGACATTGGCTGCAGTCTTTTAAGGACATGCTTTTCCTGTACCCTGTATGCAATCATCACAACTACCTTCACTAAAACAATATGATCAAAAGCTATTTTAAAATACGATGGTCTGATTAAGAGGATGTGTTTTCATCTTTTAACATGCATGAAGTTATTGTGAGCCTTATCCAGTTCAGAGGTGGACAAGAACTCAGCTTTAGTCTGTATGTTTGAAGCTGGTGTCACATTGAAGATCTGTAACATGTGGAAATTGACAAAGTATCCACCAAGTTTTTTGGTGGTTTCTCAAAATGGCCATTTGACAGCAGTTTTACCTGCAGTTTTACCTGTATTTAGACTGGAAAATAAATCCAGCATTTGTTCTGGTCTTTCTTGGTTATCTTGCTCAGTTAAGTATGCTCATGGACTCTGATGTCCGATTAATATACTGTAGCACCAGAAATTACTTAATATGTTTACAAGTGAAGGCTGGGCATCTAATGTTGTAAAATGTGTAACTCTTCACAAAAGATGAAGAAAAGTCATGTTTGTATATTCTTCCCTGTATAGTGATGTTTCTTACCTTGTTAGGTCTGATAACATAACTGCTTCTTCTGGAAGCCTAATATTCTACCTCAAGATTAATCTGAAAAGAGTATGAATTTATCTCTTTTTTTTGATCAGTCTCCAGCTGCTGTCATTTTCTTTTTAAATATTTTGGTCACTTAGCTGATGTAGTCTCTGTCTTGTATGAAATGAATGGCAGCATTGCTTTTTGAGATATGCTTTTTCGCCCTTTAATTTCTGATACTTTTTCCAAAGTGTCCAGTCATTGTGCTACAGCTGAAGTCCTGTGGACACTTTACAAAAGTCCTTTCTGACAGCAAAATGCAGAAGTGCTACTTAGTGGTGCACCTCTGATTTATGGCTGCTTGACTGTAGAGACAAACATACTCTTGGGAAATCGGTACTCCATACCAGTGTGAATGTTGATAAATTATGTCTCTAAGGCTTTTTTATAGCCTGAGTGTGGGAGGGTGAGAGAAGGAGAGAGAGAATGAGGGAACAAGAGGGAGGGAGGGAGGGAGGGAGGAAATGAAAGAAAAGGGAAGGCCCACATAACATTTTTTTTTATTTCTTTTATTTTCCCCCTCTAAAATAACAGCTATATTGAGGGCCAGGGGGTAAAATCAAACCAACAGGACACATCTTGATCTGGGTTTTTTGGAGGGCAGGTCTCCTTATTTGTCTGAATTTAGAACTGCATTAAATAAATGGGCTCCAGCTCCAAAAAAAAAGGTGCAGTTTGTCTTTGTCTGACAGAGTTACNTTTGTTTCCTTATTTTAGGTTTGGATTTTCTTGTACTTCAAGGTTTGTTTTATTCCTCGAAATACTAGGCAGAGCAAACTCTCCTGAAGTCCTCATTCATTTGATGCTCCTATTAACTTCTGTAAGACTTCCCAATAACTGGAAATAATTGTGTTAGGCCCCATACAAGTATTAAAGACTATAGCCAGTAGTCACAATGTAAACTAATTGACTGTAAGTGATAGAGCATATGGATTGACACATGAGCTTACAGTACTTCAAAGCTGTTATCAATAAATAAAAAGTAAGTGTTAAGATATGTAGCCAAGAATAATTAGGGGAAAAGAAAAGCAGTCCTCTTAGGTTTGTTCGATTTCCTCTCTTCTTGCAAAAGTTTAGATGGATTTTGTTTTCAGACCTTACTCTTTTTTTTATTTTAACAAAACACTTTTTCTGAGACTGCTATTGTTTTGCAGAAAAGCACTTGATTAAGATTTCAAGCACAGGAAAAAGACCCACTTACAGGAAAACCCTCAGACTACACCAGAAGTCCTGTCACTAGGATTTCTTCAGCTCTACATTCACCTTGGGTTCATCAGAGCTGCTTGCTTTGGTTCACACACCATAAGCACACCCTGATATGACTCTGCTGGTGGTCATTCAGTATAAGCATACTGCCAGAATATCCTTTCTGAGAAGTTATCACTCACGCAACAGTGTTGCAGTGTTCCTGAGTATTTCTGAAGAAGCTGTCTTTGTCCTAAAACTTCTTAAATGCAATCATAAAAGAAACAAGTCATAGATTATGAAGACTTTTTTCTTTCTTTTTCTTTTAATTCTCCCATGTCTGCTTGAAATATAGATTCCCTCCTTATCTTCCTTGCCAGCAGCTGTCACTGAACCAGATACATGGAGAGATAATCACACAAAGATCATCTCTGTGGTATCAATAACAATTTGCTTCTATAACCTGCTAAGTAAACAGTCTTCAGTCTCTGGTGCATCTCATTTTCACATCAACACAATGTCACTGAAAGATGAGATTTGAAGCACTTTGCAATTGCAAGACAGAACACGACCTATTCAGGAATAAAGTGGGAGATAAACACTTCATGAAAGTATCACCCATTCTTGGAAATGACAAATAATGTTCATTTTGTAGGCTTTTTATTGCATCCTGTGTATCTTTGATATAACAATCCTAGCCTTGTGGGTCCCTTTGTCATTCCCTTGGAAGACAGGAAGCTCAAGAATGGCTGTTCATGTCGAAGGAGTCTCTTCAGATGAGTACCACAAAGAACACATGAATGCAAACACACAGCAGTGCTTGCTAACGTGGAGATCTCATTCCCCAGTCACACCCCCTAGCAGGGGCTGGTCCATCAGGAGAAGAAATGCTGGGGGAGTTTCGCTGCCTGCACCAGCTAGCAGCTCCTGCTGCTGGAGTTCACTAGAGTGGGGCTTCTGCAAATGTATGGTCTCAATATTTTGGACCTCTTTGGACTTGTAACTGCAGGAGACAATGCAGAAGAGCCTGGGGAGAGCCTGGATGCCTGAGTTCTCACAGAGTTAGTGGAGAGAGAGACAGGGCTGTTCAGAAGACTCGTCAGAGCGCACACATTAGATGTCTAAAATAAGGCAGTGTGAACACATCTCTAGGGAGCTTACGCTGCCTTAGATAAGCTCTAATTGTCTTATGAAGCATCCTACGAGTTGATCACAGCTCAAAGGAGAAATTGAATCCACAAGCACCCTCACTTTTTTCATGGCTGTCTCACTTCTCTCTCCATCTGGCCCTAAAAAGTCTCTATGCCCTGGGACCTGTTGGAATATGAGGTTAGAGCACAAGAGAACCTGCTGCATGTCTGTGACTTCCCTAGCAGGCTCCCCAGTTGTAGCAGTCATTCTTCCAGCTGGGCTGCAGTGGAGCAGGAATGAGCTACTAGTGACAGAAGAAATGAAAGGTTGGGACAGACCTGCAGTGCTTTGGGCAGGAAGTGCTGATGTGCAGAGACCGTGTGCTTAACAGTCATGCATGGAACAATGATTCATCCATCCCAAACTGAAGGAATAGTATCTGTTTGCCAGGTCACTTGAAAACTGCAGCACTGCCACACAGGATGTGTGTAGGGTGGGGAAATCAGGGCTGCAACATCTTGAGTAAGTTCTGCCACCAAAATGTCATGTCAGGAACCCACAGATGCATGAATCACCCACCTTCTGGAAGGTGCATAGGGAAGAGAGGGAAGAGGCACCTCATCCCAAGGCCACCTGGCAGTCCTGCAGAGTTCTTGGATCAACAGCTCTGCATCTGCAGCAAAGACAGCTCCTGGGACAGCCAGGGACTCCTGCTGTCTCTTTCCCTCAGGCAAGGCTAGAGTCAAGTGGTCTTTAGTTCTCCCTTTCTTGAGCTGTCTTGCTGGTTTGCTGCTATGTGTCTTGGGACAGCCCATAGAGATGGACTTCCTACTTTTATATTCCTTTTTTACTGCAGGAGAACAATAATATTTGGTCTAGATGTACTTGTGGGGTATTCCCTAATGAATCAGTAGATTTAATTTATGTGTTTTGGATGAAACCCTAGATAAGTAGATTGCAGCATATAGTCCTGGTTCTTACAGTATCGAAATTTTACTTGCAGTGTGGAAATAATTCTCCAACCACAGTTTACTGAGGGAACATTTTCTCAGCTTTAAGGCAAATTACAGCAAAACACAGCACTGTAGTTCCTCAAATGTAACACAGTTCTTGCAAGGTACTGAATTCACCGATCCTCATTAAAAAGAAGAAGTGAGGATGTTCAGCCCAATGCTTTGTAGAGGCCTCTTCTATTCCCAAGCAGGGAAACTGTGATTTGAATAGTCAAATAGTGAAGCTAGTACTCCAAAGATGAGTCACTCTCTTCTTTGTCACAGCAAATGTCCATGCTTTAGTGTTTTGCATAATCTATTCCCAAGCTAAGCCTTCTCACTAGCTTTTAAAAGGTGTCCAACTTGTGATTTGAAATGCTAAATTCAATATTTAAGTGCACAGGTTTTGTTTATGTGATTTCCTATTGGAATTCAAAAACATATGAAGCAGAGGTAAGTCCAAGAGTCTAGCACAAGAGTGCTAATTCTTCCAGCCTCTCACCTGCCTTTGATGAGTTGCCCCATCTGCCTTACCTCAGTACATCAGGCGTTTATTTTGTCCCAAAGTCACACATTTGATAAAAATAGTTCTCTATTGCTATTGGACAGAAACTCTGTAGTTTAATATTAATCCTCCTCTTATAGTTTTTGTCTGATCATAGGAATGGATTATGGTAAAATAAATATAAATGCTCAATAAAATAATTTTCTATGTAGTATGGGGTGGGGATCCTACTGTTAAAAATTTTAAGGCAGAGATGTAGCAAAACACAGAGATTCCAACAGTCTGTAAAACTTTCCCCTTTCTGAGATGACATTTTCCGGAATTAACAGAGTACTCCTTGGGATTTGAAATGGGTCACAATGATAGACTGCAGCAAATCGTTTAAAACCTCTCAGCCTGAAAACACTACCAGTTAAGTTTTGTGAAAACTCACAAGAAGACTGTTTCAGCTACCAGCCTCAGCCTTACATGCTTCTCTTGTCACATTGCACCCAAGGAAAAAATTATGTTCATTTATAATTATGCTATTACTACACCTGTTTTGCACACAAAGTGTCTGTAGGCCTCAAAGAAAACAGATTTTTTTTCCATTTCACTGCCTGCTTGGCTTTTCTCCAGACAAGGCCTTTTCCAATTGGCAGAGCAGAGAGGAAGCATTCCACCTGAAATCCACAGAAGTGCCCATCCCTAGTGGCCATGATCCAGACATGCTCTCCCCATCTGCCCTGAAATCGGGGTCAGCATCATGTTGATGTCCAGCATCACTGACCGTCCCTGGATAAAATCCACCATGTCAAGATGAATGCTGAGGGGAGGGGGGATAGCTACCTAACACTCTTTGGCATGCCTGAGGGTTGGAAACAAATCCACAAATCCAGCCATGCATCATGTAGGAAAAACAATGTTTCAGCAATTATTTGCGTGGAGATTCTCTGTCCCAAGCAGCTAAAAAGAATAAAAATAACACCATTTTTTGGTATTCTGATTAATAGACCTAAGACTCAATAGTTGGCATTTGGTGTGGTTTTTAAAATTAAACAAATTTTTAACACTGATCTCTACCCAGAGATCTTAAAGAAAACAAGACTATTTTAAATGTTTGTCATTTCATTTTAATTGGAGCATTTTTTAAAGGTTCTTTTTCCTTCTGTCGGGTTTTGACTGTGAAATGTTAGTTTAGTCCTTTAGAGTCTCAATTGATACTCTTCTGACTTTTCTGCAATTAATTCTGAGACAAATATGATATATGGAATAACACGGGTTTCTGAAGAGCAAACTTTGTAAACAATTATGTATTTTAACAAAAAGTGTCCATACTGCTAAACTTCTATATGAATAGAACTTTTTGATTTCGTGCAGAGTATTTAGATGTTGAAGCATCTCATCAGTTATTCCAGTCAGTGTTGAGGCTCAGTGTCTGCGATACATGTAACCAAACCAGCCACTGTGTACCAGAAATGCGGTGCAGACATTTTTCAGAAAGGGTATGAAAAACTAGCCCTTTCAGTTTGAAACTACAGGAAAATTGAAGGTTAACACAATTGAGGTAAATCAGAATTTAACCAGGACAGCATGGAGTAATCTCTTATTATTGTACAAAGTGCTGATGAATTTTAGTCAAAGCTCTGAATCCAGGATTTCTTACTACCTTGCCTGAGTGCAAACCCTTGCTTCAACAAATAATCTGTTACTACTAAGTCATCAGCAATAAGGCTTTGGGATAACTTGTTAACCACTTCAGAAATCTGTTGTACTGGTCAGGGAGTTTCATAAGAAGCTCCACAAAACAGTGGGGATATTTAAGTGTGGCAATACATTTTCAAAGAGAGATTTGACATGATATAATTACTATGAAAGAGCAGTAAAGGCTTTTAAAAAACCTTTAGACCTTCTATTTGTCTTGCACTGCTTATTTATTTTCAGTTCTGTTTCACGTTTCCTACAACATCTGCATTCAAACTAACTGTATGTATTAAAACACTCATCACTTCAAATTTGAAAGAATATTGTTTAGAGACTCCCTTGGTGCTAGTTCTGCATTTACCTCACAGGCAAAGGGAAAATCAGGTTCTCTGTTTCTTCTTCAGCTTGCATGTGTGTGAAAGATCAGCCATAGTCTGGTTCTAGTTGTGGGAAGGAATTTTTTACATGGATGTTTAAATAAGAGTAGTGAGAGGAAGTTAAGAGAAGGAAATTTTAGGATGGATGTCAGGAATGCCTCTGTGACAGAAATACATTTCGAATTGTGAAATAGTCTTCCAAAGGAAAAGGCGAGCAGAAAGGTGCTATGCCTAAGATAACTCTTGTATTCTACATCTACATTTCGTTGCATGGAACTGCAGCAGCACAATGCTGCAAGTTGGGGTCTACCCAGAATTCTGACAACCCATAACAGCATGAGCATGCATGCCTTCTGCAGCCATCACGGAACCACAGTACAGCTGGGGACAGTGGAAGTGCAAAGACACCCACCAGGCCACTTCTCACATTTGCTGCTTGATGTAGGAGAACACATTTGTGTCTCAGCACTGGCAGAGCCTCACTTCCATAAATGCATGTATCACCTTGCTGTCTTTTCCCACTGCTGTGAGAACGGTGGCAAACTAAAATCAAGGTACTTTGCTTGGAGCCAGTTCTATGGTGGTGCAAGTTAACTACAGGAAATGTGAAAATATACAAAAGCTTAGTAATACTGATGAAAACACAGGTGCTACTGCCTCTGATTCTGACTCCTAAATTAACATTGCAACTTTTCCCCAGAGCACTTTGTCTCAACAATAAAAATTTTGTGCCCCCCTTTTCCTGGACTGGAGCTATTGTGGTGCTGAAAATACAAAAGGACAAGACCAAAATAACTGCACAGGGGCAGTCTCCATTAGGGAGAAAGATAGAGCTCATCTGATGCTGTGAGCATGTTGTAAGCCTTCCTATTTTGTTTCCCAACTCCTGCCAAAAACAGAAATACAGGAGTCAACCTCGCACTTCACAGCAAACTAGCAATTGCACTGTATACCGTGAAAATCACTGCAGTTCCTCTGCAAATTGTTTAACATTTTTGGGTCACTGGTGAGTGAGTGGTTGTTTTTCTCCTGGATGTGCTCTGCAGTATGTCAGTGGTTATCTAAATATGACCCCTAGTGTTCAACTTGCATGGCAATAATTTAAGAAAATTATTGTCCTTACTAGACTTCCCCTAAGAAAAGAGTCATCTTTTCTGGTTATCCCAATATTTTACCTGAAAAAAAAATTACTAAATTATTCCTGATCATAAAGTAAAATTTGTTGAAGATGTTGCTTTCAAAGCACAAAACATTGGAGACTTACTGAGAGGTAGTTGTTACAGACAGGGCAAAATCTACACTGAAAAATTATATTCCCATCTGCATGGAAAAATATTGTTGATGGCTTGCATCAGTGGAAGCATTTGTACACTTCTATGTATTGCATTTAAGGACAGTGACGAAGACTCTAAAGTACAATGGCTGGTACAAGACGGCTGCTGAGAAAGGACTTCTTTATTTTTGTTCCGTTCTTGGTGCTGCCACTAATTTTCCAGTTTGTTTTTCATTTGGTCATTTAACGTCTGTGTCCTTGTGTTTTCACCTTGACAAAATGCACAGACACGTTTTCTTGCATGAGATTTGTGAAGTTTAACAATTGTCTGTAAATTTGCAAGAAATTTGGATAAAAAGCAAAAAAAAAATTTACTTGTGACCCGGTATTTTTTAATTATAGGAAAAGGCTGAGAGAAACTCTACAATATTCAATTTGCTTTAAACAATCCGAGACACAACGTGGGTTGCATAGGCTGCAGAAGTGTGCAAGGCCACTAGATAACACTGCGCGTTGCACGATGTTAAGGGAGAAAGGGGAAAGGGGCAGTGCCTCAGCATCCAGGCTGCAGTTGTTTAACACCTGCTCTGCTTCGAGCAAGGATTGATGCAATTAAACTTCTGCTTTAGCAATGTTTCTGTCTTCCTGCTCTGATACTTGCGATATTGCCACATGTTTTTTAGAAGGATGAACAGCAACAATATGGTCAAAATAGAGGTCACTGAAAGCTTATAGAATCAGCAGTGACAAACTGCTTTGCAATGCAGTCCTTTGCCGATTGTTTTACAGTAGGTGAGACTGTGGATACAAACGAACAGTTTATCACGACAGAGAGCAATATGCATGACATGTATTGTGAAAACACTTAATAGAGCCTCCTGCCTCCTGATTGTGTTTGTTAGCTCTGTCCACACAAGCGTCTTGCAAACTCTACTACTTTGCATCTTGTTCAGATATGGAATAGCTCCAGCAGGCTCATTTCTCATCTTATCTAAATGCCTTAAGCAGTAATGCATATCTTGGATGTGCTCTCAAAGCCCTGTGGTTTCTTTGCTTGAGTATTGTTATCAGCAGAAAAATCGATGCCACTTCCACTCTGGCCTACAGATCCCTTTTACAGTGTGCTGTTTCTTACAGTCTTGTAAGAAGCAGCACACTTCATTGTTATGTAAATATTTATTTGTGCCTGTTTAAATTTGATCTCCCTGGTAGGAAAGCATGCATCTCCTGGGGGCAGAAATCATACATCATTTTTAATTTCAGTGCCATAATACCCTAATACTTTTGAGTTTAAAAATGGAGTGCTACCATTTCCCAGTGCTCCCATCTTATTTGCCTGTGGCAGTGAGACAGGAACCAGGTCCAAAATGTTGCTTTGAAAAGTCGGTGGTGGATGTTGTAAAGGCCTTCTTCTTTACAGCTTTTTCCTTGATCCCTCCTGCCACAAATGGGGAGGTACTACAGGAGAATGCACACACCTTGCATATAGGTGTGAACCAGTTTGTGCTTACAGCCAGGGTGAGCATGGTGTTCAAGGCTGGAGTTTATTTTTCCAGTTAACATAACCAGTGTCCTTTCTGTCTGAGGATAAAACTCATTCCGAGTGCACATGGTGTGAGAATCTTTTGCTCCCTTACAACATTCAGTTCAAGAGTCACATCCATCAAATAGCTTGTGGCACCAGAGTAAGAGCAGGGAATTGTCACCAAGGACATCATTTGTGACTTTTTTTTCTGCAAGGAAACACTTTGCTGTAGCATCAGAACCAAGGGGTCATCAAGGAAGACAACCAACCCATCCTGATGATCTCTCCTGCCCTGACCTGACATGGTTCTAGTACAGATAGTCCTGGTGCCCCAGTGTGACTGCAAGTGTGAAAGTAAAAACCAAGAAGGGCTGAAATACGACTTTAGGAGCAGGCACAGCACCACAGACAACGGGAGAGCATTGCCATCGATCGGACATGCAGGTTTCACTGCGCTGGGTGACGCTAAGGGAAGGAGCATCATCTGCACGGGGTACCAGCTCCAAGGCCAAATCTTGTGGAGTCATGGGATTATGGCTGGGACCTATGGCTCAGATAAGAACTTTTAGGGAAATGCAGTCTTCTGCAGAAAGGCACAATTATTTGGTCCAGCACAGGTTCTGACACTTTGCCATTGAAGGAAAACCTGCTGCAGGGTTCAAAGGGAGCAGTAAAAGGTGCCTCCTGTCTTTCTCTTGCTTTGACCGAGGATGATGAAAAATGCTCAAAGCAGCAGCCAAATTAACACATTAGGGCATTATCAGCAAAATCTACAGTTCTGTACTCTGGCTCCCAGGCAGAGCGGCAGGAAGCCAGCAGGGGTTTTCTGCATGCCAAGCATACCCAAACATTGTGGAAAAATTTTCCCATCCTTTCTTTCCCAAAGCTGCCTGCATTCCAAACAGTGATTGAGTACCAGTAGTATGTTTCTGAGTGCTTGGATGTGAGCAGACCTGTTTGTGCTGATGCACTGCAAGGTGAAATCTATTTTTTGTTTTCAGATGATAAAAATGGCAGAGTTTCAGTTCTCACCTTCTCAGTCCAGAACTTCTATGCTGACAAGTGTTAAATAGACTGTGAGTATATCTGTAACTATCGCAATTATTGACAGGTCTTTCCAAAAGGTCCTTGATCAGCTTTTTCCCCCCGTAGAATTACTGGGTTTTTTTAATGTTTTCCAGTTTGCTATAAATTGTAGAATTCGGGAAAGTTTTGAACACACCTGTGCTGCTCTCTTACTTGCCTGTGCCCTTGCCCATGTGCTGAGTTGTTGTGAGGTTCTTGCCTCACCGAAGCACAGGCAGTCCAGTCACAGCATTCACATTGTACTTACCCTTGTAAGTGCCCAATAATGGCAATAGTTGTGACTCCATGTGATTTCAAGACATGGTGGAAAATGTTATAGCAGAGAAAGGTCATATAACATCTCACCCTGGCACTGCAAAGCCATGTTCTCTCATGTTCAATGACTGGAAGTGCCTCTAACATTCACCAAAATTTTGTTTCTGTCATCATGTGTCTGGTGAGAATCTGGCCACGTTATATCTTCATTGTTGGAGGTGATGTGAGGTCTGTGGGTTGTCTCAACAACCTGCTGCCCACAGCAGTCTCCCTGCCTGTACCTGAGAATCTTCAGCACACTGAAAAATGAAAAGACTCAGTTTATGCATTAAATTTTGTGGACTGAAGATAAAAATTCTGCTACAGACGGAATTGGTTTAATGTTTAGAGACAGACAAAACACAAAAAATATAGCAGCAAAAAAATATTTAAGGTATACGTGAACTTCTTCTAAAAAGTTTGGTTTGATTTGTTTGTTTGCTTGCTTTCCTGCCATAGTGCTTTCACGCTCCCAGAGGTTGTAACACAACTTCTGAAATTTGCACTTTGGCCCTGCAATTAGAAGAAGGAAAAGATCATTTGAGTAGATGGATTTTTTATTTTAAGTTTGATTGAAAGGCTCTGCCCATATAAATTAAGCTGTGCTGACTTATACCAGAATATTTGGCCCAACAACTCAGTATAACATCACAGATGGCATATTATCTGTGATCTGACAGTCATTTGCTATTCCATTATGGTGCGAACCACAGTTCGTTAAATAAGACATAAAAACTACGTTTTTCTCAAGTTCCAGAAAAATGAACAGATGAATTCTGAAAATAATGACTACAAAGATGAAGTGGTTATGTTCAGCATTAATAATAATAAAAAAGAATTTGCATCCTAAGTAGAGCTTCTGTACGTCTTTCTGCTGGAGACTGATGGCACAGATAAAACCTAATGTCACAGAGAACAGGATTTCCTTGAGCAATACAAATGAGAAAGACATATTATTAGAGCAGCATTGCATTCAGTCAGAAGGTCAAGTTCAGTGTAATGTTCTCCATTAAACAAGATCAGAAGTTACATAGTCCTGAGCCTGTACATTTCACAAACAATGTAGAACTTCATTGGCATGCATTACCTATGCCCGTGTATAGTGTACAGCCTGGAAACAGGACGAATGCAGATCTTAGGAGTCTGAGGACTTCATGGTAAAGCTTCTGAGATGGTGTCAAACCCAGCTCTGAGCCCAGCAGGTACCCGGATATGAAAGTGATGGAGACGTAACTCCATGGAGGGACTCAAAAAATGGGAAAAGACGGAGAGGAGCTCAGGCACTCATTAAACTCCAAGGCAGACATGTTTCCCATCAGGTCACAACATGAGATAAGCAGTGATAGAAGAAAAACAGCCTCCAAGGAAGCAGAGGCTAGCGCTGTTCCTGTCCCAGGTCCCAGCAGTGGTTGTACTAACGATAATTGTTATCAGGCAGGCCACCATGAAGTTCCCCTTTCTCACCTGAATGTTAAAAACACTTTGGTCAAAGAATTTCTGAACAGAATCACAAAAACAAGTTAAGATGGGTGTAGAGGAGAATCAATTCTTTCCCTCTCAGATCAAAATATCAGTGATCAAAATGACAAAAAGAAGTTATTTTGTGGAGAGCACCTCGGATCACTCATCCTTCTATTTACTGGAGCATAAGTCCATGTAAGTCATCACTTTTCCTGGATTTACTGCTTTGTAACCAAAAGAGGGGAATTTTTCCATGTTTCTTCTGCTTTTGTGTTTTTCTCTTCTTTTCTTTATGAGTCTCTGCTGTTCTCCAGTTTTGTTTGGCCTTACTTGAATCCTTTGTGCTTCTTAGGCGCATATTAAGACAGAATACTCCAGGCACAAAACCTGAGATCTCACTCCCAGTGTGACAGAATCCGTGCTTGCTGAGGGAAGCATCTTCATCTTTCAGATCAGGTCTCCTGTAATCACAAAATATGACAGGCCTGAAACCATCCATCAAAAAACCTAAGTGTGAATGTTATAAAATTAGCCACGTGAAGAATTATGTACCTGTACCTGGGTGTGCATGTGTACATTTTAGATCAGCGAAGAATTTCCAGATTTGAAGCTGATCATTTTATTGTTGATTATTGAACCCGTTTCATTGCTTCTTATTGCTCTGAGAAAAGGACTGTATCTCAAGCTCAAGTTAAAAAGGTAAATAATCGAATGTCAATGGCATCTTTCTATGCTGTAGAGAAATTGTCATTTGGTTATTTCATGATCACTTTTTCTCTTCTTTTTTTTTTTTTTTTTAAGAATGTTAGGAAATATCTATGGGAAACATTTCATTTTTTTTCTTGATTAACAAAATTACCATAATAGCTTTGCAGCTGAGAGGAAGGACTGTACTGATTGCAATATGTGCTGCACTGGGCCAAGTCTGAAAGTCAGTCCTTTAGTTGTCAGTGCTTAAAGTTCAGTTTTGAGGTAAATCTGATGTTTTTTAAAAAAAGACCTGGTGGATTATTTTTCATTCATCTTGAGAGAGGTGTAGAGCTGGTGGCACCTTCAAGGAGCATGGGAGGTGGGGAATACACAGCTTCCCTTCCACCCCTTCCCCTACAGATATCCACCTCTGACTTTTACATGTAATTTGCTTTAAAAAATCTTTGGAACAGCAAGGTACAAAACCACAGGGGGAAGTCTTGCAATATTTTCTTGAGAATAGCTGCATCTGGTTTTCTCTGTTCTTGCCTGGGAAAGGTATCTCGAAAGACCTTCAGAAGGAAGTCTTCCCAAGCTGTCACGATCTGAATGTTCTCTGATTCATGATTCATTATTTTCTTTCTGTAGCTTTTTTTTTTTTTTTTGTTGGTTGGTTGGTTGGTTGGGGGTTTTTTGGTTTGATTTTTCTTGTGCAAAGCACTCCAAGTGATCGAGTGCAAAATATGTGCTTAGTGGTTAGAAGAAAAGCAAGAGCCCAAGTGTCCAGGTTCTGTTTCCCAGTCAGGCACTGACTCAGCTTGGTTGATTCATGTCACTCCTCATGCTTCATTTTCTTCCTTATATCACAAAATTACTTACTTCCAGACTGTTGTCTTAAAGCTTAGTTTATTCATGACCATGAAGCCCTTAAAATCATCAAATGAAGGGCATTAAGTCAATGCAACACGTTACTGATAGTCTCCTTACTTATTTTTCATTGTCACCGAGAATGGAATGAAATCCAAATGTTAGGATTAAATTGTGTTGCTAAAAATAGTCAAGAAGTGTATTTCTAAACCTGCAATTTCAAGGTTTTCTGTTTTCCTTTAACACAAAGAACAGATTTGACCTGAAAAAATTAGGGCCTGACTCAGTCAACCCTCCTGCGTGTAGGTAAGTGCATTGTGATGGGTTAACTAGATGAGAAAGCAGTTACCAAATAAGATCCTTAATATTTTCAACTGCCTGCAGTGAGGTTTGTATTTCAGTTACATTAATTTAAATATTCTGTTGTATATTATCTCTGTGAACCATACATGCAATTGACGTTAATGAGACTTAAGGTGTCACACCACAAACCTACTACAGGCTTTTAGCTTTGAGTCTGATGTTTCATATCAGTATGATTTCCACCTAAAAAGCAGTACACTATATCTTTCGTCTAAGTAGGCTCTTTGTATAAATACATCTTAACTGATTTTCGTCTATTTCACTGGTTCCCAACCATTCTTGTTTTTCATGTTTGATGATGAGGTGCTGCTAAACTCCTGCATGCTTGATATTAAATTATATGATGGAAATACTGAGAAAGGAAATGATCACATTTAGGTTAAATAACATCACTGCTTTGAAAAGTTATCCAGATTTGACAGAATTAGAATAACAATTTCACTAAAGCTATTATACTTTAGAAGGTGAGATGACAGGAATTCTGAAGCTTACTGTATGTGTACTCAAGCTGACCTGATGCCTTTTAATCTATCACTTTAGTGATATCAATTATGGAAGAAGGTAATAAGATTGTTTGATTGATATGATGGGGACATGACCTTGAGTTGAACGGAATAGGTGAGTAGACTTAGACTGAGCAGAGACTTTGCACTGAGATGGGATTTTGAATCTGATACTTTAGACTCTTTGTCCTTGACAACACTGGAAAAGGGCTTGCCACATTCTTGGAAAAAGTCTTGGAGAAAAGTGGCCCAGAAACAGATGTATTATCTTGTGAGGACCTTTTCTAGAGAAATTGTCTGCAACTATTTTCCATCTGTATCATTAGCTTCAGATGAAGGTGGTGACTTTGCATGTTTTCTTTGTCCTCTGTATGTAGGGAAAATCTGTATCCAACTGCAAGGCTACATAGAAGCTTCTACACTTATATCTTCATTTTGAAGAGGCTGTGACTGAAGAAAAGACCAGAGAGTGAGATTGAGATATACAGAGGGGTTCCCAAGTTCAGGAACCCATTCCGCAGCCCCCAGGCCTCATCACAACTCCAAAGTCCTTGGGCAACAAACACGGACACAGCACAGAAGTGAGGGCATGGCAGGGCAGTGAGGGCATGGCACAGCAGGTGCTGGGGCCCATCAGTGCTGGTCACTTTTTAAACATCATCTCCTAAGGGCAAAGGAGCAGGCAATTCCTAAATGTTGGAAGTTAAGCAGGCAAGGCAGGTCAGCTTGGCTGAACAGGGATCTTCTCTTGGAAGTAAAGCAAAAATGGAAGGTGTATGCCCAGTAGAAACAAGGTCAGGTGATGTGGGAGGAATACAGAGATGCTGCTCATCACTGTGGGGAGAAAATTTGTGTGGCCAAAGCTCAAGTGAAGTTGAAGATGGCCACAACTGAAGGGGACAGTAAAAAGAGTTTTAAAATATATTAATGGCAATAGGCAGTGTAAAAATAAAAGCTTATTACAGGATGAAGATAGTAAAATCACAAACAGAAACAGGGACGCAGCAGAGGCATTTATGCATTTTTGGTCTCTTCAACACAGAGGATGGATCAAGGCAGTCTCAGTGCCCTGAGCTGGAGGACCATGACTGCAAGATGATCAATTCCTAAAATTGTGCAGGATCTGCTGCTCCAGCTGGATCTCTATAAATCTATAGGGCATGATGGGATTAATCCAAGAATCCTCAAAGAGCTGCTGATGTCATTGTAAAACCTCTGTCAATGATTTTTAAGCAGTCTTTTGAATCCAGAGAAGTCCCAGCTGACTGCAAGCTGGCAAATGTTGTCCCAGTTTTCAAGAAGGGAAAGAACGAGGACCCTAGAAACTACAGGCCTGTTACAGTCTCACTTCAGTTCCTGGTAAAGTTGTGGACAAATTATTCTGGGAGGTATTGAAAAACACCTAAAGGATAATGCAGTCATTGGTCACAGTCAGAACAGATTCATGAGACCAAAGTCCTGCTTGGCAAACCTGATTTCCTTTTATAACAAGGTAACCCACCTAGTTGATCAAGGGAAGCCAGGTGATGTAATCTTTTTGGATCTCAGTAAAGCTTTCAATACTGTCTCTCACAGCATTCTTGTGGACGAAATGTCCAGCACACAGCTGGGTAAACACATCAAGCATTGGGTGAGCAACTGGCTCACGGGTCAGTGCAAGGGGTTGCAGTCAGTGTGGTGACATCACACCGGAGACCTGTCACTAGTGGGGTTCCACAGGGCTCCATTTTAGGCTCTGTGTTCTTCAACATCTTCATTAATGATTTAGATGTAGGACTGGAAGGGATACTAGGCAAGTTTGCAGACAGTACAAAACTGGGAGGAACTGTTGACTGTCTCAAAGGCAGAGAGGTCCTGAAGAAAAAAAACTAGAAAAATTGAAGAGCTGGGCAATCACGAACTGTATGAATGCAAGCAAGATTCTGCACCTGAGTTGTGGCATCCCTGGATGTACAGACAGACTGGGGAATGAGATGCTAGAGAGCAGTGCCACAGAAAGTGACCTGACAGTCCTGGTTCATCAGGCACAGCATTGCCAGCTGGGCAAGGGAGGGAATTGTCCTGCTCTGCTCTGCACTGAGGCAGCCTGACCTCAAGTGCTGGGGGCAGTTTTGGGTGCCACAATAGCCTAATGTAAGGCTAGAGAGTGTCCAGAGGAAGGCCATGAGGATGGTGAAGGGTCTGGAGGGGAAGCTGTATGTGGAGTAGCTGAGGCCATGTGTTCTGTTCAGCCTGGAGGAGACTGAGGGGAGACACCACAGTCTACAACTCCTTCATGAGGGGAAAAGGAAGGGCAGGCACTGATCTCTTCTCTGCAACAGGACCCGAGGGAGTGGTCTGAAGTTGTGTGAAGGGAAGTTTAGGTTGGATATTAGAAAAAGGTTCTTCACCCAGAGAGTGGTTGGGCACTGGAATAGGTTCCCCAGGGCAGTGGTCACAGCACCAAGCCTGACAGAGCTCAAGAAGCATCTAGAGAACATTCTTAGGCACATGGTGTGACTACTGGGGATGTTGCTATGCTGGGCCAGGAGCCGGACTTGATGATCCCTCTTGGTCCCTTCCAACTCAGGATATTCTGTGATTTTGTGATTCTGTGATTCTATTATGAGTTGCACAAAACTCAGTGCTAACTTTAGCCATCGCTTTCGAAATAATGTTGTGATGTGAATCCAAGTGTTCTTTTCTTTTTTTTTTCTTTTTTTGAAGTTGCTTAAACTACAAGAAGAAGAAGAAAAAAGCTTGAAATGGGTTACCCACCCAGCTAAATCATTTCAGCCATGTCACTCTGCTGGCTCCTCCCTCTCTAACACATAGGAGAGAAGTTATCCATCTTACTTTTCACAGGCCTTCTATAGGCCTCTCTGTCTTCTATTCAGTATGACAAGATCAACTCCGAGATCTTATCACTCACAATGATCCTACAGAGCTCCATGATGGATCTTCAACACAAGCCCTTTTCTGCTTGTTCTGGTTATGATCGTTTAAACCCAGCTGGCGATTAAGACCCACTCATCTGCCCGCTCACTCCCTCAGCAGCAAGACTAGGGAGAGAATCAGAAGAATAAAATTGAGAAAACTCACTGGTAGAAGCAAAGACACTTTAATGGGTAACCAGAAGCCACACACACAAGCAAAGGAAAGCAAGGAATTCAGTCACCACTTTCAAAGGGCAGGCAGTTGTTCACCCATTCCCAGGAAAGCAGGGCTCAAGCACACAAAATGGTGATTTGGGAAATGACATCACTCCAAACATCCCATCCTTCCTCCCTCTTGCCCCAGGTTTATTTGCTGAATGTGATGTCATAAAGTATGGGAAACCCCTGTGGTGAGTTGGACTCAGCTGTTCTGGCTGTGTTCCCTCTCAACTCCTCGTGCACCCCAGGCCTTCTCTCTGCCAGGGTGGTGTGAGGAGCAGAAAAAGCCTTGATGATGTGCAGCTGCTGCTCAGCAATAACTAAAATACCCCTGTGTTATCAACACCGTTTCAGCACAAGTCCAAAACATGGCCCCATATTAGCCACCATGATGAAAATTAGCTCTATGCCCAGGACTTAGACACTGCTTTATGTTTTGTTGCTCTTTACATCTCCTAGGGGTTCTCCTGCTCTGCCTCAGATCAGTCTCATCACCTGTCCTCTTGACTGTGACACCTACAAAAGACTACATCTGTCTCACAGCTAAGTTACTAAGTCTTTGGCTCATCAGGCAGGATCTTCTGCCTTGTAATTCACTGTCCGACAATACTCATTTGTTTGTCTTACATTGTCAATATTTTGCTGATGAAGTCTCTGTTTGTACGTAGCTGCAAGTTTTGAATCATCAGTTTGGTTTTGGTTCTCTAAACAGGAACGTTACCTCTAGGCAAGAGAACTGGAGAAGAGCACCAGGGCTGAACAGCTATCACTGCTATTACTGAAGAAACAACACACAGCAAGACTTTGGGAAAGTCAGTGCATAGTTACGCTGTGGAATGCAAAGAAGAAATAAACAAGTGAATGGAGAAAAGAGAAAAAGAGGAATGGCACAGAAGAAGACTAACACAGTACAGGAGAAATGAAGAAATATAAGAGACAAGAGGGAAAGAGGGAAGTTGAAATTGAAGTAAGAACAACAGGGAGCCTAGGGAGGAAACAATATGAAAAAATCAATTCTCTACAGTCTCTGGAAGCTCATTCCACAGATGCACCACTATATTATGAAGCTGACCTGAGGGATGTTAGACATTTTGCCATGTTTTTTCACTTCCCTGTAGAGACTCAAAAAGCTATTTCCATCTGCCCATGGGCACAGCAGCCCAGCCTGGATTCTCTTTCACAGTAGCCTTGTCCTAGGAGACTGGTGGAGCTCAGCACCAGATCCTCCCATGTACCCCTGTGCTTCCATCCACACACTCCATCTACTTCTTGGCACAGCACAGCTAATTTTTCTGACGTTCTTTAGTTTGGATGTTCCTAGTCTTTCTTCCCCCAATTTTTCCTGTACAAACAACAGATTGCATTGCATCTGACATGTCGGTTTGATCTACAAAGGGAGAAACAAACCGATAACCCTGCTTTTCTGTTCCTTCTGTCAGGCCTCCCATGCCTCCTTTGCCTGATGTTTTTTCTTGGACTTCTTACTAAGGATTTCTAATTCATTTTCAGTACAGCTATTTAACTTGGCTTTCTATTGGCTGTCCACGTTTCTTCTATATTGCTTTACAAACAGCCTGCTAGTTCTTCCCTTCTCTTTTGAAGCAGTGAGACATTGTTCCCATTTCACCTACAGGGAAAATGAAGGAGGGAAGTTGTGAAGTTCATAGGAAATACTCTGCCTGCACCAGATCACAAAACCACAGTATGATCTCTTATTATTACTGTAACCAATGTTCTGTGTCAGCTTCTCATTCTCAGATTTCTCCTTCTGAGTATCGTGCACACAGAGACTTCGGTCCCTATATATTGGACATAAACAACTTCCTTTGAGCCTGGAGTGCAGTGACATTCATGAGTCAGGAGACACTCAGCGAACTCTCTATTTTCTGGCAATACAAGTACAAAATCAGCTACAAGTACTGCATCCTGGGGAATTGAATAAACTGCGTTGTTTCACTCTGCCTTTGTGCAGGAATAGTACAGTCTTGAAGACATGAAATGCTCAGGTTGGTGGCTTGTTTTTGTTGTTTTTTTTTTTTTAATTTTTGTATTCTTTGACCAAATGGAAGTGGAGAGAATTTTCAACAAATATTGTGGGAGAGTAAAAGCTACTAGTTCAGCTTAAAATATTTAAATATAGAACTAATTTCTGTAGATGATTATTTGAAATACGAACACCTATGGAAGTACATATTTGTCAGTCAACTAACATAAGTTCTTTTTTTGGCCAAATTGTATTCCAAAATGCTGTTGTGACTATTACAGAATTAATTTGCTTCCACTCCTCTAAACAAAAAAACAAAACAAATCACACACATACTCCCTCTTATCTGAAATAAAAAATTCTGCTATATGTTGATTTCAACTCAAAACTAAAGCCTATCAGTTTTTACATGGAATTTTCTTTATATGAGCTATTCCCATTATAGTTCATAAGTAAGATTGCCTTTTTGCATGCTTAACCAAAAAACAGAATTTTATAATTGGTATCACAAATGCTCTCACATCTGGGAACAGTAGCAATGTCACTGCTATAATTTCACTGTTTCATAACAACTGAGTAAAATGGATAAGATTTAACTTAATTCTGTGTAATCCTTCAAGTAAACAGCACAAACTGACATTGGCTAAATGTGTTTGAAAAAAATAAGTTCTTGGACATTTCAGCAAAAGGAACAAAATTCTCTGATTAAATTGTTTGGTCTTGTTGATCTTTTACTAATAAGGTATTCTGAATGGTCCTTAATTTTTTGGGAAGAACACAATTCTTATTCCACTCACAGTAAAGCAAATTCCACTCTTCTCTGAAATGATTTATACAAAGAAAAAAATGTTAGTTCTGTTGAAGCATCTTTTTTAACAGAAAGATGTTTTTTTAAACCTTGTCTGTCCTGCAGGGTGGTGGAAAAGGCTACTTTTTCTCAACAAATATTACAAGCACTTGGAAGGCAGATGATTTGATCAGATGATGAGTAATGAAGTACATGTTACAAACAAGTTGAGGGATTTTTGTCAGCAGTTGCTTTTTTCTGTTGAACCTACAGTAACTATTTTTGCATTATTAGAAAAGAAGCAGTTAGAGTTATCACCTGCCTCACAGCATACAATTGAGTCAGTTCTCTAGTAAAATCACCATCACCATCATTACTGGTAATTCAGTGTTAATTTCTTTCCAATACTAATGAAGACTATTTTTCATTCATCATTGTACATCTAAGTACACATTTATTTTTTCTGATTCATACAGTCTTTAATGACATTCATATCCCTAAAACACAGAACTCTTTTTTCCCCACGCCTTATCTATAAAACACTCATGCAGGAAAGCAGTATCAGATTAGACGACCTGAAAGGAGGTCCTGTGTCTCTCTTAACACAGCTCTACAATACATTAATGTACAGAGAGCCCAAAGTTACACTTGTGGCAGTAGAAAGGTATTGACACAAAATCTCAGTGGCTTTCACAGCTTTCCTGAGATTAGATAATTTGAAGTAAGATAATTAACATATTTTCTAAATTAACATGTAATTTCAAAGATTAAAAAAATTCATGGAAGGTCCTGAAACCCCCTAGTAGTCCTTGTCTTCTCAGTTGCAAATGCGTCTACTTTTCTATCTGTCTCAAAGTAATTAACTCTATACATTATTCCAGTAGTCCTTATAGGAAACACATTTTTTCTTAGCATTTTCTGTGGGAATAAATTAGCATTACATCTGGCCCTGAGGGATTTCCCCTAATAAATAAATAAATAAGTTAATAATAATAATAAAAATAATAAATAAGTAAATAATTCCTAGCATTGTGTCAGTCTGTGCTGAAAAAGAGATATTGTGATTATCATCTTCCGATACTCTCTGCAGCAGGAGGGCTCTTGCAAATTCCCACCAATAATTTGACTGTACAATGACATTTATACATTTATTTAATGAGTATTCAAACAAGTTCAGTCCTGTAAAGTGATTGCTTTGTGATCTGCTTGTATTCATCACTCTACTGGAGTTCATGTTTAGCCATATCCTCAGGTTGCTCCAAGAGAGAGTGATGCCAATGTCTTGAAATTGGTGCTACAAATGGCACAGACAAAGACTTTTTGGCTAGGTTATTCACCAAATGCCTGTGTTCTGGCGCAAGAATCTAAACCTAAATTTCCTGATAAAGACTATTATTTCCCTCATTCTATCCTGCTTAAGTTTAGAGTAAAAATCCCATCAATTACTTGCAAATGTGACCGATGGTACTTAAGAGCTGCACTGCTTAGCTGTTTGGTATTGATGAGTCAAAGCAAATTTTTGGCTGTTTGATTTGCCTTTGTACAGTGGGCTTGCATGTGGGTGAGCTGTCTCAGGTGGGAAGGTACCAGGGTGGTCATGGTACTCCCAGAGGTGATGGTTTCACTGGCATCACATCATGGTGAGACATATTGCCAGAAGGTAGCAGTGACACGCCTATCTTCCCAGACCCTTCACAGTAAATCCTCTTCTAAGCACATCTGAAAAAGGGACCATAAAGGTTCTTCCCACACTTCATTTCCTTCGTTGTATTTACCCAAATCATGACAAATACATTCAGATCTGTAGGACCATCCATCAGTGAGTTGTCTGGGGCACCCATGCTGAAGTATCTCCAGAGATCTAAATACACACTGTCCAAAGCTTTATTTAAAGACCAAAATACATAATAAATACATCAACTATTTTTTAATTTCTGAGTCTCTATAAGGCCGCTGAAGTGAGGGCTTTCTGTATTTGTACAAAGCTCCTCACTCTCACAATCAGTATTCCTGTTCCCTGAGGCTTCCAGTTGTGATTTTATTTATAAAGAAGCTGAAGGATCTCTCAAACAAACAGAAAGATAGTTCCTCACATCAGGAGTTCACAATCTAAATAATGAAGCCTTGGGTTCGAACCCACTGCTGACACAGACTGCACAGCTCCACTTTGTTTAGCTGAGTTGCACTTGCACATTCAAGCAGCAAAAGCTTAATCTTGTGTTCATAAAATCAGGTGTTGCTACTAAATACTTTTGATGTAGTGAATTTGGTTAAATGATTTAACAGCAAGAGGAAAAGACTGCTTATGTGCTGAAGTGTCCTTGCTAACTTCAATGAAGTTCCATAACTAAGATCTGAAATAACAATTTTAAAAGCTAAACAATTATATACTTGCTTCATCAGGGGCATATAACTTAAAAAGCAAAGTGTCTACATTGTTCTTCTTTAAGTGGAAAAGCAAGGGCTACAGATCTAAAAGATATAAAAAATTAAGCTAAAGCAGTACTCTATAGTTCCAAGTGCATATGTGAGCCACAGCACTGTGTGATGAGCTGGACCTTTCATTTCTCTTGAACAGCTTCAACCATCTTGACCTGTATTTCAGCCTATCCTTCTGCCATTAACCTCAAAGAAGCAAAAAGGCGTTACCTTCCTTATATTCCATCAATTATCATTACATCCTTAGTACTGCAAGTATAACCACTAAACTTTGAAATGTGTTGACAGTTGTGGGAATTAATGTCTCCTCAGTATGCATACCACAGGCAAATAGCAGATTTTAGGTATTTCATACGTGCAGTGAAGATACAAAACCATAACTCTCAGGACTGCTGTCTCCATAAGGGAAATAGTAGAATGTACACTATATATTTTCCAGATCAAATCTTCACTGTTTGACAGTTTTGGACAACTAAGGTCCTTGGTTTGCTTAGTCATTACTGTCTTATTCCTGCAGTAAAATTTATTTTCTTTGTTTCTCTTTACTAGATCTTGATGGGACGTCACTGCTCGAAAGGACATCTAAGCCAGACTCTGAAACCATGGAGTGTTAAAGGAGAACTGATGACATCTGCTTCATTTTGGTGAAGTGGCTTTTGGCCACTGCTGGGAGGACAGAGTCAGGGCCCTGACAGAGAGAACAGTGCTCGTCTCTGTTCAGCCCTACCTCAACATGATGCAGTTGAGGAGCTCCTGGAAGTCACTACAGATGATATTTTGCAGAACAATTTCCCCACATTTTGCATTTTATTTCTTTTGCAGAGAGTAAGAAGGCTCTAACACACAGCCCACCCTGCAGGAGACCCCACTGAGGATATGGCAGGGTACAGTGTCAGAGTGAGTCACTTCCATGGGGAGCAGCTAGCTCTTTCTCTGCACAAAGGGAACAAGAATTATATAAATCTCACTTTTTCATTCTTAGCACACTTAGAATAACTCTCATAGAATAACAGTGGAATCAAAGCCACATAGCTCCTGCCCTGGTAATCTGTGTCCAGATGACGGAGGTTTTTACCTCTGAGTTCTGAACTAGAATGACAAATGTAATGCTTGCATATACCGTGTATATTCTCAGCCATTTCTCAGATTTTCAGTTATCTCAGAATATTGATATCATGTCTTTTCCTCAACAGACATGCACTAAGTCAAGAATGACAAGCACAATCACCAAACTATTTCAGATTCTTCTGTCATTTTCACATCCAATATTCTTATTAACTTCCTTATTGAGCACAGAAGTAGGATGCTTATTACTTAATGCTGCAAAAATAAACTAAATGAAATTAAAAACACCATTAACAAGATTTTTGTGAATTTATTTCAGTTACAAACAACGTAAGTTTATTGCCCTGAGATCTACCTGTATATTTATATTCTGTCAGATGTTTTTATCAGAGGCTTAAACAGACTACATAATTTCTGTGCCTCTCTCCCAGGCTGTACTCTGGAGTGTGCCTTCTCCCAGACCCAACCACCGGAAAATTACTCAGTCTGTAGGACTGACTTCAGTGTGACACTTCTACTTTATCCATCAAATGTAGCGAGATGCCAGGATCCTAAAGAGCAAGATTGAGATCAAGCAAAACCTGCCTCTGAGTGAACACAGCTTTGCTAGCTGGAGTGTACTCAGCAAGGACCTTTCTGCATCCTTGGTGCACCCCTGTTTGGTTAAATTAGTTCTGCACTCCCTCACGCCAAGTCTGAACTTGTCTGTGGTCAGATGAGTGCTGTGTCATATAGCTATGAACAGATTTCTACATCTGTAACTGTTTGCAGGCTCTGACTCTGGGGCTGATGAAATCACCACATTCCAGGCAAGTTTTTAGATTGTTTCTTTTCAAGGGTTTAACATACTTGCATCTCAGCTACAATTTTCGCCTACATTAATTTAGATATTAATTGCTGCCACCACTTGGTCACCATGATGTCTCTTAAACTAGAATCTGATCTACTGCACCACAAAGTCTCCAGAGTAATTCTAAATTAGCTCAAAGTGGCTTGGAATTGAGCAAAAGCATGTTTATGTAAGCATATTTTTTACATATTCTCATCAACAAGTTTTTAAATCATGTTCAAATTCAATCCTCTTGCTCGTATGCCTAACATTATGTTATTAGAATGTCATTGCAGATTTTGCTTTGATCTATACATTCCTTTTCCTGCAAGTTAGATCAAAGCCTACAGGATCAGAAACAAATCTGAAGGGAAAGAAAAATAAAAAATGGACCATTTTTGTTAAGATTTTTTCCTTATTATTTCTACATTTAGTTTATTTGAAGAGGGAGCGAGAGGTGGTATGCATGTGCAAACAGCTTGTAGGTCCAATCTACTCATAGCTAACTGCCATGAAGCTCAGGAAAACAGCAACACATAAGGCCTCCATTTATTTGATGGGTAACGTGTTGTACTTTCTGTCAACTTCCAAAAGAAAACAAGTACTGTTTTCCTGTAGAAATACAGATGGACTGGAAAAACAATGGAGGGATGAACAGAAAAGCAAACAAATTCCATCAAGTGGATGTTGATTTTACCTCTCTCTGAACAGTGTCCAGGAATTAAATAACTGAACCATGAAGTTATAGCGAGTAGCTGAAGCTTCTTAGATCTAGATATAATCAAGTTTGTTTTCACACTTTTTCTAACATATAGAGAGAAATTAAAATGAATGAGAAGATGTAATAATTTGCAGAAACAAACTTGCTATTGTTTTCTAGCAACACTGAGAATCAGTGCTTCTGGACCCTGGAGACCTGTGGACTATTTCTACAGTTCCCAAAAAAAAGGAGTTAAGGATGTCATCTCTGCAGTCAATAGGTTTATATTCTCTTCACATTCTCTGGAAAATTTTGAGAGATCCTGAAACGGTGCCCAGAGAAACCATAACTCTCCATTTTATGCTACTTCAAAATCAGGGTATCTCAGATGAGTCATCAGAAATACATAGTGAAATCATTCAAAGTTTGAATAGCTGGAGGCCCCTTTCTTTAAGGGGCAGCACTGTTCAGGTTTGTATGGCAGTAAAACACACCCAAGTCCCCAGGGACTCTGCGTGAGCAGCACCCCTGTTTGCAGGCAGTGAGATAAGTTCTTCCCCTGCAGATCCTGCAGGGACCCCTGCCAGCTCCCAGGGTGCAGCTGAGGGTGTCTCCTGGGTCTCCGGCTGCTTTCTCAGGGCCCCAAGCCCCTTCTGCAGCCAGGTCTGCTGTAGCTTCCTCCGACCTCCCAGGTCCCTCCCTGGTCAGCAGCACCCTGGAGAGCAGAGGGCTCAGGCTGCTGGACACTGAACCAGGAGCTGCCACGTGGGTGAATCGGGTCTCAGTTCTCCGTCTGTTCACACCTGAGGCACAGGGACGCCAGCCTGGCGCATCTCAGTCTCTTGTACTGAGAGCAGTGCCGGCAGCATATGGTTTTTGTATTTCACTTCAGCCAGCAGTTGCGTGGCCTGGCCAAATGTCAGAAACTGTGTAAACAAATGTACAGATGATTATTTTTTTTCTCTTACACAGCAGAGCTGTAACAGCTGTGTTCATGTTTGCTCAGCATGAGCATGACTGCGTTGCAGTGACTAGAAAGTGTGGGGGGTTGGTTCAATTTTTGGTTTACTTTCCACTTTTTTTTTTTTTTAATAGAGAGGAAAGAATGACTTTAACCTCCCTAGGAACACAAAAGCCCTTCTACGTTCCTGTTGACAATGCATCACTGCTAGGTTTTTTTTTTTAAGCTTCTTGAAGCACATCATCAGATTTCTAAGAATAGAGCATTATTACATCTTACGCACTTTTCCAAAACACGGGGTTTTCCCAGTGTACAGGGATGGGATCAGTTGCTAGAAAATGTGATGCTTTTAGTGTCATCATTTTTTATAAGAAAAAAGAGCATTCTGTGATGCACAGAAGGATCTGTGTAAAGCTTATGCACTGGTGCTACAACTTCATGGATATTATTTTTTAAATGTTTTCTTGTTATACTCTATTATTTTTTTTTTTTTGATCTCCAAAGAGAAAGAGAAATCCATGCCACTCACATTCTGACACAGAGAAATATTAAGTTATATGCTCCTTCCCAAAAGCCTCATTTTTATGAGCATATAATAATTAGTACCTACTTTATAATATATAATTGTCTATATAAATAATATTATAATATATAATAACTATGTGTTTGTAGAACATTTCTTTGAAATTGAATTTCTGTTATTCTGATAATTCTAGCATATTTTTTGTTATAGTCACTGTGAATCTCTAATTGTGTTTGTAGAATTTCCCAAGCTATTTTTATTCACTTTTTTTAAAAAAATAATTATTAATGAAATGTGAAAGCAAATTTTGTCAGCATTTAAAGTAATATCACATTATGCATACTATTGGCTACATGATAAGTGAATGACATATAAACAGTAGCATCAGCTTCTTTATTCATTCCAATGCCTGGAGGCACTGATTGGTTTTGTCCTCTGCATTTTACAAAACATGAGTACCTCCGAGGAATGAATCCTCACAATCTGATTTGATCTAATGGAAGGGTGTTTAATCATACAGATCTTTTAAGAAATACTGAATTCATACAAATATATGTCAGATCAACAACTATTTCATCTGGATATCACACATGGAGGAATATTTCTGATATTACATTACATCCATTAGAGAGGAACTTTATTAAATCCAAGTATTTAAAAAGTCATAAATTTATTATTCCTTTGGGAAAAAAGATAGAAAACCAAAAAGTGTTTCATCTAGAGGAGGGAAAATCCATTTTTCTGTTTATATGTGCAGTGAAAAACTGCAATATTTTGAAATAATCTGATCATTTAATGAAAAATAATGGTTGCAAAAATAACAAAGCAATTTCCCAGAAAGTAGTGATTAATTTCTTGGACAGATAATTTCACTATTTGAGTTCAGAAGTGGTTTACAAGAGCAAAGTCATTGTCAGTAAGTTATGATATTCCAGAAAAATTGGCTAAGAGAATGACCCCCCAACAGCTGATCACATAGCAAAATTTAGGACAGTTTTGAGTCCTAGAAGGTACTTTCTTGAATTTTTTTCAGAGTTTTGGCTTATGTATAACAGATTTGTGTTGCCATAAGAATGCTGTAAAGTACCTGCAACCCTAAATTTCCAATAAATCATTTTATTCCTGAATTTTGTTTTAGACTGTGAAGTCCCTTAGCAAAACGTACCAAGTCTGGCTAATCCACTAAATACTAATCTGCAGAGAAAATACTTCCTCTGGTTCCTCATGCTACAGTTTTTGTCGGGGGGCCTTAGTTACATCTCCACACTCTCTGCCTCGTGCGCTTCGCACAGAGAGCTTGTCCAGAAAGCTTGCTAGTCTTGAGAAGATGCTGTGGTTTCCAGTCCCCTTTCGCAGAATGAGTTAACCCACATAAAGGTGAAGCTTCTTGGTGAGGTGTAAACGTGACCACAAGAGGAGCCGGAGCACAGAAGCTGCTCAGCTACACTCCTGCTGGACTCTTTTCCTTAGCAAGGCACCAGACTGAACCTTATGTTGAGCCTTGTGCAAGTCAACACAGGAGCTGTGCACCTTTCTGTGGTGAGGATGACCAAGAGGAGATGAGCAGGGTTCTGCACAATGGTGTGCTGTTGATCTGAAAGCGTTGCCAGTGGATGATCCACAAAGTGAAGCGGGGAACTTAGAATCCCAGACATCTGTAGGCAGCTTTGAAAGCACTCTGGCTTTGAAGCAGGTGCCATAGTTATTATTCCCATTCTGCCTACTTTTGCTGTGCACAGGACCATGGCATTGTGTCATTCATACTAGGATCTGCTCTGTAACCTGACGTGCTGGTAAGGCTCTGAGACACGAGCGTTTGGGCACTAGGCTGTGCACCTGCTTCTGTGCCAGATTCATCCCAAGCTGAACTAAACATCATCACTATTGAGGTACTGGTGGATAGCAATGACAAAACTCCCACTGGCCTTCACATTTCACCCATTTACATTGTCTAAATACTGGAAACATGGGAGTATTGTGATCTTTATGGTCATTAGCAAGACAGGAGAATGGAGTGATGGAGGGCGTGGGGTTAACGGGGATATGAAGACAGCTCAGTAGCAGCTTTGTCAGGGTTGCTACAGCTGTTCGTATCATTGCTTCTGCTCTTCAGCTGGAGAAGAGCTTTCATGATTAAAGCTCTTCATTCTTCCCTGCTGGTGTAGTCAGCCTAGCAGATATTCTTTCATAACACTCCAAGATTTACAGCAGCAGCAGCCTTGCCTGTAACTGGACTACATCCAGAAAACAACTCTTAAACCACTCCATGTAACAGCAGCCAAATTCCACATACCAGTTAGAAAATTCACACAACACAGAGACCATCCAAGTGCTTGAGTGTTCTGATACTGACAAATATATTCAGTTATTCCAATTTAATTTGCTGCAAAATCTTGGCAGAGCTTGAAATATATTCACTTTCAGACTCAGAGTCACTACAGCCTGGGGTAGCCAGTA
Organism: Cnemophilus loriae; assembly: GCA_013397755.1. Classification (NCBI taxonomy): domain Eukaryota; kingdom Metazoa; phylum Chordata; class Aves; order Passeriformes; family Corvidae; genus Cnemophilus; species Cnemophilus loriae. The sequence continues at coordinate 237,004 of VZTF01009449.1, forward strand.
GATAAGGCTCCTTTCACAAGGGTACCTTTTAACACCATCTGTACTTTTCTTCAGGTTGTTGAGATCTGACAATTATAGTTTGAGGACAGCCTATTGTTTTTAAGTATTTATTGGGTTGTTTATTATTTTAGGAGTAAGATGGGTTTTTCTGCTCTCATTTCACTGTTTTCATAAATTTAAAAAAAAAAATCACAGCTGATACAAACTCAACCTCGATCAGAAGTTCATTTTACCCCAAAACTATACTTTTAATTCACTGATCTCTCAACAATTTCCTTAAACTAGAAGCACAAATTGTGTCTTGTGAAATGCCTATGTCTTGCAATTATGGAAAACTCTGAGGCTATAATATGTAATGGTTGTTCTGCAGGAGGACTCACAGTAGCTGTTAAAGACGTAAATGTTCACTTTTCATTACTAAGAAAGACTTTTTTATTATTTTTGTGTTTTCTTGAACATGCAATGCAGTCTCTGATTCAATGTGCAAAGTACTGTTCATTTCAGATCGATCTGTGCATTAACAGTTTTAAAAAAAGAAAATGTTTCAGTCAAACTATTGTAATGTAACACTTGATGGAAAGACTTTATTACATAATTGTATTTGTTAAGACCGGAGGAGAGAACTGTGCTATGGAGCCATGTACTTGGGAACTAGGATGTTTGAATGACAACTCAGATGAAACTATTTAACTAAGCAGTCACCACAAACACAACCTAAGCATCTTGGTGTTCTTTTTGACTATACACCTTAACGAGACTGCCACTTAAAATCCTCATTTAAAAAGAATTGCATGTTGTATAGCACTATAGGAGTCACCTATTAAGGCCCACTTCATTACACCTAATATGGGCAACGTGATTTATAGTTACGTGTATATATATATAAAAATATGCAATCACAGTCACAAAAGAAAAATGCCGTCTTCTTAAGCTCCTGAGAAGAAATCTAGGACCATGAAAGTTAAGACAAGCCACTGACATGGAAAGGATTTGACAAAATATCAAACAGGTTTCTGATCTGTTGTCCACAATCGTACACTCAGCTATTTTGAAAACTATGTCCCATTACATACGATCCATGCTTTCAGCCTGTCGGTGCCTTTCTGATTTATTCGGTTCAGTGAGAGACAACCAAGGTGCTGGCATTTATTTCCAAAGTCACTCAATTCTCTTCAGAGCTGTGAAAGCCAAGGCATCTCTGCTAAGTCACAAAATGGTTGAGATTGGAAGGGGCCTCCTGCTCAAAGCAGGGTCACCAAGAGGAGCCTGCTGGGGCCATGCAGAGTTTGAGTTTGTGTTTATCCAAAGTTGGAGAATCCACAACCTTCCTGGGCAATCTGTTCGCTGACTTGTGTGTTCCCTGTAGCATTTATTCAGAACAGAAGTTTCACTGAAGTCACCAGCATATTCATTTCTAGTCCCACACACCCGAGATCAGAAAATATGACAACAGCAAGTCATTTTGAGATAGTGAACAGTCAGCTAGACAGACAGAGTAGTCCCAGGCAGATATATTACTATCAAAACACAGGAACCAAATGGCAACATCATCTGCCTAATATTAGAAAGTTTTTTTGAAGATGTTGTTTGGGAAAAAGATATAATATACAAAGGAAAAGTATATTATTACTATCACCTCATTTGACAGATAGTTGCATTGCAGTTGACCTATAGCACTGGCTTTAACCCTTTAATCGCTGTATTTAATTGCTATATACTTTCAGAGCAGTTTCATCCTCAGTCCAGCAGGTCTTTTATTAGAGATCTACAAGGCAAAAATGTGAATTTTCCCTACTAAAAAGTATGCAATACAATGTCTAAACACTCAGTCTCTTTTGAAATCTTCAGCTTGTACAGCTACAAAAGGCATCTTCTGGACCATACAAGTGGTTGTGTTCTTAAACTCTCTGTCTATAAAAGCCTTTCAAACCCAAATTTTTCTACTGTCATCATCCTGGAATTTGATAGTGCTTTGCAACAATAGCAACAGAACTTGACATATATTTCTTAGACTTAGGAAAGAAAGCTTTGCAAGCTATCACTGTAACTCCTGATAACAACAGCTTAGTAGAAAATATCAGTTTTTCATCTACATATGTAGCGCTTTTTTTTAAAAAAAAAGCTAGTCATTTTTAAGTGTCATTATAATTGCCTTTCTGGTTTTTCGTTTGAGGTTTTAATGTCCATTTCTAGTGTCATTCCCAGTTATAGACCAGTTACTTTTGACACAGCTGTATAAAATAAAATTTAAACAAAATAAAACATTGCATACTATGGATGACCAGAAAATAATTCCTTTGTAGTAAAATGGAATTTTAATGTGACTTAGAAAAAAATGTATTTTTTCATTAAAAAAAAAAGTGTGAAAGATTGCTAACATTTTCTGAAAAACATAATTTTGACGTAAAATTGTCATATGGCTAAGATGATTAATATTTCCTGGTAATATTTTCTAAATCTGAAAAGAGAATGACAGCACAAGAAACAGCAACTTTCCTTTTAATTAGAAGATGTAATACTGGTATCTAAATCCACTTTAGCTGGAGATATACCTGAATAATAATATCCTGATATACACCTGTATGTAGATCACTGCTCAGAGTACAAATGTTTCTCCGCAATAAGCAACTTCCACATGAAACATTTTCAATTGTATTAGAAATAGGACCAACACTATGTCTATCTTCTGCTGCAGGTTCTAACAGCCCCTTGTAAAAGTTCTACTTGTCTCTGCAAAACAGACCTCTCAGACACAGAAAGAAGCGGTATCTCAAAAGCAGAAGCCATCACCCATAAGTCACATAAGTCATAAACCATGTGGCGTAAGTTACACTAGCTAAATCTAAATAGCAGGAGCTTCAGTACAATTCTATTTCAGTCCAAATTTCCACTCCTTAAGGGGCTGGAGCATGGCCTTTGGAGAATGTGTTTATGTGGGTGTGATATTCAAACTCAGCTTTTACACCTGGAGCTTCAGTGCTCGTGTCCGTTTTCATCATTTATGGTCATTTGCTATTGCTTCAAAAAGCCTCACAGGTCTTTCATTTTTTGTCAGCTTCAGAATATGGTGAGGTGTCAAACCTAATTTTTCTCATGGCTTCTGCATGCCAGTAGTTTGCCATCAGAAGAGGTACTGGACTTAATCACTATGCAATTTCTGTCACCAAAATGAAAAAAATTGCTGCAGGGGTCCTTGTCTTCAGACAGATGGCAAAGAAATGCAAAACAGTGTGGTTCAGCCGCACAGGGTACTGCAAAGTTTCATGGTCATTGCTATGTTTTGTGCTGGGAAGCTGTACTTTATGGTAATTGATTACATAAAAATTTCTCAAAATTTAAAGTCATGTTGAAACAAAACAGCAGCTTGCTTTGTGCGTAGCTTCAATTTGACAATTATACGTAAAATTCTACAAGCAGTTCTGGTAGGTGTTGGCTACTTTACTGCTGGGACTTCCATCCAGACACTGGTACTTCAAAGTTGGTGAGTTTCATTTGGTGGAGAGCCACAGCAACAGAAAGAATTCTCGAGAAAAATGCTCCAAATGCGTACCTGAGTATGTGCCTCCGCCTGTGCCTGTGCCTGTGCCTGTGCCTGTGCCTGTGCCTGTGCCTGTGCCTGTGCCTGTGCAAGCAACCAGGGCTCCCTGAGCATGACTCTGCTGACAGGTGGCTTGGTATGTCCTCCCACAGGTTCTGGGAAACCCGGGCCAGCTCTCTCACAGCCCAGTAGATTGCTGGTTGCCACAGTGCTAGTGAGCAACACAAACCCGCACCCCTGCTGAAGGTACTGCAGGTGGCAAGTCTCTGGTGCAGGGACAGGGTTACACAGCTCAGGGCAGAAAAATCTGAGATTTTTCTGGAGATTGTTGTGGTGGACCACATCTCCAGGAATCCTGCTTCTAAACATCTCTTTGGATAAGGAAAGAAGTTGTCAAAGTTATTTGGAGCAGAGTAAGACCTCTAAAAATGCAGGCCCTTGGTCTCACCTTGGGGATGTGCTAATAGAAAAAACAACCTTTATCGCCGTGTGGGTGTTGATGGAGGAACCGCTGCTTATCCCAAAGGGAACCTTTGTCTAAGGAACCCCTGGCGGTGCTTCTTGGCACCTCACAGGTCAGCTCTCTCACCAGTGCGCTGGAGACACGCAGCCACTCTCACTGAGCTGGCCAGCTCAGGCGTCACTAGAGGCAAAGAGTCAGAGGCGGCCTTTGCTGGAGCACCGAAGTTTATTACTTATCTGTCTCAATGCAGTCTGAGGAGGCAAGGAGGCAAGAGAGCAGGGGAAAGGGCGAGGCAAGGCGGGAAGGGACCAAGGGACAGGGCAGCAAGGGGGAGGCAAGGGAGGAAGGGGCCAAGGGACCAAGGGACCAAGGCAGCAAGGGGCACACTTCTGTTCGGGATAGACTTACATAGGGATACAGGAGGGAGGTGGGGTAATACAACAACAGCCAATGGGGATAAGGAGGGGACGGAGTGGGGGCTGGATTACATCCTCTTAAGGGATGCAAGGGGCGTCTGTCTGTTGGCCAGTCAGACAGACCGAATCTCCATAGGGTCAATGGGAGAGGCCTTTCTCACTGAAGTAAAGGGGAGTCTTGCACTTTGGGGCCTGCCCACCAGTGAGTCAACTCTGTACCTGGGCTTTGTGGCCCCCCGGCCACCACAACTGCTGGTTCAGCCAATACAGCAAACCTTAAAGAGTTCTTGATGATGTGGTAATTGGAAATTGAGTAAATTCTTAGACATTTGATAGAGCATCATATTGAATGGTTGAAAAAACATGCTATGTAGCTTTCAGCTCATTAGTATCTATGTGGGCCCTTCAAAACTGGTATGTACAAATTCATCTTTGCTCAAGCTCAGGTGAAGGATGAGGGGCAGGGAGAGAAGCTGAGATGAGAGAGAAAAGATGGAAGGGGATCAAGAATGTCATTATCCTTACAAAAGGATGAAAACAGCTTTCCTGTCGTCACACACCAAACAGATCTCCAGTGATGGCATGAACACCCAGAACTGAGGACTACATAAGTACTTGCATCAGGACAGATGTGAAGTTTCTATACTGACTGTACCAGTTATAGCTCTTAAAACACTAGGCATTGTTCCCCTAATGTAAATAACTGCATATACAAATTGTCAAATTATATATTGTATTTGATGCATTACAGAAATTATGTATTGGTATCTCATAATTGGAGTTTCAAGGTATATATATTGTCCAAACATGCAAATAGATATCTGATTTCCTTACCATTTTCAAAAGTACTAATATAGTAGTTTAGGTATACACTTGTCTGTGTATCTTAGCAAGGGCAGTGATGTATCCTCTGTTTGTGTAAATAATTGTAGTATAGCGGTTTGAGCCTGAAAAAAACAGAGATCACAGTAAGACAAAAATCACACAGCTATGTGGTGGCACCAAGCTTGCCCTTGAAGTGCTGTTGTTTAGATTGCTTTTCTCTTCACTGTTTTACAGACAACAAAAAGACAAGTGAAGTTACTGAAGCAGTAAATAAACAAGAAATAGAAAGCATAAAAAAACCTCCCAATTTATCCTGAAAGGAGATCGTTAATATATTTGTGTTTTTCATGAAAGTTAAAGCTTATGGGCAAAACAACTCATCTAAACAAAAAAGCTTATAAAACATTTGTATGGAAATACGTAGGTATGTGTCTGCATACCTCCACATGCACACATAGACACGCACATATATAAAGTACACGTAGAAGAAGTTTCATGTGAGAAGATGTTAGTTAGCTTCATCTGCTTATATTGATGGGATCATGTGGGAGATGAAGTCATAGATAACAAACTGTAATAACAGGTTTCTTATTCACAGACCTGCTACAAGGTGTTTTCAAAGTGATTGTGTTTTCCTCTTCCTCTTTCTTTTCTATTTAGATAATAATATAAGCCCCAAGCTCTTGACAGAGCTTGCTGCATAGCTGCTGAATGCTTTACTCTGTGAAATCCCAAACTAGTTGAAATCTCTTGGCTTTGATATAATAACAATAACAGATAAACCCATTTTACTATTTTCACAAATGCAAGTGCAATTTCAAGAATCGAATGTCATACTCTCCTGGATGTTTTGTAGATGAGCTGCAGTATACCACCTGAATTTAACCTTATGTCAAATTTTGGATCCTTGCAAGACTGCTCAGGTACTGCGAAAGTTCAACCAAATGAACTTCTAAGATCCCTTCCAAAAGAGGCTGATTTATGATGCCATGATTCAGCAAATGAAATTTGGATCTCTATATGGCAAGTGACAGCAAAGACTGAACCAGCTGGACAAGCTCATTCCTCAGGCGATGGATTTCGGTGGGACTGTAGAACAAGCTATCTCATCCAATGTCTGTGGATATAACTTCACCTATTTTTTTTTACAGAAAGTTCAGTAGGAGCAACTAGAGGATTTGACAGAGTAAAGTATCACTTAGTGCAACAATGGGAAACAGAATGGAGGTCATCATACCAGGTTAAAATGTTAATGAAATGCAGCTTCTATATCAATGTTATTTCTCCTACTGATCTTAGTAAACATAGTGATAAAGATAAAATTGAAAACCTAAACAGATTTCTGGGCCTTGTGAATTTCATTTTCTGAATTAGCAATGAAGAGGACATTTGGAAGGCTAAACAAGACAATGGGATTGAGTAGGAGACTCAATAAAAAGAAACCAAATAAATTATCTGATGGAATGAGGAAAAAATAAGACAGTAAGAATTTTGTGACTGGATCTTCCTGATCTTCCTGGATCTCCAAGTCTAACTTGAGATAATGGCAGTAAACTCTCAATCAGCCTCAGGTAACATCCTCAAGGTCTTGAATAGCTGGTGAAAAGTACTGTAAAAGAGATGTTCAACACTTTAAATAGCAGACCATTTAAAAACAAAATCCAGATGTGCAATTTCGTAACTTGATAAACTATTTGTCTTGTTTTTCAGATGCATTGAAAATGAAATTACCTTTCACGAGAGTTAGCAGCCATGATAGTTTGAAAAATAATCTTGAGTGAAGGTATCTACATCTGTGCAGTCATTACATTAATCAGGTTTAACACAAACAAGCAGTTTGTGTTTGCATTATCTTTTTGCATTTTGGGTTTTCTCTCTGAAAAAAAGCACGTTTCACAAAATGTTGAAGACATCTTCAGTTTATGATTTTGTGATTTGGGTGAGTGCTTCGAAAGCTGAGAATGCCAGACTTCCTCAAAAAGAAATGCATTTTCACAGACAAAGCCAATGACTACGTTTTCAGGAAGAAGCAGAAGGAATAATGGAGGAAATTGTCCCACATGTTGTCTCTAACATAAGATATTTCTCACATCCCTCTCTACTATTACTAGGCAAAACCAAAAGTTATCGTTACTGCACCTAACAGCTTGACACACTATTCCTTCTTTGTCTTTGCCAGAAATACCTTACCTGGCTGCAGACATCAGTAGAGAAAGATCTTACTTTCCACACGTGATCCATTGCACATATTGTCTCTTTGATACCTAACGAGGTCATTCACAGTTTCAAGTAATGCAGTGCACAAGTCTGTCCACTTGTTAAGACCATGGCCAGGTTGAGAGGTGCCTCTGTCTGCAGAGCCGCAGGGCAGTTGTGTAAACTGGTGTCTAGCCAGGATTCTGGCCTCCAACCAGAACACTGGTCACGTGCCACTGCCCAAATGCGAGGCATTTTTCTATATTTCTACACTTGATGTATTCTTTCTATACCTGATGCTATAGAGCATTGCTTGCCACCAAGATACTGCTCCAGTTGGTTTCATCCTTCAGGGGTTATCCTACATGAAAATTGCACTGCAAAGTGTGCCTTACATGGGTGGCTTCGAGCACACAGAGTTCAAGTTAAAAAACAGGTTTCTATTTCTATACTTCTGGTCTACCACACCACAAGCTTTCTTTGTGAAGCTCACCTAGATGATACATTGAACTCCGTGAGTTGCAAGCGCCCTGAGCAGATGTCACTCGCTGTCCCATAAGCTCAGGCCAAAAGCTAATATAACTGATACATAAATTTCCAGGTCTGAGCCATGCAGTGAATATTCTATTGGCCTCACAAGTTCAGAGACTCTAAACATACAGCTAGGCATTGCGAAACACCTGGCACAGGGAATTAAATGTAGGCTGGGTAAGCAAGATATTAAGGCAAATTTAGACAGGCCAAAGTTCCCTGTACTTACAAAAAGTGAACATGGCTGTTGTCTATGCTAGTGATAGAATTAAACTTAGACAATTTGCTGTTTTAAGTAATTTACTGCTAGTTGTAATGATTCTTCACTGCCAGTGCATTACCAGATAAATGACTCATCACTTACCAGACGAGCAACTGGCTTCTCAAACCACTCTTTCAAGTGGGCAGAAAGCCAGCTGCTTCAATAGGCATGCCATAGTCTCTGACTCCTGGATCAGCATACCACTCTCGGAGCCTGTAGCTGAAATATGATGAGCACAATCTGCTTCAAGTTAGTCTGATTACAGACAACCTTCCATTACATTTTTAATATGCAACTATGAGAAGGTTGCTCCTCTACAGCACTTTGTCTGATAAGGGAGTCTTTCAGAGCACAAACTACCTATTGAGGTAAATATTAAAATGAAGAATTGGTCACAGCTGTGAATGAAATGTGGGACATTTCCAACCTCAAAGCTCTACTAGGTTGCTTGTTCTTGTGATTTTCTACTGTTGGCAAGGCTTGGTGATCAGTGCAGCATAGGCCCCTGTAAACGCCAAGGCTGCAAGCTGATTACAGTGCTGGAGCTGTTGAACAGTTGCCAAAAAAACATGTCTCTACAACTATTGCACTGCTGTGCACTTGTTAAAAGGTTTGGGATTGACTAGACAAACTGTTCATTCCTTTTACTCACATATTACTCAGCTAAGTAGCAGTTTTTTCTAAAATGCTTCTAATGCTTTCACGGGTCTACTCAAAGAGTAATTACTACTGAAGATGACTAATAGCAGTACAGTTTGAGACTTTGCTCTCAGTGGTATTTTGCAGTTTTAGGGATTTCTGCTATTGAAATCATGGGGACATTTTGTAGCCAGTTTCAACATGACTTGACTGTCTAGGTGTTAAAGAATTCAAAATTAATGCAGTGATACAGAAAATTCTCCCTTAACACCTTGACTATCTAAGAACTCTGTTCATCACAAGACAAGAATTTTATACACGAATATTGCCCAAGGGTGTTCGAAAATTTCATCTTTAGAGAGTGTTACCACGTATGTTTTGTGAGTTACTTTATTCAGCTGCTTCTTGTACCAGTTTTGACAGACATACGGCGAAATTTGTCCTTCTGCCCAGAATGCAAAATAAGTCTCAGTTCTCAGACTGGCTTTCTCTCAACCCTTAAAAATTTTTCTCTTAATGGTTGCTGTTATAGTACTATACACAACTTTCATGCATATCTACCATCTATCATATGGAAGGTTTCAAGTCAAGGTTTCAATTTGTAATTATATTGTTAGTCTGCATCAACAGAAATTGAACGTGTATTCTACTATTAGAAGGTGTTTCATATGTTTCTCTGCTCTCAAAAATTGTCTCCTTAAGAGTTCCCTGTATCTCCTTATAAAGTACTACCACCTTAAATTTCATGGTTTGTAAGAGCAGCCACAAAAGGGAAATATATGAGTTGTGATAGGGAGGGCAGTTGTTTTGTTGCTTAATTTTAAGTAGAGTGACAGAACTTTCTTAGCCCTTCCAAACAGCCCTTTAGCAGAGGATTTATTTCACAAAATTTTATTTCTTTGTGTAAAATAAACCTGTGTTATGTGTTTTTAGATTAAATAATTCCAAATTAATATGCTATAAACTGACCCGCTGTTGACTTAACTGCAGGAAATCAGGTTTTTAAAGTGACATTAGCAAAACAGTTAATAAGCAAAATAGCAGTTAGAAAACTTCAGCACTTACACTGACAGACTCAAATTAGTTTCTAGTTTTAGCATGGAGGCTTGAGGGACAAAAATGCAAAATTTGTGATGAGAAGTGGTATGAAGGCATACTCTTACAATCTTGCATAATTCCCCTTTTTGCTGAAGACATGTACAATTCTAAAAAATTCCAAGCCATTCAAAATACTGGAGTCCTACAGTGGTTCTTCTTGTATTCATTAATAGCTTATATATGGAGCATTTTATATTTCTGTTTTGATCCTCATGGATACTGCCACGAAATAAATCATAACAAAGTGAATTCAGCCAGAGAAGTTCTGTAAAACTATGGGACTGGGGCGCAAAGACCAGTGCACAGAGTTTTTCATGTCCAGTTTGTAGCTGGCTAACTGTGCATGTGCAGAAACACTTTGGTTGAGACTCTAAGCATTGCAGCAATACAAATCAACAAGACTAGCAGCTGCACTATCTTTTCTCTCTGTGTTTCAGGAGTAAGCACGATATTAAGGAAGCTTTCATGTGCTGGTCAGATGCCTTACTGCATCTCGAGTCAGGATGAAAATCATGTTCATCAGTGACACAGAGAAAATAATCAAACTGTGTCAACAGACGGTCAGTTTTACTTTCCTGCTAGATAAAGTGAGAAAAAAGAAGAATTATCCTTGGTATGTTCTCGATCTCTTCCTCATTCTGACTCTTGAGTTTCAAAAGCCATAAATCATAGTCAGAGCTTCTGAGGTGTTTTTCTTTTAAAGAATCTCCTTTAAATGCTCGTAAAATTTTTAATAAACCTTCAGTCTGGGCATTGAGCCAAGGAAACATCACTAGGCAATGCTGCAGTCCAGTTCAAGAACCCAATACAACTCCAGTAGGTCACTAGACTATGTTGATACAGACCAGGGCACTGAGAAAATGGTTGCAGACAGGAGTCTCTGTCCCAGAGGAGGAAGGGACACTGTACCTTTGCAAGCGTGTAAGCAAAATTCACAGGACATGACCGAACCACAACATATGATGCAGATTTCTAGTGGGCACTAATAGCGCCTGGTGTTTTCTGCATAGGTATACTTCTCACTATATTCCTGTGGGAAAACTGTTCTAAATGACCAACTTATTTCTGTTTTGTTTATACCATATACCTCACATATATAACATACCATCCCACAGATAAAACATAGCTTTGGATTAACTTTCTAATGCATTGAGGTATTTTTCAAAGTACATTTGAACATCTAATCTTCTATTCGGCCCCATCTTATGTTGCATTTGATCTTCCCCACACTCTATACAGAGCTGTCAAACATGGTGGTGTGGCATCAACTTATTTCCTTCAGTTTTCTGATTTTCTGTCTCTGTTCATACTGCCTTCTTGCCTTCTTTCTATTTAGATCTTTTTCAGAGACCTAGTTTATTTCTGATCTCACAGACACAGTAATCAGTTGTCTTCACCACCCACATGTTTAAGATGAAGAAAGTGAAAAGAAAAATGGTGACATTTTCTAAGGGAGTGTCAGAACATCCTAACGTGTGTGCATTTATTTCTTAAACAGCTCAGACAGAGATGCTTGAGTTTGGTTTGTTGTTTGGTTTTGTGTTGTTTGTAGGAGTTCTTTTAATACCGAAGTAATTTTAAAAACATAATAATAATAATAATTACTATGTATTTCAGAACAGTAGTCTAAAACAGTAGTCTAAAAAATTGTGTGTTCTATGCAGTATGCATGTTGCATTTATATATGTTGCATAAAATATATATGTATATATATGCATAAAATATATATGTTTATATCCCATTAATATATAAAGGAATTCTTGTCATGAAACTCCCTCCCTTAGAGAGTTTATAGTGTGAGGCTCATGGATGGTTTTTTTCAGTTATTTCTTTATCAATACACATGAAATACATTGTTTTAATGCCAGTCTCAGTAGGTTTTTCAGGGAAATAGGATATGCTGAGCTGGTTGAGGCAGTGGGGACTCCCTCATCTAAGTCCTTAAAGAGTCTGAGGACCTCTGTGCATTCAAAGCCCGCAAATCATAAAAAATTTCTTCAGCAAATGGGAGCATAACTAGTCTCTTTCCAGAGAACACTATCCCAGTTTCTAAGGACCTGCTGGGAAGATTGCGATCAGTAAAATAAACCAAACGCTGGCATGAGAATATATTTGTGACACATTCTGCACCTCCCTGCAACTTTATTTCATTGTTTCATCAGTATCAAGCATCACCCTGCTTTCCCACCTGCTGGGGATGATGTGAGCCCTTTGGAGCCAGTTGCTTCTTCTGATGGTAAGGAGGACCATTAATATATAACTCCTCCTGCTGCACAACTCCAGTTATGACTGCAAAGACAAGTCACCCAAAGTTTTAAACCATGAAGTTGATGATACTGTAACTTACTTTCTGCTGCAAGAACACAGTGTTCTATTCTGGGAGACGGCTGTTTCCCCAAAGTGTTCTCGTTTGCCTAATGCATTTGCTGAAAGATAGGACATTATCAGCCTACGCATAAAATGCAGGAGTGGTGCTATTTCTCCAACATGCATTATTCATTCAGAGGGAGAAAGCTTTTTTTGTTAAAAGGAAGTTTGTTGGGCTGACTTGATGTGTTTATTATCAATAAATAACTGAAACATTATTTTAGTCATCTACACACAGAACAATGCATTTTATTTGTTTAAAAGCCAGAGCCAAGAGAATAACCAAAAGGTAATTTTGGTAAAAAAGAATACAGTAAATTCTACAGAAAGACAGGTTTGTTACAACACATTTTTACCTGCAGGAAGAGAAAGGAAAAAAAAAAAAAGAAATTAAAGAGGAAAACAGAGTTCTGACAGTTTAGAGTACTGAAATTCTACTTTTGAAACTATTCTTTGTGAAAACAACAGGGCATAAAAGGCAGGCAGGAGAAGGCCAGGATCAACCAGAATAGCATCATAGAATGGTTTGGGTTGGAAGGAACATTAAAAGTCATCTAGTTCCAAGCCCCTGCCAAGGAAAGGGATGCCATTCACTAGATCAGATTTCTCAAAGTCCCATCCAACCTGGCCTTGAACACTTCCGGGAAGGGGCATCCATGGCTTCTGTGGGCAACCTCCTCCAGTCTTTCATCACCCTCTGAGTAAAGAATTTCTTCCTAGCATCTAATCTAAGTATGCCATATTTCGGTTTCAAACCATTGCCCCTTGTCCTGTCACTATCTGCTCATATAAAAAGTCCTTCTCCCTTGTTTTTATAAGCTCCCTTAAGGTTACAAAAGGCTACAACTGAGCCTTCTCAAAGAAGCCCAAAGCCTTCTCCAGGCTGAATAACCCAAACTTTCTCAGCCTGTCTCTATAAGAGATGTGTTCCATCCCTTGGATCATCTTTCTCACCATCTTCTGGACCTACTCCAACAGGTCCATGTCTTTCTTGTGTTAGGGACCCCACACCTGGATGCAGCATTCCAGGTAGGGTCTCACAAGGCCACAGAAGAGGGGGAGAACCACCTCCCTCACCCTGCTGGCCACCTCCCTTGTGGTGCAGCTCAGGACACGTTTGGCTTTCTGATCTGTGAGCACACACTGCTGGGTCATGTTCAGTTTTTCATCCAGGAGAACCGCCAGGCCCTTCTCCACAGGGCTGCTCCCAATGAGTTCTTCTCCCAGCCTGTACTCATGTCTGGGACTGCCCTGACCCAGGGGCAGCACTTCGTACTTGGACTTCGTACTTGGACTTGAACCTCATGAGATTCCCATGGGCCCACTGCTTAAGCTTGTCCAGGTCCCTCTGGATAGAATCCTGTCTTTTCAGTGTCTCAGCTTTGTGTCATCTGCAAACCTGCTGAGGGTGCACTCGATGTCACTGTTGATGTCATTGATGAAGATATTGAAGAGCACCAGTCCCTGGACACAGCCCCACTCCTCATCAGCCTCCATCTGGACATAGAGCCATTGACCACAACTCTGGCTGTGTCCATCCCGCAAATTCCTTATTCACTGAACAGTATATTCATCAAATCCACGTCTCTCCAATTTGGAGATAAGGATGTCCGGTGGGACTGAATCAAAGGCCTTACAGAGGTGTAGGCAGATAACACCAGTCAGTCTTCCTTTGTCAAATGTTGTAGCCACTCCTTCACAGAAGACCACCAGATTGGACAAGGGAAATCACGCTGCCTGCTTCAGATCACACCCTCCTTTTATGTGCCTTAATATGTCTTCTAGAAGGATCTGCTCCATGATCTTCCCAGGCACAGAGGAGAGGCTGTAGTTCCCTGGATCCTCCTTTCCTCTCTTTTTAAATACGGGAAAGCTGTTTCCCTTTTTCCAGTCATCAGGGACTTCATCTGACCAACCCAACTTTTCAAGTACGATGGAGAGGGGCTTGGCAACAATATCAGCCAGTTTTCCCAGGACTCCGATACATCCCATTGAGTCCCATTGACTTGTCGCCCATTGACAGAGATGATCAGAGCCAGGCAATGGGCTGCAGAACAGGCTCTCAAGTATTCATTGTTACATGCCTTCATGTTGGACTGCAGCAGCAGCCAGATGTCCAGAAGTTCAATACATCCATCACGGTTTAGAAACAGCACTACAGCTGCGCTTCCCCACCCCGTCGCACCCCGCATCGAGACAGACAAAAGGCAGAGATTAAGGGTTGAGATAAGAATAATTTACTGGAAACAACAATGAGATAAGAAAATGAACTGGAACAGCAACAATACTAACAAAAAAAAGTGTACAAAAAGAGGGTTATTTACATGAAAAATATGCTCACCTTGACCCACTGTGGCACAACCGCGAGACTGTGCAAACGGGTGAACGAACCCTCCCCAGCCACGCTTTTCTTTCCAGCTGCAATCGACACACCCCTCCCTCTTGGAAGAGAGAGTCCCTCAGTTCCACCCCCAGCGGTGTGTTCATGGTATAGAATAAAAATCTAGACACGCCCACACGGCTGCAGGCTACACCTTCTCATGGCTAATGTGGAAAAATTAACTCTGGCCTGGACAAAACCAGGACAATACCTCACAGGACTGTGACATTTAGCATTGATAGGTTTAACACGTGAAGTTTTTTTTTCACATTTTACAGAAACATAAATTTGGTATCACTGCCCCTGTCACAGGAAACCAACTGCATAGAAATTAAATGTTTTTCTTTTTGTCATGCTATCTTAACATATCTTAGCATTTTACTATTCTGTTTTTCTTAATAAATTCATAGTTAGAGCTTGAAAATGTGGGAAGAAATATTTGAAAATACAAAGTGAATCTCTTCTCCAACATTATTTAGCTGTGGCTTTGCTGGGAGTTCAAAGAGACTGGAAAGGCTTTTGTCCCCTCACTTTTACACATTCGGGTAGTACAAACCTCCTGTCTGGTGACACTGTTTTGTGCTACTTTGAAGAGTGCAACCTAGATGTATCTCTCTGTCAGTTTCCCTTCAGTAGTGTTAAAAGAAATTTTTGTAGAAATGTTTGATATTTAAAAACACAAGAGAGCTAGATGAAGTAAATAAAATTATTATTTGATACTTTACAAATATTATCTTATATTTAAACATGCAAGTTTAAGACAAACTGTGTTGGCCAAGAATTTTGTTCCTAGCATGTCTACCTTCTGTATTTCCTACAATCTGGTGTACATATGTGCTTCTGTAGTTATGGTTGTGGTGCCATGTTGCAGTGATATTGTAACAAGTTGTTGTGTCAGTTTTGCAGGACACACATGACAGTAAATGAGTGGATAGATGAACAGTCTGCCTAAGCCTACTTGCACCAGCTTTCCAGTGGGAAGTCCCTTCTGTTTGGTACTAATGCCACAGTGATGTACCATGGGTTTCATTTTAGCTATGAATATTCATGTGATGTTATGTATTCATACTTCAGAAAGTGCTGAACTCATGGACTGTGAGGATTACAGATGACTACAATTTATTTCTTCGGGAAATCTGGGAATTCTATTACGAGACAGAGCAAAATATGTGATATATTCATAGAAATTCTACAGAGTACGGCCGAATTAAGCAATGGCTGAAACAAACAAAACTGAAGTGCATTCAGGACTTACACACTCACCCTAAAAACTAAGTATGGACACTTCCTTCAGGCTGGTATTTTGTTAGAAACAAGGCAACTCTCATTTCTTAAAGAAATTAAAACTGTTTATTATTAACAAGGTAAGAAACAAAACAAGTCCGGGACAAAAATAAAACTAAAAACAAAAATCCGGGTCCACAGTGATCAGAGACCGCAATTGCCGAACCGGCTTACTTCCCAGAGCAGGAAACCTGCAACGCTGGGGTGACTCCAGCTAGCCTGGGGTCTAAAGATGTTTTAAAAATGTCTCTGAGTAGAGACAAAGGCCTGGCAACCCAGCGTTGGGCAGCACCACCAGCTAATCTCTCCTAACTGCCACTTTCTGTCCTGTGGCAGGGACTTTTATAATGTTCTGGCCCCACCCCTGACCGCCCACTGCCCGGCCCCTAAAGTCTTTGGTGACTGGTGGTGTTCAGGGGTGAGGCAATATCTTTCCACCTATGGCTCGCTTGCTGCTAGGGGACAGCTGCTCGGGGGTGTCACTTGGTTCGAAAGGCGGGAAAGATCTTCATTAAAATTCTGGTTGCTATGGAGCCCAGTTGCAGGGTGGCAGTTGAAAGCTAAAAACAGCAGGTTGTCCCTTACGAAGGCTTACTGGTTAGTAAACCCCAGAACTTATTTGGAAACTTATAGGGGTTAAACTTTTGTTAAAAACATCAAATTTAACAGTAAAACATAACTTTCAACATCAGAGGTTTACAACAACATTGAACATACACAGAAATGAGGAAAACATTACACTTTTAACAATCTTGGGGATTAAAAGGGAAAACAGGGAACAAACGTGGGGATTTCTTAACAATTGGGGTTTTAACAATGAACTAGGTAAAACACTTCTGGTTGGTTAATTATGAGAACAACTTTATAACTTCTAACTTAATTATTGGACAATTTGAATATGCAAAGGCCAACTATTAAATTTCATATATAACATATTTGATATTTAATACTTTTTTAATGAGATGCTTAAATTAGTGGCTTTTCATTATTCCCAAAGCACACAGATTTTTCAATGCATCAAGTGGAAATAAGTTACTAAAAAGTAACTTATTTTAAGAAAACAACATAAAAGAATACAGTACAAACATCTTACAGTCTATACATTCCAACATCCAGAGTCAATGGCAACTGTAGTGGCAGGTGTAACTCTAAGGTACACATAGCCCATTCCTTCTTGGAAAAAAACAGCTAAGACAAACATGAGTATGTCAGAACTCACTCTCACAGTAAAGTACAGGTAAGCTTTCCCACCTCAGCAGAGGAAACACCTGTGTAGGGTCAATTTCCGTGGCATCATGGAGTTTCCCACCTCTCAGCTGGTAATTTCAGAGGACAAGATAGCATGTTTACTCAACAGAAGCCTCTCTGCTCAACACAGGAAAGCCACTATAAAATAAACTTTCTAATCTCTTTTTTTTTTTTCCTGTCGTTTTTGGTTTGGTGGTTTTTTGTTTGTTACTTTGTGTTTCTGGTTTGGTTTGATTTGGTTTGGTTTGGTTTGGGGTTTTATGGGAGGGAAGATTTCTTCAGTGTCCCGATTCCAAAAATTCACACATACTTTTCATGTTTTAGACATAGCTTCACTTGTCTGTAACAATCTTGAGTACCAGCTCTGCATATTTCACTTTTTTGTAATTTAACGGCATATTAATACATCTGCCTGGGCAACTGACAGGGTAGCTACCCCTACTATCTGTGATGAGTAAGACCTAAAAACCCAGACCAGGCTGAAGAGGCAGAAAACACTGGCTATGAGCTGCACACTCTTCTCCCACATCCAGTGTGTTATTTGGTTATTGCTGATCTTTACCTCCCCCTTCCATTTCATTAGCCTTGGTATCTCCTTATGTCTTCCTGACTTCACTGCTGTCTTTTCTTTCATCATGCAGCCTGTTTTGCACATCAGCTTTGTAGCTGCCTGACCTTCAGCCTTACCTCTGACCACAGCTCCTGCACAAATTCTTGGAAAGGTGCAAATTTCTCCTCTTCTTTACCTACTGGCTTCTGGAGATCTCTTGTCCTACTGAGTATGTCACTTGTCACTGGCCACGTCTGCCCATACCAAAATAAATATTTCCCTGCAACAGCAAGCAGTTAATAGTGTTATATTTTCCATGTCGAAAATGAAATGCTGGAAATGCTGTCTGTAGTGAGTGCTTTCACTTGTTCCTCTTTCTTATATAAACTTCCAGCTCAGTGTAGCCAAAGGTGTCAAATGCTGGGGCATCAGACACAATATGAAATTAAATGTGATTTTTGACAGGCCATGGAATTTTCTGAACAAACATGTTCTATGATACACCTCCATAGTCCTCAAGACAGAGTAGAAGTTGAGATGCCTTTCATCACCATCAGAGATCAAAATCCTAAAATGGTAGTAGAAACAGATCCCTTGTTGCTGCAGCAGCTACTACCCTTCACTGGCTTTTCAACTCTTTCACACATTTTTGGTGGGAAAGAGACTAACAGAGTGAGAAAAGAAGGTAGGTAAGGGTTGTAATTCTGGCACCAAGTGAGCAAGCAGGCTTTCACTTGGCTGTGAGCACAGTTTTTGCAGGGTCTCTAGAACAAAATTCGCTTCCAAGAAGTTTTGGAAGGCAACCTTGCATGTCAAATGATTTCATTTTATCTGCTTTCTGTTCTCCCTCACTTATTTGTACAAATCCTTGTCCATTAAGCAGTGAATGCTTAAAGCAGTGAATACAGTGAAATACAATGAATATAATTCTTGTAGCTTTTTGTTACAGTGGGTGTAAGAGACCAGAGCCTTATGAATTTTGTCTTGCCTGAGTACACCAACCTCTCTTCAAAAGACCAGAGCAAGTCCATGTCAGAACAATTTCCAGGATCAGAATTGGATTTACCCAGCATGAGGCAGACTTGCCTGACAAATGATTCAAACAGCTAAAGCCAAGGTTAGACTAATTCTTTCTTTCTTAATTTGAATAGATAAAAGTTATGTGTCTTGTAAATGCTCAAGCTGCTCTGTAAAACAGAAGACTTATAAACCCAAAGAAGTCTTATGATTTCTTCATAGAGTCTAACTAAGGCGATTTAGTGCTGAGAATGGAGTGAAGGCTGAAAAGTAAGTCTTCCTCTTCTAGGCATCTTACTTAATGCAACCATGTACATGAAGAGGAAGTAAAAATTCACACTACTAGCAATCTCATACAGCATTGATGTGTCATTGTTGACATTCTGAAAGAAATAATTTTGCCAGCTTGGGTGTGTCAGCTGTAAGGAAAGAAAATTTGGATTTGCTATTCTGGTTATTGCAAATAGAGATCTTCACTATCGGAAGCCAGGCTCCTAAATACCCACCATTTGAATCAGTACCTCCTTTTCTTTCACAAACCAGACTTTTTGTGTTTTTCAGCACTCTTATTTGTGATTTTTTGGGATGTTTTAAGAACCCTTTTGGAGGATGGTTTCCTCAGCATTATGCTGCATATAGGCTGCCTCAGAACTGACCTCTTGAAGTTCCAAAGGACAGAGAAAACAGAGTATACATGGAGGAGGTAGAAAGGGAATAGATATGTATGAGGAAAAGGAAAAGAAGCTGGAAAAATTTTCTAGGAAATTAACTATACCCGCAGCCTTAGTCAGTCCCTGGTGTCTCATTCACCCAGTAATGCAAATACTTATCTTTTGTTCTATTGAGTCAATGTAATTATGTATGCCTGCTTCACAGTCTGTCTAATATTATTCCCAACCATTTCTTTTCAGATGGAACTTCCCACAGTCGAATGGTCCATAACTTTAAAATTTACACTCTGGTTTCATTCAAAACCTCATCAGCTAGCTCATTTTTGACTGCTTCAAAGCCTCAAATAATCCTTTAGCACACAGCCAATGTAAACTTTTTAAGCAAAGTAACTGGAAAAAAAATAAATTTGTCAATTTGTCTAAAATTGCTTTTTCCTTCTTATGCTCCAGAGAAACTCCTGCAGAAGATACTACATTATAATTTTAGTAATTACTGGGTCATTTTAGTGTACAAGCTTGCTTTGGTTGCCACATTAATTTTCAGATAGATATAAATTAGGAAAAAATTGCCCTTAAAAGCATTTAGCATTTCAGCAAACACTTCATGATGTTATCGGCACCGCAATTTTTTACCGTCAAATTAGTAACTGGAATTATATGCTATTTTATGTCACAAAATTATGCCAATATTCAGGTAAACTGTGTTCTGCATTTTTATGGTATTTTTATTATATTGATTTCCAAAATATATTTAGGCATTTTGCAAATCCAAACATAATTTTTAGTGTCTCAGATTTATTGAAAAAATAGTTGAACTATTGACCCAAGAAACAAATCACAGAATAAATTTGTCAGATTTGATGAGGCAACTCAGATATTTACTTGCAGGGAAACACCAGAGTACTTAGAAAGATAAATTAGTTATTTAATTGCAATTTCTTTAGTCATAAAAGAATTCAAATTTCTTATACCAAACAAATCATGGTTCTTCTCTTTCTTTACATTTTCATATCCATTACAATGTCTCTCAATACAGTCTAAAAAGTTACTTTCAGAACATAAATGTCATTCATTCTATTATTAGGGGCCAAAAGGTATCCAAGCAATTAGGTCAATTTGTTTGTGTGTGCCAAAAAAAGTTAATCTTTAGAAAGTGAAGCTATTTCTTATCCCATGGCCAAACATTCTCCTTAATGACTCAAAAATTAGAAGAACTATTAAGTAAGAACAAGATACGTAAATAGGCATTTTTAACTGATAAAGTGAGATAACGTGTTCTGTTATTTATAAAAGGTATCAATACTGTTATGTTGCTGTCATCTGGCTTTCCTGATAGGCTACTTTCAGACTTTATTTCATTAATTTATTATCAGTATAAATATTTTTTTTAATTGTGATGTGGAGCTGTGCCTTTTTATTTATAGTAAAGACTGTTCTCTTAATTATATTGTTAAAAATAGCTTCATGAATGGACAGGAGCACAGAGTATAACACAGTGCAGTCTGGGTTAGGGTCATCAACAGATTATCTCCAGATTATCCGGATTACGTGATTACCCCTGTGAAATGTAGGTGTGTGACAAATTAAAAATTAATCAGATTTTACAAAAACTATTATTAAGTCAAGATAACAACTGCTGGCCTATGTGTATTTAAGTCATGATGTATTTTAGGGTGGATTTGGTCAATAATAAAATGAAGCACAAAAAGAAAGCTCAAATTTTTAAAAGGTCTTGCACTGACAATACTGAGAAGTCTTGGTATAGGGGTTTTTCTGTTGTCACCCTTTCCATTCCCAAGTGAATTTCAAATATGTCTTTATCTTGATCATTTTTCCCTCCTACAACATTCTTCCAACACTTTGAACAAAGCCAACTTCATTTTTTCTTGGCAAGTTGGAGATTTGATTCTCCTTGGAATATAGTACAGAAAAAGGCTCATGCATTTCCCCAGCTATATGAAATCCAGTGTAATGGGTCAAAAATGTTGCGAGGAGAAAGAACTCTTTTGGAGTTCTTTTTGTGAACCAAAATGCCCCTTCCACAAGATCTCATGTTCTGACCAGACAAAGTAAGTCCATTTCAAGGGATTCTCCCAGAAGTCTGACTCTTAAAATAACCCTACTCACCAGCAGCTGAGCGCAAAACTCACTGATCCCTCTTACTGGGAAGTAATTACTTGATGAAATTGTGGTGAAGACAGAGTTCTGCACTGTGCACATATCTTAACATTTATACACACAGACCCTTATACACACTGAAACCCTTTCTGCACCTATCATGTAACAGAAGTTAAAGTTACCTTTTTAATAAGGGATTGGAAAATAAATCAAAACACACCTTCAAAATTAAGTATAAAACTTCCTTGCACTGTTCACTAGGAAAACAATCCATGTTACAATGGTATTGCTAACATCACTTCTTTAAATAGGATATGTACTGGAAAATGTAAGCACAGAGACGGTCAGCGCTACTCTGATTTTGCACTATGGGACCTCAGCCAGCTAAAAGAACTACATGAAAATACTGACTTAGACATGAAGGTCAAATTTAGTTCAGTCAAATTTACAATGAAACAAATATGAAATCAATGGAACCACTCAGAAGAGACAGTTGAATGACATGAAAATATATGAAAATATCTTTCTGTTTTCAATCATTAAATACTCCACGTGAAAGGAATTGTATTTCTCCTGCCCAAATAATTGGGCACAAAGTCTGTGGGTTAGCAAGGTTAATAGAGAAACACATAAATGGATCACGATGGAGTCAACTTGAAAGCTCTTCTGGACATGCTTAAAAACTACTTGCTATTTGTAACTTAACTATGTGTTATTTATTCATTATTTCATTATTTGCAATGCAATCTAATTACTATTTGCATATCTACCGCTGAAGATTCTCTCTACTGTTTGTTCTAATTTGCATGCTACCTATGTGTTTGGCAAAATAATTTTGACATCCTCAGACGTTATCTTTAGGAAGTACTTTGTCAAAGACATCAGCTGTCAGAGCAACCTCAGAAGTCCTGGGAGAGACCAAGGGGGTCACAGGTGATTCAGGATTTGCTTCTGTAATAGCCTGTTAACAGTGGTCATGAAATTCTGAATTATTTGTCCGTTATGCTCAGGCCTGAAAGTTTTTTGGCTCATAGCCTTGCAAAAATCAGGCTGCAATTTTCTAGCTGTTTAAGCTTGAAAGTCTTATGTAGATTTTAATAAGTTAAGAGCCTTCAATCTGCAGTGTATACTACGAGCTATTAGACACTACTATGGAATTTGAGAATGCCAGCACATCAGTGGATATATGCAGAATCTTTCATGCTTGCCTCTGTGCATAAAAAGCTTAATGGCCTGGACTTCACTGCCATATATTTATATTTCAGCTTTTACAGGGAGAAAGGCAGTCATATATTTCACCATTGTGATATATTAATAACTGGAAATAGAACATCATTGCTATATAAAAATTTCTATCATGTCTTACTTTGTTGTTTTCATGATTAGAATTTTTATTAAAAGGAAAACTATTGGTAGACTACCGCTGCAATATTTTAATTGCTACTCTGGATAGGATTACTGATACCATTTCATGCTACCAGCATACATATCTACAGGATTTATTACTCAGCTCATGTCTGCTCTTTTATGGATTTCATCCAAGAGATGTTTGAATACCAAGCTCTTGAAATGTCTCCCTTGTGGTGATTCAACTGCACTGAGCTGCATCAGCAAATAGCATTGACACGAAGGCAGCAACTGTTACATTCCACCATAGTTCGATTTAGAGCAGAATTTTTTTAGATGTAGTCCACTGTAACCCTTTTCTACCCATTACTTAATGCAAGCCAAGTCAAAATATCAGTTTAATGTGTTAAAAAGATTCTGGTACTCCTCTGAAATTTTATCTTGCAAATTTGAAAAAATAACAGCACATGCATGATTCATCATGTGAAGAATAATCCAAATGCACTATATTTTTTTCAATTCATGCTTAAGTACTTAAAGAAAAATGGTTTAAGAAATCTTAATTATCACGATATTTTTAAAGATACTTCAAAATATGTAAAATCTAGAATGTGAGGCACAGAATCTCTACACAGCTAGCATTTTTGTTTACACGTTCTGTTTCAATGATGAACTGAGGATGTCAAATAACATTCAGTAAGCCTGCTGCATGCATAAAAATACTCGTGAGTGAAAATTCGGGCGTGGAATCATTGACACATCATTAAATATTTGGCTCTAAGCTTTACACTGGTAAGTCAACATGCAGTGAATATAAAGCAAGTTAAAGGAAGAGGTCAGTATACTGCTAGTTCACTAATCAGCCACTGGCCTCTTACCAGAAACAGCATGTAAATCTCATTAAACTGCTCTTTATCTAAGTGGGGGAAGAATGTACATCAGCTGCCTTTGTCGAAGGACAAATGCCATACAAGTGCTAAGACTCCTACTGCTCTCAGTGGTAGAAGCAAAGTACAAAAACATAAAACACAAAGAGCATCTGCCAGGCATTATATTGTAATTGTTAAGTAATGGAAAACACTGGAACAAGAAAAGACAGTGGCTGAAAGCTGGTGACAGATATGAATGAAGCATTCTCGGTTTTGTCGTTATAAAGTGCAAGTGTCAGATCTGATAGATTAAAGTCAGTTTTACCACGGCACAAGTTTCCAAAGCCTTGTATAAACTTCAACACTAAATTCTGCATGTCAATAATAATTCATTTATGGATTTTGCTCTGGGAAATTATTAGCTGTGCTGAACTACAAAAGTGATGCACTAGAGGTTGGGTATTACTTAGAAACTATCTCTGATTATGTACTATAGGTTAAAGAGTGAAGTAAATCCTTTTTATGATTGATTTTAGAAAAAATTACTATCATTACATTGTCCCTGAGAAAAGCACAGGAATAACAAAAGGAATGTCTTAAATGCTGAAAAAAAAAAGGAAAAGGAAGCTAGTTTTCTACAAGCTAGTCTCTTTAAAAAACCCCAAAACAATACAAGAGTGTGATTACTTATGTAAAGACCTTGCTTACAAGGAAGGCTAATGATATCCTGGGCTGTATTACAATTAGTATTGCCAGCAGGCCAAGGGAGGTGATTTTTCTGCTTTCCTCAGCACTGGTGAGGCCTCATTTGGAGTGCTGCTTCCAGTTCTGAGCAGTGCATTGCAGGGGAGATGTGCTCATACTGCAAAGAGCCAGAAAAGGTACGTCAAAATGATGAGGAGAGAAGAGAATGCCCAAGGGGAATGTCGTCAATGTATATAAATACACGAGGGAAGGGTACACAGAAGAGGTCTCCAGGCTCCTTCCAGTGGTGCCCAGCGACAGCACCAGAGGCAGAGAAGATTGCTCGTCAATGTAAGGAACAAGTCTTTTTACTGTGAGAATGACTGAGCACTGGCAGAGGTTGCCCAGAGAAGTACCGGAATCTCCATCCTTGGAGACGGTCAAAAGCCATCTGGACATGGTCCCAAGGAACCAGCTCTAGATGACCCTGCTTGAGCATAGAGGTTGTACCAGATGACTTCCAGAACTGCCTTCCAACATCAACTATTCTATGTATTCAATACATTAGGATTTGAAAAATATCTCCAAAAGAAAATAAAGCCATTTCTGAAATTTATATGGAATCATAAGATGTTATGTACTCAGAAACGAGATTTTTCTCACCTAGAACTGCCATAGCCACATGCTTCTTCTCTTGACAGCAAATTATTTACTTCATCATTTCTAAAATTAAGCATACCAAAGGAATGAGTGAAACATATTAAACTGACTTATTGTACCTAAACACATTTTCTGGTTCATAACCTTTTTTTTTTTCTAATTGGTATGTTGAGGGGGTTTTTAATTATTTTTCAGAAAGGTTATAGCACGTTACAAACATGGGAAATCAGTCTTGAAGAATTATATCTATGAAGAAAATAATTAGCATAGGTTTTAAAGAAAGGAAAAGAAACCCTTCTCCAACTGGGCAGTAACACAAATCTTGTGAGAAGAAACTTCACTAATGATTTCATTTTTAATTGCTAGGGAAGTGACTATATTTATATTTGATGAATATAAATTCTATTTAAAGACAACAGGCAGAAAGGATGCTCACCTCCCTGTACAGAGAAACAAATGGGTTCACTAGTATGCAGTATTTCCTACAGAGTAAGCACACTGGCTGTTGTGCTTTGCTGCAAGCTGCTCTCTAGGGAAATGATTTCCAGCCTGAAACCACTGATGAGCCATGTGGTCATGATAACTGGTCACAGACATATAGGGAACAATGTAAGCCAGCAAAAAGGAAGACGTGGCATTAAAAAATGTAATGTTAAACTGTGAAAAAGAAAGAAAAAAAACGCCAGAAGAAAATTAGAGGGGTGACAGAAGTCAGTTAAAGTCTGTAGGAAAGAGCTTGCAGTAATGTCAGGAAATCAGTAGATCTAAGGTCTGCAAGATTATTACAAGCTCCTCTTATGACAAGAGGATCTACATATAAAATAAATTCACAATCTGAATATGACAAAGGATGAGACACTTAAAGAATTTCTTAAGACACTTAAAGAATTTTCTTAAAGAATGGAGAAGTGCTTGGAACAGAAGACTACCCTGTTAGTAACTTGGAGAAGAGATATAGGTTTTCACAGCCTAGAAAGATTTCAAACTAGAAATGTGAGTGTCTAAATCTTTTATACTCATATTGATTTTTTTAACAGAAACAAAAATTCCAGAATTCTAAAATTTTGCCCACTGTGGCTGTTCTTCCTTTCAACAACCAAAATGAGAAAATAGCACTGGATGAAGATCATGGGAGCCTTTTACTGTAGGCCAGTGAAAGAGAGCCACAGACATTGCATAAAAATAGATTAAGCGTATAGACTTTCTCTTTGTAAATGAAAACATTATCTAATAACAGTGCTACGAAGATTGAAAGATACAGACAGCTGACTTTCATCCCTGATGGGGCACATTGCTTTCCTCAGCTCCCACATCTCCAAGGGAAGTGTGCCTGGTGCACAATGAAATACCACTCTGAGAGCCTTTGTGTGTCTTCCTGGAAGTATCCTTTCCAAAGTCCAGGCTCTCAGAGGCATTGGAAAGGCATGTGGGATAGTGCCACAGCTGCCGTGTCCTCGTCACTCCTTTACCTTTGAGATGGAGGTGAAAACCAGCCATATTACATGTCCGAAGGTATGCAAAGGGAATGAAAGGCTATGGTGTAACCTCCACCCCTCCTTTTATATCTGCAATACAATCAGGCACAGTTTGCTCACAAACAGTGAAATTATCATTGCTTTCAGACTTCAACAGTGAGTTCAAGGGAGATTTTGCAATAAATGCCCTCAGTAGTCTCTGGAATGGTTCTGGACAGCAGTCAGAATGCCTCAGGAGATCGTGATGAAATACATGTCAAATAAAGAGCCCTGCTGCCATTCAACCAAACTCAATGCCTCATATATTGTAAATTGTCTTAGCTCAGTTAACATCTGTTAAGAACTATGTTTTTTTTCAGGCCCATCTCTGATATTTTATAAAAGGGTATTTTGCAAGGTAAATGCCAGTAAATCTATTTCCAAACATGTTTCCGTAGCAAGAATGTTGATAGCTTTTAGTGAAATGCTTTCCAGGGATGCTTGTCCTTTGACAAATTTCCAGTATTCAAGTAAACTGAAGTCAAATTACTCATTCTTTCTTTTGGGGGCCTAGGGAGAGGAAGAAATTTTTTCTGTCATGCCTAATGTTCATAATTCTGTCCTTTTTTTTCTAATCAGATTTGAATTCCTTCTTTCAACAGTCATTTTTACTGGGGAGAAAAGAGAGTGATGCTTTTTAAATTACAGTGATTGTGTCTTGCTAAAGAGATGCTATTAGACTTATTGAAGGTGGTTGCCACAGTAGTACTGTGATAACACAGAGTCCTTTGGAATTATTTTTCTGACTTAAACATAAGCATTTTATTAAATATTTGACCTCATGATTATATCTAGGTGGATATTCCTATGTTTAAAAACTTGATGCCGTTGAGAAATTCAGTTCTTTGGCCTTTTGGTCTACACTGGGCACTGAGTGAAATCCTGGTACCACATAACATGTGGGAATGGTGCCAAGGCCTTTGATGAAGCCAGAATTAATTAGGGACTATGTCATAATTTTATATTTACTACACAACTTTCCTGACTATCTAGACCCAACCATGATTTGAATGCTGTAATATATTTTAAATTACCATTGTGAAACACATATAATTTCTTCTTCGTAACTGTAAGCATAAGAAAAAAAACCCCACAAATTTAAACAGAAGAAAAAAACAACCTAAGTTCATAATACTGAGATGTTTGATAATATAGTTCTTATACTTCTTGAAAGTTACATTTGCCATGCCATCATTTTGACTTTCAGTACTAAGTTATTTACAAACATGACATGCTGGAACATGACATGCTGGAACATGACATGCTGGAATGCAAACAATTGATTTCCCTATTTTTATGTTGTCATGGCTGAGTACTTGGGATCATGTATCCTAATGATTCAGTAATTGTATTTCTTCCCAATGCAGCATGATGTGTAAGAGGACACACAAATGACAGCTGCGTCAAACTTGGCACAAATTTAGCTGACCTGTCTACAGATGGAATTTTATGGTTTGGTTTTTTTTCATTCATGAAATGAAGATTCATTGAGCAGAGTTCTGAGAAAGAAATAAAATTACTATGTTACTTGAGAAAAATATTGCAAGTATGTATTTTTATCAGAACATTTAGGAGCACATACAGGTGTGTTCTTGGGTATCTCTTGTATCCAGAACCTTGAAAATACCCCTGAAAATTTTTTTAAGTGTTTGGTATCCACTCCAGACCCCAGTGCACTGTGTGTGGGACTTTCAGTTATCACACAAACCAATAGCCTCTGCAATTTCTAGGCTACTCTTTCCTGAGACCTTTTTAGCCAAAGACTCTCTTCAAAAAATTAGTGGAGTTCCACAGAGTGCTCATTTAACATCCCATTTCTGTCACCACCTCTCCTTTTCCCTGTCAGCTGTACTGCTGGTGCTAAGAGAACTCTCACCCAGCCAGGCTGACCAGGCAGGATCCTGCATCAGCAGTGCAGACAGGTCTGCCCTGGCTCCCCTACACACCTGCCCCAGGAGCACAATGCAACAACACCCAGGCTGCTTCTCCAGGCCAAAATAGCTTCACCAAGTACACTCCATACTTCATCATTTGGAAAGTGGTGCTTTCACAGAATCACAGAATCATGGAATGGTTTGCATTGGAAGTGATCTTTAAAAGTCATCTAGTCCAACCCTACTGCAATGAGCAGGGGCATCTTCAACTAAACTTAAGTGAGGCATAATAATTTTTGGTTCCTGTTGTTAGCACAGCCATTACCTTGAATACTTATAGAAATGGGCATTAAAATAACCTCTCAAAATCTCATGGAAGATCTCCATTTCCTATGCAGTTTTCCATTAAGTTGACATGGAATTGCAAAAATAGGTAATTTAAAGATTTTTGAATTAGTAGTTTTCATGCATCATAATTCTGAACGTAACACTTGAATCATCACAAGCAAGTAACTGAAAATATGAGAAAATCTTACCCTAAAACTTGATCCTACCCAAACAAACAAATAAAACCACTGAAGATTAATAGTCTTTTTGTTGAAGTCTGTTGAAATCAAACTCTTTTTAAGCTTAGGTTCTAACAATTCATAAAAAAAGGTAATCAAGGAGTAACAAATTAAATTATAGAACATTTTATCACAAGAAAGAACTAACATAAGAAAGTAAAAGGAAAATTAGAGACCTGGCAATACTTCTCATCTCTTTCTCTGAGTCCTTTTTATTCCCAGCTTCACTGCTCACAAACCTTTGATATCTACCTGACATCTTCACTAACTAACTCCAGGCATTTTCTATAATTTCTTTTCATCATTCTCAACTTAGCCAATCTCTAACATCTCATAATATTTTCTTTCAATCTTCTCCAGTACAACTATCTTGGAGATTACCCACATACAGACCTTCACCATTGGTTAATGTAGTCAACCGGCACTGCTCCTGAAAAGAGGAAAAGGTGCTTTCAGCACTCATTTAATTGCGGTTGTCTCCACTCCCTGTAAAGACAAAAGTAAGAGGACTATGCCTGTGTCTATATACCACTCTGTAAATTTTGTCATTCCCGCAAAACAAATCTTTGACTGGTATGCACTTACATCTTTTCTGCTGGTTCTACTACTGTCCCTTTTCTGCCCATGCCAAAGGTTTTGGAAAATAATGCAGTCATACTGACAACAGATTATATTCTTCATGCAGCTCATTCAGCTCCTTCAGATCTCTCCAAAGATTTCTTCTCAGAATTCCTTCTGTTTTCATATGGACAAACTAACTTTATGAAACATGAATCAAACAGGTTTCAGTGTTCCATTGAAAAATCTTCAGTGGCCAACCAAGAACAAGGTGAAGATTTCAGAAAATGTTCATAAAGAATTTTCTGTTAAAAATGGTACCTAGATAGATGATGAATAGTTTTTTTACGTCTGCAACTGCTACTGGCCTTGGTTTACATATTGATGGTCTGCTTAATAAATTTTTCCTATTAATTTATTTAACATACCAGTTTTTAACCTTTCCGACCTTAAGCCAGCCCAATTAAACTATATGCTTAAAGCATATATTTAATTTGTTTTAAAGTTTAAACACATTGTAATCAATACAATTTGACCTTTATTCCAGAACATTTATATTTTAAATTCCACTTAAAATGTACTTGGCATGCTATGACTAATCTCAGAGAAATGGCTGGTGTAGATTTCTTCAGGCAATAACAGCTTTAGTTGCTACTGCTAAATTTATCTTCAATTGTGAATCAAAACCTTTAGGAAAGAAGCTTATTCCCTTGTAGTGATACAAAATAGAAACTAAGTTGAAATAGATCTCAACAGCTAACACTAAACACCATCTTGCCAGTATGTAGTTGAAAGAATATTTTTAGCTGCAAAATAGTGGATCAAATTCTTACAAGCAATGACACAAACACAAAAAACTGGTATGTAATTTCTCTTAACCGTGAGTATCCATATGAATAGAGATAGTTCAAGAACTTCACTAAAAAGAAATACTCTTTGGATAGGTAAAATAGCAGTCATATTTTCAGACTCTTGCAAACTGGGAAATAGTAAAGTTTGTAACTTTGCACATACTGAAAATCTATTAAAAATTTTGTCTATGAAATTAATTAATCATGGCTATGAAATCAGTTAAGTAATCTGTGTTATTTCTGTGTGACCAGCAACACCGGTTAATCATGTATGTCTCACAGTTAGTGACAAGGTCTCGGCCAAGATTATCATCTTACTTTGTCTTCATATATAATGCTTCCAAAATACATAAACTGCATCTTTTTGAACAAATCCTGCTTTATTTTACCACAGGAATTAACTGTGCATGAATATATATATTTAATTTAATACTTAAACCTTGCTTCCTTCCTTCCTTCCACCTTTTTTCTTCTTATTGCCTTAAAAACAGTGTAATAATGCAAATACTCACATTTACACCTTGTTAATCTTATTTATGGCAGTAGTTATCTGTCAGATTTCTCTCTCTTTTTTTGCTAGATTTCTTAATCTCAGTTATTCTTGTCTAGGGAACACAGAAACTGCTAGTACTCTGACAAATCTTCCAACATTAAGCAAGAATAAATACCCTGGCTACTAGATATTGAAAACTCACAATTTTTTTTTCCTGGCTTTGATGATCAACAAAACAGTGATATTAGCATTGAAATATGGTCCATGACTACGTAAATTGATATCTCACTGGTATGTATTGGGCAGTAATACCTCTTCCACCCACTGTTTTCAAAATTGCAAACTCATGCAAATACCAAAACACCTCTACATTAATTTCTAGGTTTTATTCAACTCTAACTTTATGCTTACTTATAAATGGAAGACAAAATTGGAACAATCACAAGACACATTATCAGCATCTGTACAGCACCCAGGTTGTTTCCGATTCCTCTATACAACAACCCAAAAATTCAGTTAAGTCATTCTTTTTAAGCTGGAGGGCAAATTTTCAAGGGAACTGCACAGCTTCCTTTATGACTAAGAAAACTGCCCTTGCAGTTTTCAGATGACGTATCTCCATGCTTTCAGATAATGAATCTCCATGCTTGATCCTGTCAAGAAAAATCAGGTGCTTAAAAACCAACAAATGATAACAAAGGATAGTGAAAATAACTAAGTCTGCTCCTAAAAAACAATCTACAGTCACATAGACAGAATGACAGAATTGCAGCCTCAAATTCAAAATAATTTAAATGTATGTCTGGATAATGCATCATCAGTGCAATGTAAACATGATTAAGCTGGTTTCAAATAAATTTAGGAATTGCTTAGCGCAGACCTTTGGCTTTCTCAGTCAAAATTATTGTACTCAGAAAACAGATAAATTAGCTCTGGCTTGCTATGTGCTATCATGACTTGGCTGCATCTAATACCCAAGTACCTCATCATCCCAAAAGACTTCAGTGCCTGTATGTGAACATGGAGACAATGCTCATTTTTCAGTAACCTGTTTCCTTCATGTTTTTTTGGTAGAACATAATCAGCAGCTGAAATGGACCACCAGGGAAGGATCTTCCTTTGTATGGAATACGTCTTTCACAGATGATATCTAGTGTGCATGGTAAGCAAAACTATTTAAACATACTCTGCTGTAATACATCACTAGAGTAAAATGGATACAAAGACTATAGTTTTATTTGCCTTGTTTAAGTACAGCAGACTGGTGCATCAGGTCTGAAAGTGCATTTCAATGAAGTCTAGCTAACTGAAAACACATTGTTTATTTCTAATATTTCGTTTCACTAAAACAAAGAAATCTTCAGAATGTTGTTGGAAAGTTATTAATTTGTATTTACCTTAAATCTGGATAAAGTCAGGCAAAAGTAGGTCTTATCTTTCATTCTTCCATCTCTTGATCTCTAGTCAGTGGAAGGACACACTGGGCCCAGATCATTTCAATTATGCCACCAAAAAGCAGTTCTGCAATTGGAGATTGTGATGTACCGTGGAAGTGTGGACACACTGGCTTCTCTGTCCCCTTTAGAGGAATAGTAGTTGACTATGCTGCTTTTGTAGCTTTCTCGTACTATGAACTGGTTTAAAATACGCATATCAGGTACCAGGACTTTCACCACAATTTGAGTATTTGTAGCTCCCCTTCCCATACTCAATAAACCCTCTTACCACGAGCTCACTCCCACATCTTTGGCCAGACAGCTGGGCCAGAAACAGTATTACAACTCTCATTTTAAATTACATGTGTGGGCTGGACCAACCAGTGTGTTGGTATTGACGAACTGGCAGGATATCAAACAGGCAGAAACTATTCCTTCCTTCTATCATTTCCAACATTTCCTCATTAGCACAGCCCCTCTCCTGTACCTGGCTCCCTCCTTTTTGTCACAAGACTTGAACTTTGTTATCTTTTGGAGACCCTCACCTGTCATTTAGATTTGACGGCAGCTGACCAACAGGTTGAAAACTATCAGGAAGAGAATAGCAGAGGACTGGGCATCCAGGCAGATATGATTACACAGAATCTTTTCAGGAGGAAAGCAGGCCAGGACTTTGCCAGCAGATTGCTGGGAAATGTGGAAATAAGCCATAGGACACATGTTCTGTACTCAGGAAGGCTGAACAGTCCAACATACCTACTTTCCTGTTAGCTGAGAGATTTTGAGATAATGAATATACAGTGATTGTTGCAGGTGTAAGTATCAAGGTATAAATCACAATTCAGCATATAAATATATTACAATCTGCTTAGAACAATACACAGTAAAATAATACTTGAGGAAAATAACTGGTATTTAATTTGACTATGTGGGCAGGAGTTTCAGTAGATGGAAGGAGCAGTTTGAATGTGCACATAACAGATCTTGCTGCATGAGCAGATCTAGACATAATACTGAAGTGTTGGTATTTGCAAGATTACCAGACAGATCCCACGAAAATAAACAAATTGAGGTAAATGTTGAAGTAATAGACAATGAATGTATTATGAGTATAAAATTCTGGTGTTCAGACCAGTTGTGTTTTCAAGTTTTCCTTTGTGACAACAACTAGGAAATGTAGGCTGGCACAATTCTAGAGCTGAACTTATGCAGCAACATTTGAGTGCTGACTTAGACAAGTGACTGGGAGAGCAGCCTCCTTTATGGAAGACACTGTCAAAAGCTTTTGGTTGTTGTGAAATCATAGTAGTATGTGGGGTTGTAGAAGGGTTATGCGTATGCCAAAGAGACAGACTGAGAGGATTGTTTAAATGAAGACTGAGAGAAGACCATGTGTTTCCAAGAGCAGAAGACATACAACGGGACTATAAGCAAAGTTACTGAGTTTGTCTCAAGAATGTGCCTTTCTAAATGGTCTATAAGCTTTAGAAATTGGGCGAAAATCACCAGCTTTCACTGTTTAATAAAAAAGTAGCTAGTGCTTATAGTCAAGGAGATAGGATTGCAGCACAATAAGAGATTGCTACTGTAGCGTGTTGGGGTGCCCACTGCCATGAATGAATGTGCATTGGTTTTCCTGTCACGACAGCTGGCCACATGTTATAGAATTACAGAAAACAATGGTTTAGGTTGGAAGTACTCTCCTCTGGACCTCCTCCAACAGGTTCATGCCTTTCCTGTGGTGAGGACTCCAGAGCTGGATATAGAAGCCAGAGGGCAAGAATCACCTTCCTCAACCAGTGGGCCTCATGGCTTTTTGATGCAGCCCACTATGCAATTGTCTTTCTGGGCTGCAAATGCACATTGCCAGATCATGACCCACTTTTCATACACCAGTACCACCAAGTCCTTCTTCAGAGGTCTGCTCTCAATCCATTCACTCCCAGAGAAGTCTGGGAAGACCCTGCGTGTGCACTTGCACCTCCTGCCTAAGATGAAATCTAGGGTGCTGTACCTTTGCTGTCTAGCCCTTAGTCTCATTTTTGATTTTCTATTATTTTTGGCACATGTGTCAGACACCTCCTGCGGAGCGGCTGCTGCCGGACGGGTGCGGGCGTGAGGAGGTGCGCGGAGAGGAGCTCGGCCTGGGGAGCCTGGCAGGGCCCAGGGGAAAGGATCCCTGTGAGGAGCCCGGTCGTGCTGCGGGGCGACAGCCGGCACCGTAAGAGGCCAGGCCGACCGGCCATTTCACCGCCGCCTCCACCCCGGCCGCCGTTGCCACGGTGACCGGGNGCCGGGCTCTGGGATGGTGTGGGTACGTGTCCGGGATGCGAGGGGCGGGCTGGGACGTCCCATTCCCGCTAGTCGCCGCCGGATCCCCCGGCCGATGTCTGGGGCCTCCGCGCCGCTGTTGGGCGGGGAGCTGTGGGGTCTCGGCCGTGGGCTGCCTCTTCCGTTCCTACCGGGGATGGATGGAGGGATGGATGGATGGA
>VZTF01009452.1:169-30895 GCA_013397755.1 Cnemophilus loriae
AGTGGATGGGCACAGCCGACGGTGCCACAGGGACAGGCAGGCGGACAGAACGTCCAGCAACCTCATGGGGCCAGAGGGCCACTGCCACCCCTGCCCACAGGGATGGTGGTGTCAGACACTGCCTGGTGCTGAGCCCCACAACCTCGGCTCGGTCCCGCAGCTCCCCCACAGGTCCCGAGCCCGTGCCCCCTGTCCTGCATTCTCACACCTGGCCTTGGCACTCCTCACCATAGAGAAACCCCCTTAAAAAACCCAAATCCTCCAGCCTGGCTCCATAATGACCCGGGGAGGGCTGTGGGCATAAGAACAATACCTCCCTGTTTTCCCTATCCTGGAAGCAGTGAAGGGAATACAAAAGACTTACAGCCGGTCCTGTATTAGACTGCATGTTTTGAAGATAAGGTGGAGAACATCCAATCCTCACTGTTTCTCTTTTCTTTCCTTATCACATTGTCTCCCACTGCTGCTTGCCTTAACCATATTCCTCAGCACTCCCTTTCAAACAATCCTTTCCCAAACCAACACCATCCGTCCCCTGTTGCAGAGACCCCTTCTCAACTTCCCTTATTGCCCCCTCCAGGAGTGGATTGCCGAGACCCTTTCTTGACTTACCCTTACTGCCCTTTCTGGGCGTCCATCCCCTGTTGCTGAGACCTCTTCTTGACTCCCCTTATTGTCCCCTCTGGGTGTCCACGTCCTTAACTACCTCTGGGAGAATGTGCAAACCATCTCAACATTCTCCCAAACGACTCTTCGGAGATATTTCGAGATCGTCATCCCTATGGTCGAGACCCTTTCTTGATTTTCCTTTACTATCCTCTCTGGGTGTCCTGCCATGTTTTACTCCCCGAGGTTCCCACTATACTCACCGATGAGATTTCCAGTGGTCTTTTCCTGTGGACTCTTCACGGACCCCCCTGGTTCACCTCTTGTCTGTCTCCTGGGCTGTCTCAGGAGCCCAATCAATCACCTGGTGTGGCCAGCGCTGGAAGGAGGTGGTCACCTGAAAGCTGGGTGAGGTGCGCCTCCAGCTCCTCTTCCTATGTGCCAGCCCCAGACGGTGGAAGGACCCTGGACGAGTCCCCCGTCTTGTATGGAAAATCATGCTATGAGAAGCCAGTGTCCATAAAGGAGACAGAAGAGTCCTGCAACTTTATTTGAATAAAGGGAGCAAGGCAACTGGGGCACATGCCTGCAAAGTTTTCTCTCTCTCGATTTTGGAGTATGCAGCCTCCTTTTATCCTAAACTCACAGCTGCAGGTTGCACTCTTCCCTTCTCCATTGGCTGAGGTGCTAGGAAGGTACAGCCTTCCCGAACTGCCTATCACATACCCCTCCTTGAACCTGTCGTTTTCCCCCAAAGTTCAGAAACTCAGGCTTGTGCAGACCCATTTCTCTATTTCAGGAGTTAAACCTAACCTTAACCTAACTCTGGGTTCTGTAACAAGCTTGCAGCTTGAAGTTGATAGAGATATTAAGACCCATTTCAAAGACCTTAACACCCATACCTTCACCCATCAAATTGTTTGTAAAGACATTAGCACATATCTTTCCTATCACCTTCACTGCCTCCCTTGTCACCTGGCGGTCAGCTCTATGTCCTCTGTGTTCCCATCTTCCTCCTTTTAATAACACATCCTGGTTGCACTGAGGATCCTCAACCCTTCTAGGAGCAGAGATACACTCATAGTCTGTTTCCACAGTGTCGTGGTTTAGGAATGGTATTCCCCAATTTAGTGTTTGCACTGAAACATTCCAAATTATGCACCACCCTGTGGATGGCTGGAGAGGAGAACTGGAGGCACAAAAGGTAAAAATCACAGGCTGAGATAAGAATAATTTACTGGAAACAGCAATGAAATAAGAAACAGAACAGTAGCAGAAGCAGTATTAATAACAGAGTGTACAAGATGGGAACAATTCACATGTGAGTGCTCACCATGTGGAATCTGATGTTACCCTGATCACAGGCTTCACACTACGCCACCAGAAGGGACCCCTTTCCCCACCCTGTGCATGATATGATGTGGTACAGAGTAACTCCAATCCTGGCCATGCCCCTCGTGGCTACTGCAAAAATTAATCCTGTCATGGAACCAGGACATGCAGCAAGGTGCTCTCCATGTGTTTCAGAGAAGGAATAAATAAATAAAACATAATTCCTGGGGCAGAGGCCTCATTTCAACCCACAAATCCACGGAGAGGTGAGGAGCATGTCACCACGTCCCAGAAGCTCCTTTGAGTTTCCCAAGTTTGCCATCTCCACTTAGGAAAGTCTGAATTAAACCTGAGCTTGACCCAAAAAATCTCTTTGTAGATCCTGACTGGCATGTCCAGCAGCAGGAGATTTGGATCAGTGATGACATTCAAATGGTCCAAAAAGGAACTGACTTTATGGATGTGAAAAATGGGATTTAAAAATATCTTGCTGGTTTTCTTCTGAATGTGCAGCAGCTACTATTGAGTCAGACTTTCCCTGAAGATGCAGGGACCTGTGTCTCTTTGCTATTTTTTGTGGCTCTGTCACCTGGCTCCTGTGGAGTCAGGTTGTTTGTTTGCTCTTTCAGTGAGTTTTGTTCATTTTGGGTAAATAGGCTGGAGAGAAATGAGGGAAAGGTTTGATGTTGGGTTCATGTCAACATCTTCAGTTTACTGTGGCTTGTGGATGAGGACAGGCCTTTGCAGGCAGCCTCTGGAGCAGCAGAGGCTCTGTCAGGGGGACAGACAGGTCTGAGGCATCAGCACTGGACTGTGAACCAAGGTCTCTTCCTCCAGTAACTTCTCACCAGGTTGGACACTGGTTGTCCACTGCTGGCATCTGAGTCAGCCAAGCAGGGCAGGGCTGAGACTGGATGGTTCAGAGGGCTTATTGCTGCTTTGCACTGTGAATTTTGCATTAAAAGGTCAGGATTTGGGTGCTGGTAAATCTGACTGCCCTCCAGTAGCAGAAGAAATCACAGAATCACAGAATGGTTTGTGTTGGAAGGACCTTTTAAAGGTCATCTAGTCCATACCCCTGCCATCGGCAGTGACATCTTCCACTAGACCAGGTTGCTCCAAGTCCCATTCAACCTGGCCTTGGACACTTCCAGGGATGGGTCAGCCACAGCTTCTCTGGGCAACCTGTGCCAGGCTTTCTGTCTTACCTGTTTCCACTGAGTTGTCACCTGGGATCAGGTAGAGGTGAAAAGCTGGATTTGCACCACCAAGGAGCTCATGGGGAGTGAATCTGAGGTTGAACATAACCTTCTCCAAAGCACTGCAGGCAGAGAGATGGTGGATTCTCCAGGACAGCAAAGCAAGCTGTCAGTCAGGGCAGTCTCTCCAGGGTCATCTTCCCAGATTTAAAGTGGTCAGTGGAATATGGGCTGGTGTTTATCTTCTGCTAGATAAACAGGCAACAAGGTTCTTGTAAGTTGTCCTGGCACCCTATCAGGCTGCCCCTTCTCTTTGAGCAGAAAGGGGACATGTCCACACACAAAGAAATGTTCTACTTTAGGTCCCATGTGTGTCCTGGGCTTTGGGGTTCAGAGGGCATTGCAGGCCTTTGGCAGCCTTCCTGAGGGCTCAGAAACTGGCAGATCTGAAGGTGGCAACATGGGACCATGAAAATTGCCAGACTGCACTGTGCAGTGTCCTGCGTGCAAGGGTCACACACCAGGTACCAGGATGCAGGTGGGTACTGTGTGAGTTGCCCTGGTGTTTGATCACATCCGGAGATGACTGGGTCAGAGAGCTCTGCTGATGACCGGTCACCTGAGTTATCTCTGGAGCACACTTTGCTATTAACCTGGCAGGCTAATATAATCAGATATAATAGAATAAGCCATCTCTGACCTCTTGCATCCCACCCTGGAGTGGTTCAGGTGGTAGGTGGGCACAGCTGGCCAGCTCCTATCCTGGTGGAGCAGAGCAGGGACAGCCATTGCCATCCACAGCTGTCAGAGGTGCAAAGGGCTGGAAACTCTCTCAGGGAGCCTGGGTCTGACCTGCTGGGCTGTGGCAGTGCCCAGGTGTCACCATAGGAGCTGGGAGGAGTGTGGGGGCAAGGAGAGGCTGGTGGTGTGGAGCTGGAGCTTGGGAAGTGAGAGAAGGATGACGGATGCTAAAGAAAAGCAGAGGAACACAGGGGAGAGCAGGGGACTTTGGAGGGAAGGGAGAATTTGGACGTGTCTGGAGAGAGGTCTCCAAGGAGCTGCAGAAGTCCTGGGTGGGTGACAGGCTGAGGGATGGTGGATTGGGACTCCCAGGTCCCTGTGGCTGCTATACCTGCGAGGTGGATGAAGTGGGGGAGATGCACCATCTGCACGACCCCAGGTTGCACTTCCCAGTGGAAGAGGGATCCGGTGGGCACCTGGTCAGCCTTGCTCAGGTGCCTATTTCAGGTGTATCTGTAGATGACGATCCTTGCTGACTTCTGCCCAAAGCTGAGGCCTGTGATGAAGCACTGGAAGTCACCTGCACCAGGGAGGTGGCTCTGCAGGTGGGAGAGATGACTGGCTTCTGGAAGGGGCTTCTGCTTGGACTGACAGCTCTTACCAGGTGAGGTACCTCAGAAAGTGTTAGGTTATCTCTGGAAGATATACTTCTGGAAGATCCTGCAACACACATGTGGCCAGTTTGGGTCGGAATGGGGTGTTTTGCACTGAGTGCTGCTTGCAGGGGCATGCTGGGATTTACAGGGAAGCACTACCCAGCTTGGCATTGGAGATCAAAGCCTTGTGAGCATCACTGTAATCAGTGAAAAAATCATTGTCTGGCACTTCCTACACCCTGGGACCTGAAACAAGCACTGGCCATGCCTGAGGCTCTCAGTCTCTTTAATACAGATCTCTGTGTGCAGGCACAACACCCACTTGGGCCAATGCCACTAGAGGGAAGGCACTGGTTCATCCCTGCATCCTCTGGGCAGGAGAGCTACTGGGGTGGCTGTGCAGAGCAGTTCCTGGAGCTCCAAGCTGTGTTTCACCACTGATTTTTAGGTTATATTTCACAATTGAAAGTTCCAGATGGAGAAGTTTCTGTTTCCCAAGAGACGTGTTTCCGAAAATGTTGTTGGCTGCTCACTTTTTTTTGAGTAAAGCGTGGGTTGATCCCCCTCTGCCTGGGTGTAGCAGCAGGGGGAAAATTGGCCACAGACAGTTGAAATGTTTAGCGAGAACAAATTAGGGATGCAAGCAAGTGGAATTTGCCTTTCCAGGAACTTAAAAACTGGTGCAATGCGTGCTGAGTTAGTGCAGTGAAAGTGACGAGACTCAACCGGAGGAAGAATTGCTGTGAGTAACAGGTTCTTAAGGCACATCTGACTCTCCAGGTGACAGCCAGAATCAGCCCCAGGTTCCCTGCTCTGCCTGTGGGTGTGACAGTGCCTTGCCAGGACCAGCAAAGGCCTGACCTGCTGGAGGCAGGAGGAGAAGTGTGAGAACATGAGCAGCATCCCCAGCACCAAGTATGGTTCTGGCCCTGCTCCTTGCTCCTGCAGGATGGAACCAGGCTGGCATGGGCACGGAGCCTGCCTGGCCCACCATCAGGGTCTGTCTGCCTCCTGGGATCGAGGGCAGCTCCTGCCACCTGATGTGGTGCTGCTGTGGCAATGTGTAGCACTGGACCCCCATCCACATGGCTGGCTGTGACCCATGTACTGCAGTCCTGCCTTCCCCCAGCCCTGCAGTGCTCCTTCCTCAGGCACCTCAGCCTCAGGTGAGACCTCCCTTCTGTGCTCCTCGAGAACCATCTGTCAGAGGTGTGCGAGGGCCAGTCACCAGCTCTTCAGTCTGTGTCTGGAACAACAGGAAGACATTGTCCTTTATGCCTCATATTTGTGAGAAGAAGCCATCCTCCAGCCTTCCTAATCCCATTAGCTGCACAAGTCCCCTCGGGTGCCACTGTATACTCTGGTATGTGCTGTGACTTCCACATCCTCCCCCATGACCCTGCAGCTCCAGCAGCCTTGCTCACCAGGCTGTCAGTGAGGACCAGGGCACGACCTGACCTGATGATTCCTTATCTTCTCACATCTCTCTGATGCACACACAGCCACCTGGCTCCTTCCCTCCTACCTGTGCTCCTGACCAGGGTCCCTCTCCAGGAACCACTCTGATCTGCACCCATTCCCCCTCCCCACTTTGGACAAATCTTCACGCACCTCCCCCAGCCCACCCTGCACTTACATGTTGGTATACTGCACAAAAAGCAGCTGGAGGTGATTTCGCAGTGCTGCAGGGTCAGGTTGTTGTCCATCTGCCTGCTGTTGTAGTGCAGCGTTCCCATTTGGGGGGCCTGGGAGGAGCCCAGTGCCTGGAGCTCTTGCACGGAGACAGCAGCACTGCGAAAATTCTGCTCCGCAAAGTCCTGATGAAAATGCAGAACTGGCCGGGGCTGTCAGCCGTGGCCTGCTGCTGTGCCATGGCATCTGTCCCAGCCATCCTGGAAAATCCAAGGCTCTGGCTCTGTTGCTTCTCAAGAAACTGAAAGTGCTGGGTGACGTCAGGGCTGCTCCTGCCCACGGCTCTGCGTGCACCTGCTCCCTCCCCTGGGCTGCTCCATTCACACAGCCTCTCTCCCTTGTTACCTTACCTTTCCACTTCTCCCCCACCCGACTCCACTTCCAAGACTTCCTTCTTGGAAGGTAGGGCAGGGCTGTTCAGGCAAGGACAAAAGTTTTTTTGCAAGGAAGCGGTGAAGCAGAGGCTTCAATCCAGCCTGGAAAGCAGGTCTGGGGTTGCCAGAGGCTCCATCACTGGGTTATGGGGTCACCTCAGCACCTGCTCTTCACCCTGTTCCCTGCATCTCTCTGGCCTGCCAGCGTATGCCTGGGCTGGGCAGTCTCTGCCTGCCCCAGGCTGCATGGGACACACCCCGCCCCTGTCCCTGCTGCAGTGGCATGGTGGGGTGTTAATTTTGGGGTGGTGGGAGGTGAAGTGGTGTAGGTTGTCATCTCCTTGAGACCTACAGAGAAGGCAGAGAGCTGAGGGTTTGCAGCAAAGTGGGCAGCTGCCTGGCACTGCTGGCACGGCCCTGTCACCCTCGCAGTGAGGCACCACTGTCCCAGTTGGGGCAGACCCACTGGGCCCCAGAGCACCCATTGCCACCACCAGCAGCATGGCTGAGCACCCCACCAAGCACCATGGGGTGACTGGGTCAGCTCATGAGCTGGGCAGGACCTACGGGGGCAGGACCTACTGGTGACATTTCAGTGACCAACACTGCAGTGCAGGCAGTGCTCAGTGTGGGAGTGGTGTCAGGGTGATGAAGCCAGTGCCAGGTGCCCAAGAAACAACAATGGTGGGGGCACGCACTACCCAGCAGCTCTGTGAGGTTTCTGGTGAAGGAAGGACCACCAGCTGTCCATCCCGCTGGGTTCCTGCCCAGTCACCCCACTGCAGGCAGAGCTGCATCTCTCGCTGTTCCTGGGGCAGCGTAGCCCCACAGTGCTGCTTGTGTCTCATAGTCCCATCCCTGGAGTGGTGCGCTCAGACCCGTAAGGTGCAGAGAAACAACCCCAAATTTTGTCCACTTGTGCCAGCTAAGCATAGAATCACGGACTG
This sequence comes from Cnemophilus loriae, assembly GCA_013397755.1. Classification (NCBI taxonomy): domain Eukaryota; kingdom Metazoa; phylum Chordata; class Aves; order Passeriformes; family Corvidae; genus Cnemophilus; species Cnemophilus loriae. The sequence goes on from VZTF01009452.1 coordinate 7,717, forward strand.
GTTTGGGTTGAAAGGGACTTTTAAAGGTCATCTAGTCCACACCCCTGCCATTGGCAGGGACACCTTCCACTATTCCAGGTTGCTCCAAGCCCTATCCAACCTGGCCTTGGACACTTCCAGGGATGGGGCAACCACAGCTTCTCTGGGCAACCTGTGCCAGTGCCCCACCACCCTCACAGGGAAGAATTTCTTTCCAATATCCAGTTTAAATCTACCCTCCTTCAGCTTAAAGCATGGCCACGCACAGCTTGTGACAGAGCTTGCTGTCAGGATAATTCTCTGCAAAGCCATTTACTGTCTTCTTCCAAGGCTCAATCCTTCCTGTTTGCTTGCCAGCTGCATAGGATCAGTTTTTTTATACCATGGGTCAAAAATCCTGCGTGCCAGGTAGGGAAATGGAGGTGATGGGTCTGCTAGGGGTCCCCGCTGCCAGCAATACCATATCCCATGGAGCTCTGCACCATGCCCCAGGCAGGCACAGCACCACATGCAGGGATGCTCCTTCTCAGCTGCCTGAAGACACTGGACATGGGATCATTTCTCCTGCCTTAAAATTGAGGCAGGTCCATGAGGACCCACTGTCCGTCTCCCAAGGCTGTGGAGGCATGTGGGTCCCTGGAGCTTCTACACTGGAACGCTTCATCCTTGCGTTGTTTTGTTTTTTTTTAGCAGCATTGAGAACTGCAGATGAACAGCCCAGTTAAGCCTCTCATCCCATTTGGAGCAGGGAACTGAAGCTGGATATTAAAGAGCAGTGATCTGCCTGGAACGCCTCGGAGGTTGTATATTTGGGGTGTAAGAGAGCAGGGACCAGAGATAAGCTGTCTGGGGGGGAAAGCCTTCCTCTATACCCAGGGTGGTCTCAAAAGTCATCCACTGAAAATAAAGAACAGATTTGAGGCATGTGATAGGAAAAGGTGCAGAGAGATGCTGACATTGCCGGATGGCATGATGGGGAGGGAAGGAGTTTTCTGAGGAGAAGAAACGTTCCAGGCGGGAGGAACCGGAGCGTGGTGCAGATCCTTGTCTTCGAGGGGGGAGCAGTGACGTGAATCCAGAACGAAAATGTAAAGCAAGTGACCTGGGAAGGGCCGGGCCGCGGTATTTCAGGTGGGCAGGAATAGCCCCGTCAGCGGCGGCCCCGTGGGACCAAGCAGAACCAACTGCCCCGGAGTGCCCGGGGCCAGCGAGGACCGCTCGCCACGCGCGTACCGCGAGCGGGCAGGGCCGGCCAGGACCTCCCGCTCCTCTCCCGCGGCGGGGGCGTGTCCTGCGCCCCGCCCCGCCCCGGGACCGGCCGCTCTCCGCCCGCCGCGCCGGCACCGCCGCTGCTGCCCAGGTAAGCGCGGGGGGCGGCGGGGACCCGTGCCGGGGAAGATGTGAAGGCAGGGGAGCTCCCAATGCAAAGCCACTGTCCAGGATCGCACCGAACCTCCGGCCAGGGGGAGCGGTCGGTGGGGGACGCCGCTGCCCTCAGGAGCGGGGGCGCCGGGGGTATCGGGATTACCGGGGCGCGCGGCGGGCCCAGGGGCTCCTCTGCAGCCGGAGCTGCCGGCGGGGCCGGGGTCGGAGCCGGGGACAGGCGGTGCGAGAGCGCCGCGTGTCTTCGCATCTCTCCTGAGATGCAGCAAATGCCCAGGAAATCAAAGCGACATAAAAATGGGTCGCGGGGAAAAGCCGCGTTTGTCTTGAACGGGGTTTAGGGCCCTGTGTCATGTCCTCCCGCCAGCGTGTTCTCCAAGTTTGTTTGTCCCTATTTCGGGGGACCATGATCTCACCTGGACAGGGGTGAATGTCTTTAAGCTGAAGAAAGGTAGATAAGATTAAATACTAGGAAGAAATTCTCCACTGTGAGGGTGGTGAGGCAATGGCAGAAGTTGCCCGGAGAAGCTGTGGCAGCTCCATCCCTGGAAGCATCCCCGGCCAGGCTGGACAGGACTTGGAGCAACCTGGGATAGTGGAAGGTATCCCTGCCCATGGCAGGGATGTGGAAAGAGATGACCTTTAAGGTCCCTTCCAACTCAAGGCATTCTATGATCCTTGCGTGTTCCTTCCAACTCATGACATTCCATGGTTCTATGAACTGCATGGTCTCCTTTGAGAGGGAACATCTCAGTGTGATGGATGGAGCTGAACCGTGGTGATGTACTGTATCTGTTAGTCGTGGAAAACATTGCCGGGATAAACTCCTTCTGCCGTGCTCCAGCTCCTGTGGGGAACGCAGATTGCTTTTGTATAGTGGGGACCTGGCAGTGACAGCACGGCAGGGGCTTGGCTGCCTGTGGTGGAGCAAATGAGAATTAAAGGTCTCTCGTGTTGTGACATGATTTGATTTTTGCATTGAGCACGCTGCATCCGGGGAGAATTTCCAACATTTATGATTTTTATTGGCAAATCTTTATGATCTGAACCTAATCCCATGATTAATGATTTCCAGTCCAGCCCACAGAAGTGTGTGGAGGGGTGGCAGTGACAGTGCTGCCGAATGAGCCTTTAACCTGGAGCCGGTAAATTGCTGAAGCAGCAGTCAGGAAAACAATCCTGTCTGATTGTGCTCTGACACGGCGTTCATGCTGCACTTCTTCGGGAGCCAGCGGGGTACATTAAACGGCAGCTTTGTAGCTCTCTGTGCTGCCGCTGACACAAACTCCTCGTGACAAGGTGAAGTGCACCAGGGCACGTCACTCCCTGCCCGCATCCCTCCCCGCCCGCGCTGAGACGGGGCCGTGCAGCCCGTCGCTGGGGCCATGAGCTGCTCTCGCCGTTTTGCAGCGTGACTTTTGCTTCTGCTTCTTGGGACCATTTGAAAGGAAATCACCTGGCAAAACCAAACCGGCTGTTTTCTCCAGGTGGGTGTAAAGCAAATCTTGGACCCCACCACGAAGCAGCTGGAGAGGTAAAGCTTTGGCAGGGAGGGCTATACTGAGGGGGCCAGGGGCTCCTGGGCAGGCAAGGTGGAGGACAGAACAGGAGGGGAAGGAGGAGTCCAGTGCTGCTCTGAGGGTGTCAGAGTCACTGTGTGTCAACAGCTGGGGGACCCTGAAGCAGAAGCCAGGCAGCAGGATCAGGATGGGTATGGAAATGGCAGGAAAGTGGGAGTGGGAGGGTTGGGCAGAGGGAAGGGGAAACTGGCTGGAGAGCTGTCAAGGGGGAAGAGTGGGGTGAAAAGCTAGAGAGGTAAAGAGGAGGTTGGAGTGCCAGGGAGACAAGAAAATGGGGTTCATGTGTGCCAGCCCCCTAGATTTTGGCTCATCTGCTCCATGGGCAGAGGGTGGGCGGCAGTGCGTTGCATGTCTGCACAAGCAGTGTTACCGGTTCCTGCATGCAGCATCCTCGAGGTGGAGAGATGAAAAACAGTGACATGAACACAGGGCTGCTCCCCCAGTTGGGCACCCCATTCTGGAAGTCTGATCTGCTGTCTGGTCTGGGAACCACAGCTAGGGGTTGTGGGACTCTCTTTTCATCTGTTGCAGTGTGATTCCTGACAAAAATGTTAACTTCAGGATGGAGACCATCTGTTTTCATCCTCATTTTAAAAATACAAGTTTTCCCTGCCCTAAAAACATTATCCCCTGTCACGTTCTCTTCTGTGTGACTTGATTCTCTTCCACTGTCTCCTTTTCTTTTGGCAGGCGAGCCCTGTGCCCTTCTCCGGGGTCAGAGCAGGGCTGCTGTGGGTGGTGTTGATAACACAGAGTGCACAGCATGGTCCATGGGGTGGGAATAGAGCCTTGGGCTCCCCAATGCTCCGACCATGCCTGGGCTGTGTTCAGAGTCCTGTGTCCAGTGGAGAGAGCTGCTTTTCTTGGCAGCAGAGTCTGGCTTGCCCTGGAGACAGGGCAGTTTGATTTTGCTGAGCCAGACCTTGCAGGGGAACCTGAAGTTCCTAAATAGGGGGGTTCCTCATTGAGATCGTGGGCTGTGGCACCCAGCATGGTGCAGCAGGTGGAGGATGGACCCCAGGATGAGCAGAGAGGGGAGCTGCAGGCAACTCAGGGTGTCAGAAGGACTTTGTGCCAGTGGCTGCTGTGGTTTTTGAGGTAGTTGATCTCTGCAGGGTGGTGAGGATGGCAGGAAGGTGCCTGTGGGCTGTGGGACACTGATAGTGTGGCTGTGCTCGGACAACAGCTGGAGCCCAAATACTGTTTCATCACCTCTCTGCACCATGAGGAGTGTGGTATGTCCACGGTGGGGGTCTGTGCTGGCTCCTGCTCTGACAGGCTTTGGGGAGACGGACTGGGACTCCTCCACACTAGTGGAGACTGGCTGGTTTTGGGGAGGGAAGGAGGTGAGCTGTGGGAGAGTGCTGGTGCACCTCTGGGCTGAAGCCTGGTCCTTGGCAGGATCACTAGGGCCAGGAGGATACTGGAGTAGAGGCAGGTGTATGGCTTAGTGAACTACAGGACTCTTGGGATCCACTTTATATATTTTTATTAATGCCCTCTGCCCACAAAACAGCTGAAACTGGCTGAGAAGTTGAAGAGCATCACTGGTGGCTGGAGTTGCACCACTGAGCAGAAATGAAGGAGTAGTGGTCATGAGACTGTGCATGGTGGCACTAATGTGAAACAAGAGTGGACCTTCAGGATATGATGGAGAAGGACAGTCTGGGTGTACTCATCAAAGACAGGGGGATGTGGAGTCACCACTCTAAAATCTTCCTAATACTGGCACAGGCATGGAGGAACCTGGTGAGGGTAGTGGCCCACTGCTTAGTTCTGACTAAACGCTGTGGGAGTCAAACTAGAGCAAATCCCCAGAAAAGTGAGAGAAATGAGCAGCCCTTGTTAAGAGCACACCATGACTGTGAATCTGGTTCGTGGGAGCTGGTGATGTGGCAGGGGTGTGTGGTGGGTCAGGGTAGGTATGTGTCTGGCTGAGATGGAGCCACAGAGGGCAATGGTGGGGCTGAGGGATGGGGTCCACTGCTGTGTGCCATTGTGTGTGGTGAGGAGGTAGGTGGGAAAGAATGCTCTGGGTCCTGGTGATGTTCAGGACCAGATGGACCAGAGTCCTTGTGTCCAGGGATCAGAGCCTGGGCTGCCCTGTGGGACAGACTATGCTTTGTGGGATGGGCTGGAGAGGCTGTGGTGGGGTTTATGCTGCACTTTGCTTGTAGGGTGTGATCAAAACAGGTCTGCTGCTGGGACAGCTCCATGGCTCCTGCTGGCCTTGTGTTAAAGACAATATTTTGCATGTATGGAGAATTGGCAGTGCTGTAGCGGGTAGGGTACGGTTTGGGATCAGGGCTTGTTTTTTCCCACAGCGGGGACCAGAGTCAGAGCCAGCTCTTCCCTTCAAGCATGGATGGTGACACCACATGCTCTGAGGCTCTAGCTGCCCCCTCCTCTTGTGTTCCTGCTTGGGGGATGTGGGAACCAGCTTGCAGAGCTGGATGTGAATGGCTGAACAGGCACACGGTACCTTCACTCTGCAGAGCAGACAAGCAAGTTTTCCAGATGTTGAGCTCAGTCTTTAAACAGAGCAGAAAAGAAATGACTTGACCTGGACCCTTTAGAGACATCCATGAAGGATGTCTCCATAAGAAAGTGCTGAGCTCTTCAAATAGCTGTAACATCGTTCTGAGTCCAAAAATTATCTGCGGGAACTGATAAAGCTTCTGAAGGACAAAGTTCTCGGGGCAGAAATAGGCAAATGTTTGCAGACAGAACCCAGATTCAATAAAAAGAAAACTTTATTGTATGCAAGGGCAGTTAAAAACCAGCAGCTCCTGTTCAGTGCGGAGCTGTTGGACATCGCTTTAGAAGACCTATGCTACAAGTGACTGAAAGCTAGGAAAACAACGCTGCCACAGGCAAGAGAGGCGGAGAGATCATACACACAGCTGGACTCCTGGCCCTGCCACAGCAGGGAATCCCCGGCCAGAAATAGCCCTGAGGAGCCTGGAAAGGGGCAACGCTCAGAGCTGTAGAGGAAGGCAAAAGCCCCCTGGCACTTGTGCCAATCTCCAAGAGAGACCCTTCCTGACACCAAACTGGCAATGAGCTGTTCCCTGAGCATGTGAGCAACCCCTGTGCCCGACCCCTGGGGCTGTCATGACTCCAGGGCACAGCACAGTTGTCTAACCCCTTTCCTTCCTCTGCTGGAGGCACCTCAGGGGGTTTCAGCACGGCAAAATACTTCATAAGTGGAGTATCTTGAGAGAAAAAATTAATTTCCAGTCCCACCAGGAGACCATCAATGCTTCAAAGTGTTGAGGAAGTGAAATCTTTCAACATCTCCTGTTCCCATTTTTAATGAGTGCTGCATTGGGCAAATGTGATGTGAATGGGGAGGTCTGTGGTGGTCTCCACATGCCAGGAATGGATTTTCTTGTTCTTTGTAGACCCCTGAATCTTTCCCACTGATACCCATCTGAAAAGGTCTGGTACCCTTGAGGACCCCAAATGTTAGTGGGTCCTGTCATGATTAGTGTTGGGTCCATTCTCCAAAGCTTAAGGCAGCATTAGGGTTCAATCCAGATTGGTATGTCACCCTGCTCACAGCTGGAATTGGGTCAGATGACCACTAGAGACCTCTTCCAGCCTAAATTCTTCCATGATCATGGGCAGAAGGTGCAGAGCAAGAGGTGTCACTCTGATGGGAGATGAATGCCAGCATAGTCATGACCACAACTGCCTTGGGGAGGCCATGTTAATGCTCCCTGCATTAAAAGCTGGTGAGAGGTGTCATGTCTTTTTGGTTGGCCCTTAAATCCCACTCTCTTTGGGAAACAGCCAACCTAGGGCTCACACTGCCTGCCTCTCCATTGTGGTTTTCATTAGTTCTCCAATACTGAGGAGTTCTTCCTTGACCTTGGGGAAGCTCTCCTCCTCATCCTGACAGAATGTCTTTGGGAGATATCTCTTGCTGACATCTTCTTTGAGATCCTGGTGTGTGTCTGAGAAGAGACCTTCCTCATCCTCACTTGTGTGGACCTTGGCTTTCTATGGACCTTAGCCCTTCTCCTTCAGACTGGTGATGTCAGTGAAGAGACAGAAGTCATCTCCTTGGGAACAGAGCAGGTCCCAGATGTCCCACTTGTTCACTGAATTCCAGTGGTTCTTCAGAAACTTCCTCAAAAGTCTTCTAGGTACTCTGCCAGGTTGTCTCCCAGCTCTCCTCCAGATCCTGCTGCACAGCACTGCAAAGAAAGCAGAGAGCTTACCTGTGTGGAGAAGACAAAAGTCCTTGGAGTCTGGTTTGCTGGACCCGTGGCAGAGATCATTCAGGCAATTCCAGCTATGGGAGGGAGCCAGTCCAAGCAGTAGTGCCTGGAAATCAGGAGAGGAGAGAGGCTGGCTGAGCACATGATCCTGAGCTCCCTGGGAGAATGGGGGTGAGATGCTGGTTGGTGGCAGGATGGGAGCATCCACTGTTGTCTGGTTTCCCTGGAATTATGGGCATGTTCCTGAGCCTTGGGAACCTGAACTGTGTACCCAGCAGACCTAGGGCTGGCCTGGGTCTGTCCCAAGAGGAGGACAGGGCAGCGGAAGAGATGCAGTTGTGGGAGGACCAGGGCTGTGCAAAGCCTGGAGGATCTGGGATTGTAAGACCCAGAGATAGAGATGTTTCTTATTCGGATAGCCACATCCAGGATCCTCAGGAGCTGGCAGCTTCTCTAGCATCTTTGTCTCCTCCATGCTTCAGCCCCAGGGAGGGTCCCTTCTCTGGGAGCATGTGGTAAGTTGGCGCCGAGCCCCTGCCTTCTCTGGCCTCACACCTGCTAGCCTCTGGTGCCAGGAGATCATATCAGTTGTCTTCTTGATGACACTGGGAGCTCCCACATCACTGAGGAGAGGAAATTTGGGTCCAGGACTTGAGAGGAGGGGTTCAATTGGATGGGGAGGGGACAGAGCTGCCATGAGAGATGGAGAAACCCCCCTCTATCTGTCCGGGGGACCAGATGTGGGGACTTGTGCTGGGCAAGTGGGAAGGAATGAGAAGCAGCCCTCTTGCCTCTTCTTCCTCTGGTGGCACCCAGGGCTGGTATGGCCAGGGCAATGGGGGTCAGAGTGATGTCCACAAAAAGGTGAGTGTGCAGCCAGAAGCTCAGTGAGGGGGTCTGGAGGAGCCAAGAGAGGCCACAGGGGCAGCTGGTGTCCATGTGCACCAGGGCCTCCTCACACAGCAGATGAATCACACCGAGGGGACTCCATCAGCAGTGGCACAAGTGTGTCTCTGCTCAGTGGTCCACAGAGGGCTCCAGCTGGAGCTAGCTGGGACTGCAAACTGACATCTCTGGGAGATGTCCATGTCATGGGGCATGGCTTGGTGCTCAAATGTGTGCCAGATTTCTAGGCAGGCAATGCAGGATTATTTACAGCAGCAGAACAGATGCTAACGGATGCTGCAGCTGGATGGGAGGGACCTGGGTGCTAGGTGAGGAAATGATACTGGGGCAATAAACACAAACTGATGCTCAGGGGAAAAACATTATTTATACCTACGGTATACTAATACACTTATATAGTTGCCACATTAGCTCTTGGAAAGGATTTTGGAGTCACAGCAGAGCACTTGATTAAAACAGGAGCCTGGGGCACTGCAGAGAGCAGAAGCACAGTGCTAATAATAGCTCTGCCAGCACTGCACTGCTCAGAAGTGATGCAGGCTCTGGATCCTGCTCTGAGCCCAGTGGGAAGTGTGGACTGGAGTGTCCCTGCCTTCCTGCTCTGTTCCTGCCTGCTCGTGGCAGATGGGTGCTGTTGGCCGTGTTAGGGCAGTGGACACTGGGCTGAGCCAGGTGGGCTGTCTGATCTTGACCTGCACTGAAGCTTGATGTTGCCATATTTTACATATTTTGCTGCCGTGCAGAGGAAGTACTCATGGTCAGTACCACCAGACTGTTTCGACGTTTCACCTGTTGGATCATTTTCCCAGTTTCTCCTGTTTGGGAGCAGGCAGGCTGGTGTCCCTGGTTGTATGCTTGGGTAGTGCTCTCTGTGGATGATGAAGTTCTGCAGACAACCTGGTGTACGGCCGGTTCCTCATTCGCACTAGAGCTTTTAGGGATGGGACTAGTATGTTCCTCAGCACCACAACAGTTGCCTCATATTTTGGTAGCCCACTCCTTCTTGCCCTCTCTGAGCAGATGCTGAAGGTGTTCCTGTTCAGCTGTGTGCCACAGAGTGTTGTTTTGTTCAGGGAACAGATGATGAACTGGTTTGCTGAGCATGGATACCTTGTTCAGGTCAGTCCATCGCCCTTCAGGACCTAGCAAGGTTTTACAGGTAATCCTGGGTTCAGCTACATTGTGTTGTATATGGGCTTATTTCCTTCTCCTAATAAAGCTTATGGCTTTGGCCATGAATCCTGCAGGATCCAGCTCCAGATCGATACCTTTGGATGCCACTAGCAGTGGCCCTATTGTGTTCCCTGAGCTGGTCTGGCTGAGCAGGCTCGTGCCTTTCTGCAACCAGCTAGGTCTCAGGTGACTCTGAAGCATCTCCATGTGCTTGCTGGGACTGAGGCTGGGAGCAGCGAGATGGCTTCTTCTCTGATGGCATCAGCTGAAATCCCACTAAGAACCATTTTGGTTTTGCCTGGTGAACTCTAAGAGTGGAGAAGGGACACCTCTGATAGCAAACGTTTCCCTCTGACCCACTTTGGGAGGTGCGGATGTCTCAGTGCCTTGGAAAGGCTGGAGGGACCATCAGTGGAGAAATTAGGAGAAGTGGGCTTGAGGGGATGGCTGCAGATTGCCATCTTTAAGGTCCGAACAAAGCAAAGACATCTCAGATGAATGGCTGACATTCTGACATTCAGGAATTCTGACATCCCCCAAACTCCTTGTTAAAACCAGCCAGACCACCTAGAAACCAGTCCCACATCAGCATCTCTGGGAGGGTTGGAGAAGTTGGAGTGATTCTCTGGTGAGGCTTATTTGGGAGCCACCCTTCTGCCATCCAACCCACCACCTGTCCAGGGGTCCCTGCTGTGGTCCCCCATATGTGCCGCATCCCAAGGGAATGCTGTGATGGTGCCAGGGCACTGCTTGCCTGGAGCATGATCCTGTCTTGCCGCCACAGTGTGCTCTTCTGCTTCAGGAAATCCACTTCAAGGAGCTGATCTGGGTTAGTGGGGACTTGGTTTGCTCCCAGGGAACCAGTGGCAGTATTTTATTTTATGCACTAAATTGTTGTCCTGTATCACTGATACTTCAATGACTCAAGACTCGGTTTGGCTGGTTCAAAGCCATTTTCCCTTTCTCTCTGCTGGTTCTGGCAAAGGGTCCTACAGCAGCTACTGTATGTGACGTCCCCAGTCCGTTTTTCCCCACTGCTCCCACATCTTCCTCTGCATTTATGCACCTTCTTATGTGGTATTTTTTTTGCATTTGCTCTTGCATAAACATTGTCATGCTACTTTCCTGGGATGCTCTTGGGAGAAGAGCTCTTGGCTCTTCCCTCTGCACTTAATAATCCCTCTTTGCAGAGTATCAAATAGCACATGCCTGCTTTGCACCATGGGCAAGGCACCAGGCTTGTGTTTCTCTATAGCTTGGATTGCTTATTCAACGTGATCTGGGCTCTGAAGCTGCTTCTGCAACACAGCTGGGGCTTGGCAGAGGTGATGCTATGCATGGAAGGGAAGTTTGAAGGTGTGTTTTGGAGGGATATAGCTGAAAACAGAGGGATACAAATCCTGATATTTTGAGTTGATGTTTAAGCTAAGGAGCAAAGGTGCTTGGTATCTCTCTCCTGGCACTTCTCTACTTTCTTCTCATTGTAAAGATCTTGAGGCATTTTCTAAGGTACGGAAAAACCTACTTTGCCTGTCTCAAAATATAATTTGGAAATTGTTTTTAACTTCCTGCCCAGATCAGAGGGCTTTTTGAAAAATACATGGCAAAACCATAGTAAATCAGTTTAATTCAGGTAGGAATGAGTAAAATGAATGAAATATACTGTTTTATTGCCAGTCTGTTGGATGACACTGCTGTTTTCAGTCATGGAAAGGAATTGGAAAGGTTTATCTAAATTCTTAGTCTGTATCAAATCTGAGAGCACCCCAAGTCAAAGCTAGTAAGAGAAACACAACTTGACCTTAAAATTTTTTTAAAAAATTATCTCAGTAGTGTAAAAAAAGGAGGTTGATGCAAAATGGTCAGATATCAAAAACCCTTTTTCTAAATAATTAATTGTTCCTAAGCCAATGGCATTTCTGCAGGAATGAGCATTACTGGCATAGAGGAACTTGCAGGACTGTGCAATAGAGTAGGCTTATTTTTTTCCGTCTCCTAATAATAACATAAAAACCCCAACTGAAATGTATTTATGGTTCAGTCATTTTGTTTGGGCTGTGACCTGTGTGCTTAGAGCTTTAATTCCCAAAGACAGGGCTTTGGGAAGTTACTAAAGTCTGGCGATAAATGATATGAGGGTTTTGGTAATTAACTTCGATGACTGAATTTATAAACTTCATAACTGAATTTAGCGGTGTCTCCCAGCATGGTGACCCCAGCAGCTCGTTGTCCCCATGTTCCTCGGGTCACCGGGGTGCCCACAGTGTGTGCCCGCAGTGCTGCCGGCAGCCGTGGGCACAGGCGGCAGCGCTGCCACGGGTTTGCTTCCCCTCCTTGCAGCACCCGCCTTCCGGCCGTACCAGCTCTCACGGAGCTTTTCTACCCAACGCAGGTGGGGATCGACGCCGGCGCTGGGACACGCGAGCTGGCCCCGTACCATGCGAGGATGTGCCCGCGCCCTCGCTGACCTGCCAGCCCCCGCCCCCGCTGCCTGTCCCGCCCGGCGCCATGGGAGGGTGCTTCTCCAAGCCCAAACCAGGTGACTGTCCTCCGACGCCAGGCCCCCATCCCACTGTCCCCGTGGAAGAAGTAGGTCAGCGGTGGACGCTGGCCGCGGGAATGTTAATGCTCGGCTCCTGCAGGGAGGATTACTGGGCTCTTAATCGCCCCAAATTCCTCTGTGCTCTCACTCTCAGGCAGGGATCCGTGGGGGGTTGCAGCAGTGCCAGGGGGGTGGTAGGTGGGTGGGAGGGCAGCTCACCCTGCACCATGAGGGAGGCATCTCTGTCTGGTCACATCTTGTTCTTCAGTACCCTCCTGCTTCTACCTTTATGCCAGATGTGGAGCAGAGTTGCCCCCCTCGTGCCCCAGTGTAGGTTTGGGTGACAGCTGTCTCAGCACAGCCACATGGGACTCCAGCACCCTCCTTCTGCCACAGCTTTGTCACTCACTGGCCAACCCTTATTTTTTTCACTGCAGAAAGGGAATGACCTGGGAAGGAGCAGGCCAGGTCCTGGAGCTGCTTTGCTGTTGGGATTTTATTTTCTTGGTTAAGCTTGTCCATCTGTGCTGCTTTCGGTGGGGAAAGCAGCTGTAGACATCTGGACATCAAAGATTCTCCGCTTGCCTGGCACATTCCTTCCATGGCTGGGCTGGGTGGGCTCCCTGCTCTGTATGGTTTGGGGAAGGTTCGGTGTATGTGGGAGGGGCAGGGGCTGTGGTGCCACCTGCCCAGGCAAACTGGCTGGTTGAGGGGGGCCTTGTGTGGAAGTGTCAATGTTCAGCTTATCCTGAGCAGGCTGGGCATGAGCAGGCACCGCGTGATCACCCATGCTCATCACCCCTGGCAACACCTGCATGGCCCCAGCACAGGATCCCAGGGAGCGATGGCTGATCCTGTCAGTGTTCCCAAAGCTGCCATGGAGGAGTGCTCCCAGCTCCCATCCTGCAGCTTGTTTTGGCCACCTCAGAGGGAGCTTAGGGTGACCTTGTCTTTGTTACTTGCTTGTGCCCCAGGGCAGAGGGAATCAGATAATGGTGATGATCTATCAGAGCAGTCAGCATCCCTGTGTAGCCTTTGTGGGTGGAAAGATGTCTTTTGGGGACCTTTTTTTGGCAGTTTGTCTTTACTGCCTGAGGCAGTAAGGATTTCAGGTTGAAGGACTCAACTGGTCAGAAGGGCAGTAGAAGTTGTGACTCACTGAGCATCCATGGAGTGAGGTCCCTGCCTTTATGCAAGACACAATGAGAAAATAAAGGTGGTTTTCTGCCCTTGACCTGTACTGTGATTATGTTAGGGGTCGCCACCAAGGTAATATGGCACTGGACGCTCTGATCTGTAAGTTTTCTCTGTGAAAGCCCTGTTTATGTGTTTCCTTGAAATGTTTGAGGAGTAAAAATACATATAGGAATAAATGCCTTTGTTGACTAAACTTGTGACAAACTCTGCTATGAGCGCCACTTAATTTTGTATCCTATCAGCAAAACTGTAGTCTAGGACCACTGTTGGAACACCAATGCTCTGCGGGCATCTTTCCTGAGCTGCAGATTTTTGTGGAGAGCTGTATTTGCATAGCAGGGCCAAATGCCTGAATGCCACCCTGCAATGCACCTCCATCCCTCAGCTCTGGTTTGGATTAGTGTCTTCAAAGGCTTTGCACAAGCCTTCCGCAGCCCCTGGGTAGCTCAGCACTGGCAGCGGGGCTTCATCCCAGGCGTATAAAACCTGCAAATGCAAGGTGGTAAACAGAGGCATTTGAGGATACTGATTGTTCTAGCAAAGGGTTTCAGTGACGTTTCATATGGGAATTGTACAGTATTAGAGCTGAGTACTGGACTTTACTATTTGTCGGAATTCACCTATTCCCTGTCAGAATAAGAAGCAGGGACAGAATAGAACTATTTGCTCCATCAGTGCTGTTTCCATATGAAGGGAATATTTCAGATACTGCCTGAAGTGAACAGAATTGATTCAGATGCTTTATCGAGGTGTACATGAGGTCCTTATCTGCTCCATCTCCTTCATTACAAGAGAGACCCTCAGTCACCCTGAGCACCCTCAAGATAACCTTGGCACTGTGCACATATCACCTTTTGATGGACAGACGAGTGATACAAGAGCTCTGGGGAGTGGAGTCCTGGATCTCTAAATAGCTGTGCTGACAGGGCCAGCCAGCCCTGAGGTCTGGCTGCTGCTGCAGTACCCATCCCTGTCCGGATATTTCAGTGTTTAATTAAGAGCTTATGTTCAGTAAGGGGAATAATCTGCTGTTATCTCCAGTGCTGCAGTCCCGTGATCCTCTTCTGAAGGCCTGGTTCTCAATCTCTGCATAACTTTCTCCTTGAGTTTGTCTTGGGTGTGTGATGCATTGGAGATGAGCTGCCAGCTGGCAGCCTGGGTGGTATCTCAGCACCCGTTCCTGCAGTGCAGCCAGGTCAGGATAATGGGTGACAGGAACCACCATGTGCCAGCTCTGTGTGAGCTGTGGCAGCTCTGTCTCTGCGCTGGGTATGGGAGAGTGGCTTCAAAACCTATAAATTGTGATTCTTCTTCTTCTTCTGATGGACTCACTGTTTCATGGTGGGGCAAGGCAGTCGCTTCCCAGCGCATGGAGTGTCTGGGGGTGGGCTTTGCCCTTGCACAGAGGTTGCATTTAGCAGGGAATGTGCTCCCTTCCCAGGGATGCTGCATGCTGCTGGAGGGTGCTGAAAGGGGGTGCCGTTGGCTGTGTGACCTGAACTCGGCTCTGAGCTTGTCCCCAGCCTTGGGTGGTAAGTCCTACCTCTTGATTTTGGACTGTAGCATTTGCTGACAGAGCATCTGGAGAGGGAGAGCAGAGCCAGGCACATTTGACATGGTGGTTTTGTCATTGGCTCTGTCATTTTTAATAGAATGATAGAATCATGGAATGGTTTAGGCTGGAAGGGACTGTAAAGACCAAGTAGTTTCAACCCCCTGCTGTGGGCACGGACACCTTCCACTAGACCAGGTTGCTCCAAGCCCTGTCCAGCCTGGCCTTGGAGGGACCAGAGAAGTGGTCCATAGAAATGGTTTGGAGTCTCTTTGAGACCACCTGAAGTCACTGTCGTTGGGTCTTGTAGTTGAGGCGGGATGGGCGAGCGCAGGGGATGCCTGGAGAGTGCAGCTCTGGCAGGGCACAGTGAACCCCAAACGCGTCCCATAGTGGTGGATTTACTCTGTGCTGACTTTGGGAAAATAAACCCTGCTGGGGTAAACTGAGATTTCTGGCTGTGCCTGCTGGTCCCTCCAGCATCATCCCTTGATTCGTTTCTGGTTTCCATTGCTCCCAAAGCTATTGGCAGCATACAGCCAGTACCAGACTGTTCCCTGCCCTCAACACTCCTCTGCCCTGTGCCTGCAGCCCTGAAGCGGCACACCCTGAGGCATCGCAGGGTTTTGGGCCTGGGGAAGGCAGACACACTGCTCTCCCCTTGCCAGCTCAGCTTCTCCAACCCCTATAGCCAGGCATCTTCATCTTATCCAGACTCCCCTTGGCTCAAGTCAGCTCTTGGGTCATGTCAATTCTCTCTTCCCATATCAACTCAGTATTTTCCTGGTTTCTAGTATTTTAAGTATCTGGGACCTAGAGGTACAACCTTTCAATGGCCTGATATCCATAATTTAAATCCAGCCTCCAGAAGGGCTCTGAGCCATACTGGGAACGCAATCCTGTGGTAAAGAAGTCCTGGGGTATCTAATTGCCCTAATTTTAAAAAAATAATGCCTGTGACCCTGCACTGCAGCCCAGGCACCTGCCAGCACCCTGCTCTGGGATCAATGGCAACAGTTCCAGCCTCACATCTAAAGTGCCTCTCCAAGAGCAAGCAGAAGCTTTGACCTGTCACACAAGGCTATGAATAGTGATGGAGAAGGAATAAATTTACAAGAGATGTAATGGGATATTAAGGACTGACTGCTCATGTGAATGACATCAAGGCAAAGCACAAGAACATCGTGGCCACAATAGAAAAACAACACCTGAGCACTGAACGCTGTGATAAATGGGGTTGGGACATGGTTCCTGAGTGTATGTGTAGGATCCCAGCAGTGCTCGACCTAAAGGCTGAAAACCCGAGAGAAAAAAATTGGGTCAAAATTTATAGTCCAGTCAAGAGTCTGTATTTTAAATGATTCTGTGACTTTGAGGAGCTGACTCAGGATTTTCGGGTAGTGAGAGCTTGCAGTGCTGAGGTGTATATGGATATGTGATATGAGCGCTTGCTAATGCTCAGCTGGTTCCTTTTTTTTTCTTCCTATATTCTTATAAAATATTTCCAGCCCTGGCCTTCTGGCCCTTCATCTATGTAAGTGTGTATCTATAGAGATTTCTTAAAAATGTGCATGAACTCACACAAACACATACACACGCATATGTATGTGTGTAAGTGATGTTGGTGGCACAGGGCAAGCAGGCACATCTCTGTCTCTTTCTCTCATCTATATCTATAATGATATATATACACCTCTTTATTTATATTTTTATCTATGTTGTCTATATCTATACCTTTATACACATACCTATATATCAATATCCATGTTTATATCCATATCTCTACTTATATTCCTGAGGTGTTGCCTACTGTCTAGATTTGTAGTCACATGCCTAAAACTTTCCAAACAGTTTGCTTTAAGGTCCAGACCCTCTTCTAGCAGTTATAGGACATGACTGTCAAAGAGCTGGAACACACTGGCCCCAGCCCCATTGTACCAGTCGGATTTCAGAATTAAACTTGGGTTTATAAATATTTCATTTAAATGTCATTTTCCCTGATGGCGACTGAACCAATTTGCTGGATCAGCTCAGGTGCTGCTTAGCCCTGGATTCCTGGAGGGATCATCCCTCGGGAATGCAAGTTTCAGGCCAGAGGGACACTGCATGCGGTGCTGAGAGGCATGAGAAGGAGGAGGAGATGGGGGTAAAAAGGGTTGCTGAGAGGCAAGTGGGATATGGCCCCCACAGAGGCAAGTGGTGAAGTGTGGGGCCCGAAATAGGAGAGGGAAGATTTTATAACTCCGTTTCTTTTCCTCTAGACATTTGTCCAGCAGTGTTGGTGGGTGCCAAGTGGGGATGGCTGAGTGCCAGAGACTTGCTGCCTCCTGCATATGTTTTTTCTGACTCAGGAAGAAGGGAAAAGCTCAGAGCTACATTTCCATCTTCATCCCTGCAGGTTCATTTGCCTGTGAATCAGTGGGCACTCCATGTGTTCACCTGACCCAAATGTGCTCTGGAAAACAAAGTCCTGGGGCATCAGCCAAGTGAGAGACGGGAGTTGTTCCCTGCAGGGTGAATTCACTGATGTCCAAGTCTCCCTCACCATGAGGGCTCAGAGCCACCAGCTTTGCCCAACCTTTGTCTTATCCTGCGACATAGTCTGGCTCCACAGTCTGGCTGCAAGGATGCACAGCCACCTTTTCTGGAGATTGACTGTGAAATCATATGACATCAGCCTCCTGTTTCTTGGGCAAAAGGTATTTCGCTGGAACTGGCATAAATGGGTGTTCATTGTATTTCCAAACTCTTGGAAAATCCATGTCTACTTCTCCCAGTGCCCTAGGGAAACAGTACTTATGGAGAGCAGCCTCTTCACTGGGTGCCTGCAGCAGCTGGGCTGCTTCTCTAGAGCTCCAGGAACAGATTTGCTCATAGTGATGTGGGTTTTTTTAATGCATGGTGCTGGCCCTATGCATTTGCATTAACGCCTGCAGCTGCAAGAGCCCAGCAGACAGTGACGTTTTCTGTTGGTTCAGCATTCATACACAGAAAATCACTTTCCTGGATCTGATTCCCCGGTGAATCCTGCCCTGGTGAGCACAGGGATTTGGCACTTTGGCAAAAAGCCATGCATCCCTTGCCTTGCTGAGCAGGCACAAACAGCAGAAACGTGCAGGACTCCTGAGACAGCCGCCTGCCTCCAGGGCCTGCATGGCCATGGCCACTTGCTTTTCTCCCTTCCAAAACAAATGACCTTCTCCCTGACTTGTTCTTCCATCATTCTCTCAATATTCTTGCAATAAAAGGTTTGGGACAACAGATGAGGCTGGGAAGACCCAGCATCCCTGTCATTCACAAGCCTTGCTGAAGAGCTTGTTTTTACCCTGCCTCTGCCTTTCCTTAACCTATTTAGTTTGTGAACTTTAACTTTTATCTTCTGCACAGATTTTCCTGTTCGTGACATTTATAAGATGGGGAAAGCTCAATGATTTCCACTTGAGACACTTTGCCAGTCTCCGGCACTTTCCCCTGGCTTGCTGTAGAACTCCCTGGCATTTATTATTAATATTAATGGCTTTAGCTTTATGAAGTCCCTAGGAGATAAAGCGATGTTTTCCATTTTGTGATGTGAGAGCTCATCAGTGGCTTCTGATGATGCTGTGCCCAGCTTGCCCAACCCGGGCATGGGATGGAGGGTGGGGCCGCAGCTGGGTGTGTCTGTGGGGAGGGTAGGTGAGCGCTGCCCTTCAGGCAGCTCGGATGAATGTAGAATGATTTGGGCTGGAGGAGGTCTTAAAGCTCATCCAGTTCCACTCTCTGGCATGAGCAGGGACACCTTCCACTATCCCAGGTTGGCCTTGGACACTTCCAAGGATGGGGCAGACACAACTTCTCTGGGCAAACCTGTGCCAGGGCCTCACCACCTTCACAGTAACTTCTGCATGTCCTCACCTGGGTGGCCGAGAAGAGCGCCTCTGCTCCCCACTGTCCCTGCTCCCATGTGTCCCTGGGTCCTCTGGTCCCCAGGACACAGATGATTTATTGTCAGACCTGTTCACTGGTATACACAAGAGAAAAATGGACCATCCTTGCTTCTCTCACCTATTGTTGAAGAGTCACTCTACACTCAAAACCTCATGTGGAAATAATTTTTCGATATTTCTAGTTCCTTATTAATTGGTCTCCATCTAATGAAGCAGCTTTATGCACCATGCAGTGTTGGCTTTCTCTTTCAGTTAACATTACCTACAAACAATTAAAGGGGTTTTTGAAGACTGTCTGAGCCCCAGAGACCTTGGCATGCCTCATATGGAGCTGCCTGAAGCTGTTTTCCACTAAACAGGACAAGAACTGTAGCTGAGAGGTTGTTTTGAACCAATGACTCATGTCTGCTTTCAAGAATATGTACTTTATGAATGCAAAGTGCCTGATGCAGAAATAACAGAGGAATAATGGGCTCAGGTAATCAAGACAAGCTTAATGTTAAATGTTTTATCTTCAAAGTCAAGCCAACAGAAAACATCTGTTTTGATGTCTGTTTCCAAGTTCAGGGAAGGAAGGAAAGATAGGACATTGAACAGCAGCAAAACTTCTAGCTTCATTTTAACAAAGGTTTTGGGTTGTTCCTGCAGTTGAAGTGAAAATTGAAGTTGTGATACCTGAGAAGGAGAGAAGCAAGGAGGAGATGTCACCCAACGGGAAAGCCAGCCCTCTGATCTACAAAGTCAATGGGACTGCCCGGCATTACCACCTCGAGGAGCATTCAATTGCCAGCAACCCCTACCACAACCCAAAGGACGTGGTAGAAGCATCTGTGTGCCATGTGAAGGACCTGGAGAATGGACAGTAAGTGCCCAAAGTTTTTGCAGATAAAACTTGAGAGACCTTCTAACCCAATCTGAATGCCCTGTCTTGTTCTTTAGAGTTGTTGGAGATGATAATTTAACTTAGTAAACTTTTTTTTTATCTTAAAAGACTACATCATATATATACAAGTGACAACTGTTTTTTTACCAGAAGATTTTTACCTGCATGATCTGCACTGGGACTTGTCTCAGAGAGGTGATGTTCTGTAGCAGAATTTCTCAGGATGCTCCACTCAACTTGTGTTAACCAACCTAGACAGTTTTTTATAAATTTATAGCCTTAGTGATTTTACAAAACAGCAGGAGAAGTGCATGGGCAGAGCTGATGGGGCGGTTCATGTGCTCCATCCTGTCTGCAGTGCCTGGCTCTTCCAGCTGAGCTCATAAATTTGCTCTTTCACTAAGGATGCAGCTTTTCAGATCTTTTGCAAATGAGAACGTACTTCAGCTGGGCACATTCAGTGCCCTGATTTAATTTTCTGAAGTCTAAAGACTGCCTGTCCCAGTCACTGTGCTTTACAGGTTGGTGCCTCTTTTCTGGGGTAGAAGTACAGGTTGCATTGACATCTTGGCGGGCTCCATCTGTATGTAAAAGAAAATAGTTTGGAACAGGTTTTGTTCCAGTGAGGGAGCAATGTAAGGTGTGTGGGACACAACAGGAGTTTGGCAGCTGTTTGCTTTAAATTGAAGTATTGCCTGTGATAGCATCCAAGAACAATCCATGTATTATGGGCTACTTTGTGCTAAACTGAAGGGGCTTCATGGGCCATGAATTCATTTTCTTAGGTAAGTTCATCCAGGAATAAACCGGGTCTTTTTTCATTGAAATGGGAATTTATGTATTAGACCATTCTACAAAGGGATGCACTGGACTCTGTTGGATTAAATCTTCACATGATGGTGGAGCAGTTGAGGTTGCTTGGCTTGTATCCTGGTTTCAACAAGGACAAGGTTAGTTTTGGCAGTAGCCAGGAGGTGCATGGCCAGGACCCGGAGGTTATTCTATACAACCTCATCTCATTGCCAGGGACGGAGGAAGGGAGTCTCTTGTGGGGAGAAGTGGTTCCTTCTGGTTGAGTAACTGTGGGGGACAGAGTGTGGGGCACAGGACGGTGTGGTAATGCTGGTTTCAAGCCACGGGGAGTGGGGTGGTGAGCTCTGAGCTCTGGGTGAGCATTTTGGCATGTGACTCGCTCTCTCTTTTGTACACTTGTGTTATTAATATTCTTGCTGTTACTGTTGGTTTTCTTATCTCATTGCTGTTTCCAGTAAATTGTTATCTCAGCCTGTGATCTTTGCCTTTTGTGCCTTCAATTCTCCCTCAGCCACCCATAGGTGGGGTGGGGGCGGGAGAGAGAGTGAGCAGCAGCATAGTTTTAGTGGGAGCACTAAACTGGGGAATTCCATTCCTAAACCACAGCAGCCTTATTTGACACCCAATATGGGGCAGGAAGGGTTGAGATAACAACAGATTTGCCCGAAGAGTGTTGGAAACACAATTCGATCTAAGCATTTGTTGTATTAGGTACAGAGCAACTGGCCACAATGTTGCTTGGTCTGTTCATGTGGGTGTGGTACCTCACCCTGTCTATATTTTCATATATATTCTCTGTGCCCATCACAGTGCTCCTTTTGAGAGCAGGGAGAGGGGTCAGGATCGCTCTGTTGGTGCACTGTGGGATATCGGTTTATGACACGATAACATTGAGGACAATGAGGGCCATTTGGGATGTGTATTCAGTGTTGATCTCCTGCCTAGTCCTTGGGTGCTGCCTCTGAGAGTCCATTGATAATCATACCCAGTCTGTAGGGAGAACAGGGGAGGATGATTTTCCCCAGGTTTCACCACCTTTTCCTCCTTCAGGCCTGTTACAACCGCTTTTGAGGATTTTGAATTTCCCTTGGATGTTAAGGAAAGCATGTTCTTGTTGCTGAGTCTTCCAGGTCTCCTCAGTGCAGTCCAAACCATGTTTAGAGTTACAAAAGAGATTTTTAGGAAGGTCATTTAGAGATCTGTCCCAGGGGTGGATAGTCGTGAGTGGCATGTAATGTGGCAGAAAATGGGCTAGCTTTTGAAGGACTGTTCTGCTCCAGTGGTTTGGAAGTTCACCCTTGAACTACAGGATCTTGATAAAGTGGGAGAATATTTGAAAGAAAAATGCTGTGGCAGTTCCAGAGAGGTGCAAAGTTACGCAATGTGTTGGGCCCTGGCTACTATTTATCAGACAGTGCTCCATACTAGACAGCACCCTCAGGGAGAGGAGGAGGAAAGCAGAGCAACAGGCACGGTGGGTACTCCAACTGCAGCTGAACCAGAGGAACAGCCCATGCTGGGAGCACTTGCCCCTACATCCAAGGCAAAATCAGTTCGCTTAGTGAGGGATGAAGAGGAAGCAGGGCCCTCATAGCAGGAGGAAGAGGCAGGGCCAGAGACAATCACCCAATCCCTATCCCCGTGTGAGTTGTAAGATACCTGAAACGACTTCAGCTGCCAGTTAGGAGAGCTTCTGGTGACCCGGCTGCCGCAGGGATATTGCGGCCCACAGTATGGAACTGGGTGGTAGTGAAACCAAGGAACTGGGCACTGAGAAGGTGTTGGGGGTGTGAAGAATGACACTTCACAATGTAAAATTTAAAGATTTATTAACTTAAAATAACAATAGGGGACGCCCACAATACAAAGGCAGTGCTGGGTACGTAGCTGGTCTGGCCAGAGGCACACCGCTTGGGGCCCGTGTAGCTTCTTTCACACCCTAGGGACGTCAGTCAGGGGTCTGGATACACCTGTCCAATCATGGGCCCGATATCTCCGGCCGGCCTTCATAGCCACGCACTTTGGGCCGGCCTTACCAGGCCCTACCCACTGGGGCATGCTCTGTGTTGAGATCGGGAGGGATCTCCCCTTGACTGACACTCTGATTGACATCCCATGTGGAACTTTCTGGACCCTCCTCCCCCCCGTGTCTGCCTTGGTTGTCGGGCATCTTATCTAGGTACCTTATAATGGAAATTATAATAGTTGATAATTAAACAATATATATTAATGGGAATTTTCCAACTCTAACAAGGGAATGATGATCCTAACTGGGGATTACAAAGAAAGGGAACATTACAATAAGAACCAAAACTTTACAACATACAACCTAACTTAACTATAAACTTGTGAAATAAACAATCAATCACTAAACTCATTAATTTTCAACCATCTTAACCACGAATTAATATACGAAAGCCAATCCTATTTTACTGTCTATAACAGGTGTTAGGATCTTTCTTTTTTTTTTTTCTCACAGAATTTTGTCCCAGAAGTTGCTAGGAAATATAACGACCAGGTACTTAAGAGAGACAAAAGAAGTGGCCAAGGGGAGGGAGGGCATCTGACTGCACTTCTCTTATCTGAGGTATCTCTCTGAGGGGCAGAGATACCGAGAGATTTGGGCTGGTAAAAGAAGGGGCTGAGGCAGCTGCTAGCTCTCTCTTGCCTGTGGAGGAGGACGGTTGGAGCTGCTGGTTGGGGGAGGGAATTCACTCCCCCTGCCGGAGCCCAGCCCAGTCCTGCTTCTTCTGCCGTGGGGTGAGCCTTTTGCTTGGGGAAGCAGCCACTGAACTGAGACCTTATTAACATCTTACCTCACTAAAAAAAAGGACTTTCACCATCTGCTTGGGAGCTGGGCTGCCGCAGCCCCGCCCTCACTGTTCTTTTACCACTGCTCTGAGTTTTCACTGCACCCGCTGCCCTGCCAGGACACCCTGCAGTTCCAGCCACAGCTGTGGAGCTTCTACTACATCTTGTCCCCACCTGGGAATTTCTGCTCATTCCTGCCATTCCAGCT
>VZTF01009455.1:0-14853 GCA_013397755.1 Cnemophilus loriae
CACAGCCATCCCAACAGCGACAGTAAGTCATGAGTTTAGTAATAATAAACACATTATTACTTTTTTAACCACTCCCTGTTTTCCCTTTTTTGAAAGTCCTATCCATGCATTTTGTGCCCATCCAAGCTCAGTACAGGGCCAAATACATTTAACACTGCTGACAGTCAGAGAAAACAACCTGAGACAAATCCTAAGGGAAACTCTTAGACCAGAATCCTCTGAAGATTTATAGGCCCAATTTATGCAACTTCCCTATGCCCATAAATCTCAATTGGAGGCCAGGCTCCAGAGAGAAACACTAGAGAATCTTCCATGCCCACATTGCCCGATCACCACCCGGGAGCAGATCTTAAACAGCAGCGTCATCTCCCAGAGATCCCAACTGCTTCCCTATCACTCATGTCTCAGTTTTTTTCTGTTCTTCCAGTAGATGCAACAATATCACCATGAAAAAACACTGCTGCTACCAGTCCCAGGGATGCCCAGATCTCTGGAGAGCCCTGCAGAACAGCTATTGCTGTTAGTAAATATCCTAGAAAATACACACTTCAGGTAGAAAATGCCTTACCTATTCCAATCTGTCTCTAAAGAAAAGAAATTTCTCTTTCTTGCTTATCCGCCATTGTTCTCTCTGCCACATAAACAAGTACTACAGGGGGAAAACTGCAATAAAGTTCCCTCTTTAGGGAAGCAGAACAAATTCTGTTCTTACTGCAAAGACTTAAAAAAAAAAAACCTGCACACTGAACAACAAACAAATGAAAGTGGTAAACAAAACATACTAATGTTTTTTCTAATGCTTCAGTTGTTGCACACAGAATTTTAAGCACTATATTGTCTTTAAAACACAAGGATCATCATAATTTAAGACAAATTTTATTTTCTGGGTGAGGAAGCAGCATTCAACTTTTGAACACAAGTGATTTTCATTTAACAGATAATTGAGTTTGTAAGTCAAGTTTTAAAGTAGCTGGGTCTTCAGAGCTGAGGATCGGAAGACAACTACTTTTTTACATGTAAGCACCATTCTCTAATAGCGGCTCCACAGCCACTTAGCAATTCTCAACTCAACGCCTTTAGGGCAGGACTATTTTTCCTAAGTTATCTGGTGCACCTCTTAATTCAGGGGCAAAGGACAAAGATAGTAATAAAATATAAAATCATGGATTGAGGGCTTTGGAACGTTGTTGCCACTGCAGCAGCTTTAGCTCCTTGCACTCACAGCAGTGCTTTGCTGCCTGGTTGCCCATCAGTCCTGAGTCTTGGAGACACTATGTGACACATCGGCCTTCAACCACAGCCTTGGTTTGCTCAGGGGGAGAAGCCTGGCAGCAGCCTGGAGATGAGATCCCAGGGAGGAGATCCTGGGGATGAGATCCTGCAGGACACAGCCAGGGCCAGCTGGCTGTGGGGTCTCCAGTGCTCCTGAGAAACTACTGCAACACTGAAACAAGTGATTCCTCCCACACTAGCATCAAGTCATATCTTGCCAAAAGTCTACAAATTTTCCAGCCATAATTATTTAGTCTTAAAGTGGTAGGTGTTCCACCCCATAACAAGACCCCTTATCTTGTAACTAAGTATCAACAGCTGTCTCACAAAACCAGCACCAAGGATTATTGTGTTTCGGGAAGAATTCTCCCCAAAGCTTAAACAGAATGTAAATTAAACTACACGTTTTTATGAAGGAGGAGGAGGAGGTTGGCATAGGGAAAGGGGGAGGCATATTACAAGGGGAACAGCAGTTTTTCAAATTCATCTAGTTTGATACACTTTATTATTAGAGACAGATAAAATTTAAATTATTTTGCTGGGCTAATTGATTCGAAGGGATGATCACATATCACAAAATTTAAGTCAGGTTCCTGTACTAGAATGAATGAACAACATTCACAAAACCCACTAATGGAATCACAAGGTGATTATGGGAACGTTCACTTCAAGCACAGACATTTATCACCGAGTTAGTTGCTTTTCTTTTTTAATAGTGAGAGAATAGCTGCTATCCCATATACCATATAAAGTCTTCTGAGGTTTCGAAGACCTTGCTGCTGTAATATTCAAGCATTTCAAAGCTTTCAGTACCTTTGTCTTCCTAGCAAATCTAAAAGCTTTGGAAAATCTCATTGCCTAGAATAGAGAAAAAAATGGAACTCCCTATCCACGGGGAAATAAAAGAATTTTGAAGCATCCCACTTCAAATCAGTGCTGAGACAAAAGATACCTCCTCCCCCATCCTCCTTTCTTGTTTTTTGCAAGAAAAGGATCCCAGAAATTTTAGTTTCATGAGAATCAGTATAGACTTTCTAGATCACTGGGCGTCTGAGAGCATCCATAGGTTTTCTGGGTAGGCCGTAACAGAGATACACATTCAATTCAAAAGGTGGCTGCTGGATCCTCTGTTCCACAAGGAAAACCAAAACTTTTTTCTTTAAAAAAATCATTCTCACTTCAAGCTAACCACCACCCTGCAGTGGTTTTGGGGTAGAAAGAGGAGAAGGCCCAGAATTACAAAGGGGCTCCTTAGGTTTGGACCACCTTATTCTGAGCCTCCAGAAACGGGCCTCACAATCTAAGCGCTGATTTTAACATCGACATTTCTTATAATCTTCTAATAATTTCTAGAGCCAGCACGCTAGCCATGATTCAGAATTGCACCAAGCAACAGACAATATGAAGGAAAGATGTGTCTGAAGTCCCAGACCTTTCTTCTAGGGTCTGACCCTGAACTCAAGTCTGCTATTATAAAATTCTATTTTGTGAAAAACGAAGTTCACTCTCCTGTGAGATTTTAAAAAGTTTTAATAAAAAGACAATAGGGACAAAAATAATAAAGCAAAATTACAGCGCTGGGTACCCTTGGCACTCAGCCAAGAGCACACCTGCTATAGGGGAGACCCCCTTTACATACCTTTACTATTGCATCAGCCTAATGCATAGTCATCAACAATTATACATATTCAAGCTTTACCCCAAACTAGTTTATACATTCCAGGAATTGTTTAGCATGGCCCTTCCCCAGATCCACCTTCTTAGAGCATGCATATTTCTTGGCTGTGGTTTTCTTATCTCCTCCAGCTTGGATTTTGGTCCATGGCTCTTGCAGATGGTAACTGCAGATAGTTGATAAGCCGGTAACAGGGGTTCACTGAATGTTATCTAACCAGGCAGATAGTTCAACTGTCACGAGTACAACTACATTAGCTATTCTACTACAGAAATAAAACTTATATCTCTACAGCAAAGCTACTTTAACATTATACATATAGTATTCACTTTAATATTTGCGGAAAGCCAATATTACAATATGTATTTATCACAATTTTAACACCTGAAAGTCAATCCTGGGCTTCTGCATTGCAGTATTTGACAGCCAGTAAGTAAATCCTAGCTTTTCTCTGGCAGGGATGGAAGAGATGGACATCCAAATGCACTTTACACAGTGATTTTCATGCAAAACACAAAGGTGTTACCTGGGAATTAGAACTTTGATTTTCACTGAAGCATCCATGTGAGCATCCCAGCTGCAAGCCACGAAAGCAGACTTACTCTTGCTCACCCCTTTCCTGGCCCTGGAGCTCCCACTGCAGTTTTCTCTCACACAGAGCAGGACAACACACTTTCCTCTGGTGGCCACAGGAACAGGAAAAACAGAAAAATGATGCAGAAACTCACAGCTCTAATTTGATCTGACATGAAACCTTGCTGGCCAGTCCCACTGTGCATTGCAGCAGAAGAGTCCCCAAGACTCTTCTCCTTTTTTTCACTGTTGCTTTGATTTCCCTCAGGAAAACCTGATGTCACTTCAATTTTACCCCCGGAATTAGAGGGTTTTTTGTTAATTCACTTTTGAACACTGCACTGAATTTACATCAGAACATGTTACAGCTTCACTTAATGAGCTTTCCTGTTTCGTAGCTGTATGTTTTCTTTTTTTTTTTTTTTGCCTCCAAAAGGACCCCATGGTGGCAAATCCAATCAAGTTCCAGGGCTGCAATCTAGCTATGTTACTGCTGTGATTCCAGTGTGTGTTCCCATGTGCAAAGCCATTACTGCATCGTCTCCCTAACACTGCATTGCAAGGTTTTCTTTTAATCATCAGGAGCAGAGTGATCTGGTTTGTTCCTTTGATAATATCATATGCATGGGAGAGCACTGGGCACTCCTGCTCCTCCATTAAACACCACAGGAGTCTGGGTAATTCGCTTGCTCACTGTTTGGAAAAGCACAGAAATTCACCTTCATTTTCTAAGATTTTCTGTAGGAGCCTCGTGACATATTCCAAGGGCTGGTAGCAGGGGAACAGCTATGAATGTCACACCAGCTCCCCTTCATAGAAGAAATCCTTAAGCTAATTTGATACATATATTCACGGTTTCAGATTAGCTCTTAATGCAAGGCTATTGTCTCACACTCTCAGCTTCAAAGGCAGAGAGGTGCAAGAGTTCACAGCTTTTCCCACTGTTGTATTCTTCCCGATTTCCCACACTTCATCGTAATTAAACCCCTTGTTTCTGAGGGAGTGCTCAGATCCAGCAAAGCCTCAACACACTGCCCACACCCAGGTGAAGGCTGCAGGAAA
The DNA here is from genome assembly GCA_013397755.1 of Cnemophilus loriae. Classification (NCBI taxonomy): domain Eukaryota; kingdom Metazoa; phylum Chordata; class Aves; order Passeriformes; family Corvidae; genus Cnemophilus; species Cnemophilus loriae. The sequence goes on from VZTF01009455.1 coordinate 4,583, forward strand.
ATCCATCAAACCAAGGACTGAATTTTGTGCAGCTAAAGTGACAAGGCCCAGAAACAACCCTGGCTCCTTGTACTTGTCCTATGAACATGTGGGGAGGTGAGAATGACAGGCAGTAGCTCCCAGCACCCTTCTACACTTGGCCATGATGATAAAATATTCATGAGTTGGTAACAAGTCTGGCAGCCTCCTCTAGATTGGAGCTATCAATCTTCTCCAGCACAAGCTCTGCACAGTGTTTGCAGAGAAATCCAAGATCCCTAAACCTTCCCAGCCAGCTTTACTTATAATTTTCTCTTTTTCTTTTACATATGTGAAGTTACCTGAACCACAGCTCAGGTTGAAAATTTTCTACAGGTGCCTTCTAATTGGACTGACTCAAAATAAGCAACCAAAAAGCCCCAGGATGGCTCTTAATTATTCTGCAAAATAAGGATATTCAAACTTCTCAAGTGGCTATTTTCTGTTTTCTCTGCTCCACAAATTCTAACTCATCCATATATGTTATTTCCCTCCTTCAAAGTAGTAGTTGTGTATAAATGGAAGAGTTCAAAAATGGCACCACTGCTGTTAGAGCATGAGCAGCTATATACCTATATATATAGGTATATAGCTCAGGGGGAGAATGCCAGCAGCACTTTTTTAAAATATGTCTGTGGAGTGCCTAAAAACTCCAATGAAGAGCAAGACCTTACTATACTAAGTTGTACAGAAACACAGAAAAAGCCTTACTGCTGCCTCACAGACTTGCAGGCTAGTATTTTGCTCTTTTTACTCCAACCTCTTTACTCACTGCCATACTGCTGCTGGCTGGGATGATAGTTTAGCCTCTCCTGCAGCAGAGAGTAGAAATTAGTAGGAAAAAAATTGCTGGTTGTAAATGTAGTTAGTAGTAACTGTACCAGTTACAGTGACAACTAGTTGCTGATAAAAACCAGACTTTCTGCCTTTTTTGAAGCTAGAAGCAGGTAGAATGGTATAGGAAAAGAAAGACCAAACAGTGCTATTCTCTGATTTCTAGGTGGTAGTTATTGGAAACTATTACATCAGAAGTTTATAGTCAAGGTATCAATGGTTCATGGTCCCATTTCCCAAAAGTTTGTCAAATGACTAATAATGTACTTCATCATTAAACTTAAAGCACAAAACTGTATCTTGCAGCAAAATTAAATCTGGCTTAAATCAGTTTATTTCTCCATACCTTCCACTTCTGCAGGCTGAAATGCTCTCTTAGTGCCTCCCTTTCTAATCAGTGACATCAGCTGAAGCTTTCAGATGTCACACAGCACTTAGCCCATGATGGGGATTATTTCTTTCAAGTATTTTAAGCAGGAGTAAGACCAGCCATGACGCAAATGGCATGAATAAAGGGTGCAGTGTGCAATCTGCACTGCCTGGAACAGGCACGTGTCAGCTAAGCTCTTGGTGCCATCAGGAAGCAAGTCTCAGACTGTTGGATCAGGATCTGCTCATCCTCCATGGAGCTGCCTAGGTGATCATCCCTGCTGGGTGTTCACTTGGGCTTCTCAGGGCAAAAGGAGCATGCAGAGAGATGAAGGAATGCTGTTTTGGGCAGCAACCATGAAAGATGGCATGACTGAGACATGGGTCTTACGTAAACACTTCTATCCTGTTTTGCAGAGCACCTTCTCCTAACAACCCACCCATACCAACAGCTGGGTCATGTTTGAGCTTCGTGGCTGCTATGTTCCTGCTGGAGCTTAAATGTGGTTTGGATCCATCTCAGGGAGTAACAGGCTCCTCCCTGGTGCAGGTATGAGCTAGTCCCTGCCTGCAGAATGCTTGTTTGCAGTAGGGAAGGTCATGCCCATGGGGACAGTGTGAGGAGGTAAAATCCTCCCTAGAAAGGCACCGTGCTGCAGAAGCTGCTTTTCCAGAGCCTTCCATTGCTCTGAAGTGCCTTCTGCAACAGTGTGCAAACTTGGAATGCCAGAGACTTGACATTTTTATCTCTTCCTTTAAAAGCCATATTAGAAATGATGGCTGCACACCCAAATTATTTGTTGGGACCCTTGCTAAATGTTTGCATGATATTAACCTACTGGCTCATGTTTTGGCCCCAAACATGAACACCAGCAACGCTGTTCCAGGCAATATTGCATGAATCCTGCTGCTTTCTGGGAAATTCAGGAATATACATTTGATTTCATTCCTGAGCTTGCTTCTACTGCACAACACCTACCTTTTCACTTAAACTTCTCTGATACATGGAATGATTTTGGTGCATGGATAATAGAGGTGAGGAAAATTCAGTCTTAATATGACGAAAACAGCCCAAGGTGTAACAATTCTAGCCCTACCAGATGTGACAGACCAGGGAGAATTAAAGAAAAGATTTTTCTTTTAAAAAAAGAAGTATTCTCCTTCTGCAGCATTTCAGAGCCAGGATGGCACTAGGAACAAACATCTGTTCCCATTTTGATTTTGGATCAGGATCCTCTCTGTAGGAGTTCAAAATAACCATCTGGAGTTGATCCAAAGTCTGTTTGGAAATCAGTGGGAGCCTTTACACCATTTCTGGTGTGTGGTGGAACAGCTCATTGGCTCCCAAAGAACAATTGTAAAGATGAAGAACATCCAAACCCTAACTCACATTTTTATTGATTCATAAACAAGTTTTACTGTGCAAAAATGTTTATAGTGTTTATAGTTTTACTTCTATATCTTCGTTTTCCCAAATCTTAAATTTCTGCTGGAAAACAGAGTAGCAATGACTGAATCAACAGCTGCACTTTAGTGATAAGGGATCAATTAACAAGTTGTGAGGGCTGTTGCTGTTCAGTGTCTGCTAAACTAAACTAAACTTCTGGGGCTAGGAAGGCCCAACTCCAACTAGCCATAGCAGTACTTCATACCATACATTTATTGAGTTTACTATCACCTCTTTAATTCTGATGCAGCATTTGAAAAAGAGAGAAGGAAGAGTTTGTGTTTGCTGATGGTCTTTTTTTTTTTTTTCAGTATGGTCCAATGAATAGCAACTGTTTCAGCTTATATTGAACTGGTAAATGATCACTGAAAAACATAATTAAGCATATTTGCCATCCATGCAACTGAGGGATGGGGAGTTACCTGTTCCTTCCATGACAGACAAGTGCTATGAGTATGTTCCAGACATAAATTTGTATTCTCAGGATTTGAGATACTCAGGCAGAAGCATGCAAACCCAATTGTTGCACATTGGAAGAACAACACAAAACCAGCGATCTTGGTGGAAGTTGTAGAGAAATACCACTTTTCAAGTGTATTGGGTTTGTATGGCCAGGTTCTGGTATGGGGGGGCTACAGGGGTGGCTTCTGTGAGCAGCTGCCAGAAGCTTCCTCCATGTCCAGCAAAGCCAACACCATCCTGCTCCAGGATGGAGCCGCTGCTGGCCGAGGCTGGGCCAATCAGGAATAGTGGTGATACCTCAAGGATAACAGATTTAAGAAGAAAAAAGTTATTGTGCAGTTGTAATTGGGTCCAGAGCAGAGCAGGGTGAGAATATGTGACAGAATTGTTCTGCAGACACCCAGGGCAGGGCAGGGCAGGAGGATGGGCAGGAGCTGCTCCAAGCACCAGAGCCGGGATTGCCCTGAGATTCCGTGGGAAAGCCCATGGTGAGGCAGCTGTGCACCTGCGGCCCATGGAGGGCATGGAAGTACAGAGATCCACCTGCAGCCCCTGGAGGAGCCTATGCCAGAGCAAGGGGATGCCTAAAGGGGGCTGTGACCCCTTGGGAGACCCACACTGGAACAAGGTCCTGGCAGGGACCTGTGGACCCATGGAGAGAGGACCTCACGCTGGAGCAGGTTTGCTGGAAGGACTTGTGACCCAGGCTGAATTATCCTGTGCTTGAAGGACTGAGCCCGTGAAAGAGTGACCCATGCTGCAGCAGTTCACAGTTGGATGCAGGTTGGAGAAGTACATGGAGAACTGTCTCTCATGGGAGGGACCACACGCTGGGATAGGGGAAGGACTCCAACTCTCCTCCCTGAGCAGCAGTAGAAATAACATGTGAAGAACTGACCATAACTCCCTGCACCGCTGGGGCAGGAGGTAGAGCTGGGAATGAGGGAGGGGTGGGGGGAAGGTATTTTTAAGGTCTTATTTTACTTCTCTCTATCCTGCTCTGATTTTGCTGGTAATAAATTCCATTAATGTCTCTAATTCCAGCCTGTTTTGCCCATATGGTATTTGCTAAGTGATCTCTCCCAGTCCTTATCTCAGTTCATGAACCCTTTGCTGTATTTTCTCTCCCTCGTCCAGCTGTGGAGGGGAGAGACAGGGAGGCTTTGGTGGGTGCCTGGCATCCAGCCAGGGGCAACCCACTTCACCAAGCTGATTTGCAGATGCTCTTCCTGCAGCTTTTGACACCCTATCCTAGTGAATGCCGAAATGGCCTCAGGATCTTCTATCTTGCAGTATCTGCTGGAAGCCCTTGGCCTGTTTCATCCTTGAAGACAGAACAGCACAAATCGGCACAGCAGAAAAAGGAATGAAGCCACAAACATGGCTGAACAATTTCATCAGGCTGCTGAACCGCAGAAGAAGAACACATACTTTCCAAATTATGTAGTCTACTCTTCATCTTTGCCTGTCCTCAGCAGAAAGAGCAATAAAGACAGAGTATGTCTTCCAGGGAAAGCACTTACACACATACATGCTAGACTATGAATTGAGATCTACACACTAAGTCCTCACCCTAAGCCATGCTCAGAACACCATCAAACATTCCTCATCTTCATGACTATTACGTTAGACACTTCTCAGCTTATCGTTCACCTGCACACTCATACAAAGAGACTACTCATCATCTTTTAGGACTTCCCAGTACAGCCAGACACACAAAACATATTTTCTCCTTTTCTTTCTGAAGGCTTTGCTAAAGTCATTGAAACTGGAGAAGTCTCAGCACTTGCTGCAAGGTGAATTCACTGACCTGTTTAATCACACTGGAGACAGAGGTGTTTTGGTGCAGCTGGTCAGTAAAATGCTGTGTGCCTTGGCATGTATTTGCACACAATTTCCCAGGTGAGATTATGGATATTTACTAGAGGCTTCATTATTAAGGTCATTTTGGGATGCTTTTAATTCTGGTCCACTACCAGTAGAGAATCTGAACATGTTTATTCATATCAGCCAGACACATTAGGGTCATGGCAGCCTGGGACACAGACAGAATTTTGACTTTGCTTTATGTTGCTGACAGCCTGGGTAGATATACTGCTCCCAGTTCTTCATTTCCATACAAAGCTGGAGCTGCAGCAGTTTCACACTAGCCTGTGCTAGGCATGCACCTGTCTTTATAATGAAGGGAAAGTTGCAAACAGAGTAACAATATGTTGCCACCAAAAGTCATGTACCACTTTGAAGACTTTTACAAGCAAGTTAAAATTTAAATCAGAATGAATGGGTGAACTCAATATATTGGGCTTCACTAACACCATAACTAATTGCACTCATTTCTCTGTTTCTTAAGAAATTACCCATATTTCAGCATGGATTGTGGCCATGTCATATGGCACTTAGCTATCATATATCCCACTGCTCCTTCCTCAGACAGATATTGCTCCACTTCAGTGGCAGAGACTCAGATGAATAAAGCCCAGTTGAATATATACCAGATTTATTTCCAGACTACCCAGATTTTCAAACAGAAATATGAATAGGCAAAGCCCAGCCACTCCTTTCTACAACTTCTCTGGCACAGCCAAAGACTAAAAAAGCAGAGAGGAAGGAGCAAAGAACGTGGCCCCATGGCTATGGCAATGGGTGCAGCCTTCAGGAAGGACATTATCAGACCTACAGTTGACTGGCTGCCTCAGAATCTGCCAAGAATTGCAAAAGCAAGGGTGCTTTACAGAGCGTCTTTTCACAAGTGGTCAGTCAGGCACCAGAGCAGCTGTGGCAGCTCCTCACTATGCCCATGGATATCACAGTGGGCTTGGGAGCTGCAGTGGCTGCAAGCTCCAGCTGTCACTAGTGGTGTCCCCCAGGGATCAGTGCTGGGGCCAGTCCTGCTTAATATCTTCACTGATGATCTGGATTAGGGGATTGAGTCCACCATCAATAAATTTGCATATGACACCAAGCTGGGAGAATGTGTCGATCTGCTAGAGGGTAGGAGGGCTCTGCAGAGGGACCTGGACAGGCTTGATAGGTGGGCTAAGTCCAACCGATACCTTTTCCTTGGTCTTAAAACAAAGAGCCAGACACGGTTAAGGGATAAAGGGATTTTACCTTGGTATTTAAAAAGGATCCTTCTGGTGCAACACTTCGCCAAGGTGGAATATGCTGAAATCCACACACACGATAGATCATATATACAATTTTATAGACCTTGCAAATTAGCATATCTAACAAAGATGAGAGGCTTGAATGAATAGCGTGATAGCCTCCCATCCTGAAGTATTCTCCCCTGGATGGGCCTAATCTTAATTTTACAGGATGTATTTTAGAAGGGACCTTTGGTTTCTCAAGATAGCGTAGGGCTTTCCGGCTTCCAAATGAGAAGCCTCTAAAATGTTTGGTTTTCTGGCCTAACAGAATACCAGGACTATGCTAAGTTATCAGACTTAAGGAATTACAAGTATGCATGTTAAGAGTACTGAGAATACATGAAAGGTATATAAAAGGAAAGGCAAAAAATCATCATGGCATCACAACAACATGAACTTTAACAAGTCCAAGTGCTGGGTCCTGCACTTTGGCCACAACAACCCCTGCAGCACTACAGGCTAGTGGGGCAGAGTGGCTGGAGAGTGCCCAGGTGGAAAGGGACCTGGGGTGCTGGTCAACAGCCAACTGAACATGAGCCAACAGTGTGCCCAGGTGGCCAAGAAGGCAAATGGCATCCTGACCTGTATCAGGAATAGTGTGGCCAGCAGGACCAGGGAAGTCATTCTTCCTCTGTGCTTGGCACTGGTGAGGCCACACCTTGAGTGCTGTGTCCAGTTCTGGGCCCCTCAGTTTAGGAAGGATGTTGAGACACTCAAACGCATCCAGAGGATGGCAATAAGGCTGGTGAAGGGCTTGGAACTCAGGCCCTGTGAGGAACAGCTGAGGGAGCTGGGGTTGTTATAGCCTGCAAAAAAGGAGGCTCAGGGAGACCTCATCACTCTCTACGGCTACCTGAAAGGTGGTTGTAGTCACGTTGGGGACGGTCTCTTCTGCCAGGTGACCAGTAACAGAACAAGAGGACACAGTCTTAAGCTGTGCCAGGGGAAGTTTAGGTTAGCCATAAGGAGAAAATTCTTCACTGAAAGAGTGATTGGGCACTGGAATCATCTGCCCTGGGAGCTGATAGAGTCACTGTCCCTGGACGTGTTTAAAAAAAGACTGGACGTGGCACTCAGTGCCGTGGTTTAGTTGATGAGGAGGTGTTAGGTCATAGTTTGGACTTGATGATTTCAAAGGTCTTTTCCAACCTAGTTCATTCTGTGTGTGATTCTGTGTCTCCAAACACCACAGATCCAAACCAGGCCAGCACAGGAGAGAGGCAAATGTGACATCAATGAATGACCACAGCCCGACAGCCCAGGGTCTATCAGGGCCCAGAGCACAGGTGCACATTGTGTCAAGTAATTTAATGCACAAATCCATTGCATTTTTCAACCCATTCTCAAGCCCCAAATCCTTCCGTGGCACTGCCCCTGGCATGAAGTTCTCTTTTCCCAAGCAAGTTGTATTGTTCCCACTAATAAAAATGCTAATGCCTGGAACATATATCAGCAAACTCAAGGCCAAGAGCTAATCGGACGGGGAAATCAAAAGCACATGTCACAAAATATCCTGTTATTGGTGCATTACAGTAATTTTGAATCACAGTTGCTTAAACTGTCTCACAAAAGAGAGCAAAAAGCTTTTAGAAGTGAAAAATTTCTCACATGGCTAACAGATATAAAGAGAATTGATAAAAACTAATGACAATACCAGAGAAAATGGTGATAAGTATAATGTTGAATAAGCTGTTTTTCACTCTCTCCTGCCTATACAGAAATATAGAGCCTAAGGAAAGATGTCACCAAGGTATCCAGGCCGTGAAGTTCTCTTGTATGTTTTTTTCCAAGCACTCAAGGAAAACTCATTGGAAAAAGCCTTGGCTGACTTTATCAGTGCTGCTTTTAATTCTACATTTCTGCACAGACTTCTTCTGCATTGCACACGTCCAGAACACTTCTGGCTGTACAGTGCGGTGCACATCATTGAATGTGTCTCCTAGCAGAAAGAGCCCCATTTTATACTTTCCAGGACAAGAAACAGTGATCGTTCTTGTTACTGGGATGAAGATAAGGAACAGAGCAACACCCAAAAATTAAAAACATTATGAAAATTGAGCAATCCATGCAGTCCTTTTAAAAGATAATTTCTAACTAAATATTTCCTTTTGGTCGATACTTACACTTCATTTCTTTACTGCAGCAGCATCCCTCCCTTGCAGGAATCCAACGGGAATACAACAAAAGGACACTGCACGTGCTGCCATCCTTCACCAGCGCAGCTGGCACTGAATGCTGGGCCACAGAGGGTGTGGACACATCCTCCAGCACAGCAATGTTCCTGGGCTGCCTGCAAGCTAGGGCAGGAGATGGGCCTGGAGGTCAACGATGAGTGGAAGGGTTCTGACTTCTCTGCTGGCTCTGCACACTCCTTCAGAGGGATCTCTTCCAGGAAGGACCAAGAGAATCAAAAACCTTTTAAAGAGGTGATACATTACAAATGGGATGCCAGAGTGTAAGAACTAAAATGTCTTGAATTAAGGGAGACCACCAGTGGCAATAAAAATTATGTGTCTGAAAGCTAAACACTGTTACATGGCACCTGACCCCAAGAACTGAGGAGGGAACAGATGGGGGACATCACACTTCCCCTGGAACACTTGTCAGGGCAGTTTCTCTCCTTTCCTAACTTTCTGCATCCTTTTTCTGGCAACGAGATCTCAGCATCAATTATTGAAACTAATACCAAGTCAGTCACACACATTGTCTTCAAGTGTGTGCAAAGAGAGAAAACGGGTTTAGAGAAGAAGAAAATCCACACCTGTACAACTGAAGGCTTTTGGGGGTAGGTGCTGTCTGCCCATTCCTAACCCCAGCTGCTCTACCAGAAGCCAACAGTCACTTCTGTGCTGAAAAATGAGGCAGCCCTGCTCATTGCAGGCAGATTGAATGGATTAAGCAATCAAATTTTTGAAATATCAAAGTAACGCCCATAAAGATATTGCTGCCTTTCTCTTGAGCAACAGCAGAAAACTGGATCTTCTCAGATCCACTTTGAAGGAGAGGTGAAATAATTAAAAAAAAAAAAGAAGAAAAGAGAAAAAAAAGAAAAAAAGAAAAAAAAAAGAAAAAAAAGGAGAAAAAAGAAAAAAGAAAAAACAAAGAAAAAAGGGAAAAGAAAAGAAAAAAAAGAAAGAAAAAAGAAAGGGGAAAAAAAAATTCTTCCCTGTGAATGTAGTTGATTTCAAAGTCTTTTGTACGCAACTGTTATGACACACATGCACACACTCACAGGCACCAGGGTAGGAGCAGTCAACATCAGGTAAGATCCCCTCTGGATCATATCTCCTCTTTTAAGACAAAAGATGTCTCCTTGGCTCAAGAAACAACACTGGTGAGAGATTCTACTGCTGCTGTGATCCCTTCTGGCTTAAACTGTAGTTAACCTGCAATGGGGATTATCTGAAAGACTCTATTTATCTGGTTTTCCTAAGAATTACAACTGTCTTCTTTATCTAGATGGATTTCTCACCTTTGTGCTTTCAGAGAAATGAGTGCAAACAGAGGAAGGCTGGATTAACCAGACCAGGGACACCAAAACTCAGCCTGTTACAAAAATATGGCAGCTGAGGTCACACTGCAGCAAATGAGGTCCCCACTAACAAGAGAAACGGCCAGATGAGAAGCAGAGCAAAGTGCAGGTATGATACAAATGTAAGTGGAAAGCTCTGATAATTACCTCTGCCACACCCTTTTATTCCTCATAACAGAGACTAACTCTCTTCCACCTATGATTATCTTGGCCTGGGATGCTGGAAAGAGTTATATTGTTCTTCTAATGACAGCTCTTCCACAGACTTGAAAATGTCTCAAATTAAAACTCTGCATTTTATATGACGCAAGTAGATTTTGCTATCAAAGGGGAGAGGAATATTACAACTTTATAGTGAGTCATTTCTAGCAGACAAAGCTATGAACACGGAAGAAAACCTACTTCAAAACTCTTGAGAGAAGTGAGTACTTCTTTAGTGGTGGTGTTAGCGTAGAAACAC